>JAFCMP010000027.1:470000-472374 GCA_017506865.1 Tribonema minus | reverse complement strand
GGGCGCCCGCGAGGGCGACCAGCATACTCCATGGAATAAGTAAAACAACATTACGATGGCGGTATTTCACGCGACTGCGCAAGCGTACTCCCGCCTATTCTACACCTCATGTCATTTCACACGTCGACTAGAGTCCAAGCTCAACAGGGTCTTCTTTCCCCTGATTGTTCCAAGCCCGTTCCCTTGGCTGTGGGTTCGCTAGATAGTAGATAGGGACAGTGGGAATCTCATTAATCCATTCATGCGCGTCACTAGTTAGATGACGAGGCATTTGGCTACCTTAAGGAGTCATAGTTATGTTCAGTTACTCCACCCGTTACCGCGCTTGTTTGAATTCCTTCACTTTGACATTCAGAGCACTGGGCAGAAATCACATTGCGTCAACATCGTCTCCGACCCTCGCAATGCTTTGTTTAATTAAACAGTCGGATCCCCTTGTCCGCTCCAGTTCTGAGCTGGTCGTTCGTCGCACTGGGAATCGCCAGAGGAGGGTGACCCCCCCTGACTTCCCGCAGTCTCGGCTTGCAGCGCCGGCAGGTCCGGCCCGAAAGCCAGTCCGCCAGCAGCCGCGCACCGCCCCTACGGGGACTCCAGGCCCGACCCTCAGAGCCAATCCTTTTCCCGAGGTTACGGATCTGTCTTGCCGACTTCCCTTATCTACATTGTTCTATCAGACTAGAGGCTGCACACCTTGGAGACCTGATGCGGTTGTGAGTACGACCGGGGTGAGAATAAGTCTGCGCCACCGGGGTTTCAAGGGCCATCGAGAGCGCACCGGACGGCGCCAATGAAGCGCCGCTGTCCCAGCGCCCGCACCCTCTCGCCGCCTAACGCGATTCAGGGTGCGAGCCCACTCTGTTAACGAGAAAAGATAACTCTCGCCGGGGCTCTCGCTGACGTGCCCGATCTTGCTTGCGTTGCCGCCCAGTATCCACGTCTCCGGTTGGGGAATCTTAACCATTCCTTTCGATAGGCGGGCGCCAGAGAGCGCAGCATTGAAACGGAGTTCTCCTATCTCTTAGGATCGACTACCCATGTCCAATTGCTGTTCACATGGAACCTTTCTCCACTTAGCCTTCAAAGTTCTCTTTTGAATATTTGCTACTACCACCAAGATCTGCATAGGGCCCGTTTCACTCCGGCTCACGCCGCGAGCTGCACTACACTGGAGCCCCACGCCCTCCTACTCATCGGGGGGTCGCATCTCCCCCGATGGCCGGTATAAGTCGCCCGCTTCAGCGCCATCCATTTTCAGGGCTAGTTCCTTCGGCAGGTGAGTTGTTACACACTCCTTAGCGGGTTCGAATTCCGTGGCCACCGCCTGCTGTCTAAATGAACCACACCTTTGTGGGATCTAGGTGAGCGAGCAGTTGGGCACTTTAACTAGGCGTTCGGTTCATCCCGCATCGCCAGCCGAGCTTACCCAGCTGGCCCACTAGCAACCTTCATTCCAAGCCAGGGTCCAATCAAGCGACCCCGGTCTCTTACCCATTTAAAGTTTGAGAATAGGTCGAGGGCATTGCGCCCCCGAGGCCTCTAATCATTCGCTTTACCTGATAAAACTGAGAGCACAGGTTGCAGCTATCCGAGGGAAATTCGGAGGGAACCAGCTACCGATGGTTCGATTAGTCTTTCGCCCCTATACCCAAGTTCGACGATCGATTTGCACGTCAGAATCGCTACGAGCCTCACCAGAGTTTCCCCTGGCTTCGCCTACTCAAGCATAGTTCACCATCTTTCGGGTCCCAACATGTACGCTCCCACTCAAACCGCGGTCTCCCGGAGGATGCTGGTCGGCGGATGGTGCGGGCACGCCCCGGGGGGCACGCCCTCCACCACTCTCACTTTCATTGCGCGCACGGGTTTCGATCGCCCTGCACTCGCGCACATGTTAGACTCCTTGGTCCGTGTTTCAAGACGGGGTAAAGGGAGGCATTTCGACAGGGCCAGAGGGCTATGAAAACCCCCTTCCTCGGCCCGACTGCGACACGGTGACGACGTTTCAGATGCAAGCACCCTACCTCCGACGCCACCCGATCCCGCAGCCACGGAACCCGCCCTGACTGGGCCCCGAGAGCAGCATCCCAGACACAACGCCTGAGGGCAGTACTCCCGGGGCCGACACTGCCTCCCTTCGGTTCCCTTTCAGCAATTTCAAGCACTCTTTAACTCTCTTTCCAAAGTTCTTTTCATCTTTCCCTCACGGTACTTGTTCGCTATCGGTCTCCCGCCAGTATTTAGCCTTGGATGGAATTTACCACCCGCTTTGAGCTGCAATCCCAAGCAACTCGACTCGTCGAGACCGGACCGAACATCGCACGCAACCAGCCGCGGACGGGGCTGTCACCCTCCCTGGCGCCCTCTTCCAAGGGAC
>JAFCMP010000027.1:0-465000 GCA_017506865.1 Tribonema minus | reverse complement strand
TCGAGTAAGGAGCCTACCGCTTTTTTTCCGGGTTTCTGACTCCCCGGTGGTCTGTACCTACCACTGGAGCTGATCCCTGAACCGACTTGAGCGTTCCCATGACCCACCATCCTGGTTCACCACTGCCGGGAAGCCCAGGTTCCTGAGGTCTGTGGTGAAGATGAGGTCCTGGTTCCATATGGTCTGTAGCTAGCATGCACCCCAGAGTGAGAGGAAGCCATACGCAGCTTCACTTCATGTCCACGACTTCAACTTCACCTTGAAGTTGGGGGGGTCCCCTTTGGAACCCCTTGATAGGCTCAGTTCGTCATGACTTTGAAGTCGTGACGGGGAAGTCGCGGTGCATATAGAACGGTCCAGGTGAAATCATGCCGGACGCAACCTGACTTCCCCGCCCCAACTTCAACTTCATGTTGAAGTACAGCTAAAACCGTTCATAGGCCTACTTCAACATGAAGTTGAGGTTGTGGAGGGGAAGTCAGGCTGCACATCGACTGCTCTAAGTTCAATTGTGCCGCATGCACCTCGACTTCCCCGTCACAACTTCAACTTCACCTTCAAGTATGGCAAAAACCGTTCACAGGCCTAGTTAGGCCTAGTTCAACATGAATTTGAAGTTATGGCGGGGAAGTAAGGCTGCACATCGATTGATCCTACTTCAAGTGTGCCGCATGCACCTTGACTTCCCCTTCAAAACTTCAACTTCACCTTGAAGTACAGGTAAAACCGTATACAGGCCAAGTTCAACATGAAATTGAAGTTTTGGATGAGAAGTCAGGCTGCACATCGACTGCCCCGAGTTTGAGTTTGTCATATAGAACTCGACTTCCCCATCAAAACTTCAAATTCATATTGAAGTACGGATCAAACCGTTGACAGGCCCAGTTCGACATGAAGTTGAAGTTGTGGCGGGGAAGTCGAGCTGCACATCGACTGCCCCGAGTAGCAGTATGCCGGAAGCAGGTTTCGTTTTCGACTACGACTTCAACTTCACCTTGAAGTTAGGGGGGGTCCGCGTGCTGATCCCTTCAAGGGCCCACTTCAACAAGAAGTTGAAGTCGGGGCGGGGAAGTCGAGTGACATATCGACTGCCCTGAGTTAGAGGAAGCCGCACGCACCTTGACTTTGCCTACCTAACTTCAACTTCAGGTTGAAGTTCTCGAAAAACCCTTCCCAGGCCCGTCTCGCGGCGAAGTTGAAGTTGGGTACGTAAAGTGAAGTTGCCTATCATACAACCATACTTCAAGTAAGGTGCCTACCGCTTTTTTTCCGGGTTTCTGACTCCCCGGTGGTCTGTACCTACCACCGGAGCTGATCCCTGAACCGACTTGAGCGTTCCCATGACCCACCATCCTGGTTCACCACTGTGAGAAAGCCAGGTTCCTGGGGTTGGAGGTGAAGATGAGGTCGTGGTTCCATATGGTCTGTAGCTAGCATGCAGCCCTGAGTGAGAGGGAGCCGTACGCAGCTTCACTTCATGTCCACGACTTCAACTTCACCTTGAAGTTGGGGGGGTCCCCTTCGGAACCCCTTGATAGGCTCAGTTCGTCATGAATTTGAAGTCGTGACGGGGAAGTCGCGGTGCATATAGAACGGTCCGGGTGAAACCATGCCGGACGCAACCTGACTTCCCCGCCCCAACTTCAACTTCATGTTGAAGTACAGCTAAAACCGTTCATAGGCTTAGTTCAACATGAATTTGAAGTGTTGGAGGAGAAGTCAGGCTTCACATCGACTGCTCCTATTTCAAGTGTGCCGCATGCACTTTGACTTCCCCGCCCCAACTTCAAATTCATGTTGAAGTACAGCTAAAACCGTTCACAGGCTTAGTTCAACACGAAGTTGAAGTTTTGGAGGAGAAGTCAGGCTGCACATCGACTGCTACTACTTCAAGCGTGCCGCATGCACCTTGACTTCCCCGCCACAACTTCAACTTCACCTTGAAGTACAGCAAAAACCGTTCACAGGCCTAGTTCAACATGAAGTTGAAGTCATGGAGGAGAAGTCGAGGTGCACATCGACAGCCCCCAGTTGAAGTTTGCCATGTGCAACTTAACTTCCCCGCCACAACTTCAACTTCACCTTGAAGTACATCAAAAACCATTTGCAGGCTTAGTTCAACATGAAGTTGAGGTCGGGGAGGTGAAGTTACGGTGCACATCGACTGCCCCCAGTTAAGGTTTGCCATGTGCAACTCCACTTTACCTTCATGACTTCAACTTCACCTTGAAGTAGATGTGTTTCAACAGTTCACCATGAAATTGAAGTTGTGGAGGTGAAGTTAGGGTGCATGCAGTCTTCGCACAGGTGAAGTGTGATGTATGAAACTTCACTTTTCCTCAAGGACTTCAACTTCACATTGAAGTAGGAGGTGTGTTGACAGTTCATCATAAACTTGAAGTTCAGAAGGCGAAGTTCAGTTGCATACGGTATTTTTAAAGTTGAAGTAAAATGTATGCAACTTCAATCTACATCCACGCAGCGAACTTCACCTTGAATTAGACAAGTCCACAACAAAACTTCAACCTCAACCACACAAACACATACCTTAAACTAAAAATTCAACCTTAAACTAAACATTCAACTTCAACCACATGAATGCGTACTTCAACTGTCTAATCTACTTGAAGTTCGAACGCGAAGCTGAACTCTACCTTTGTTTTCTTGATTCAACGCAGTGAAGCTGTTCTTGATTCAACGCAGTGAAGCTGGTGGAGGAGATGATGGATTCTGGCAGAAGGTGACCATTCAAAACTCTGTGGTGTGGGCTGTTCAGAACACATCTCCTTCCCAGGGCATGCCGACCTTCCCAGGGCATGCCGACCTTGCCCGACTTGCTCACCGCTGCACTTCACGGGCCCCCCGCTGTGACCTGCAGTGCTAGCCCTCAGGCTGCTGTTGCAGATTCCGATGCTCTTTGGATGGCGATGTGGACCCCCTCCCCCCCTCTGCGGTGGAGTCCCCACCGTGGTCCTGGTGCAGGCGCCTGCCCGCTGGCCGGCATACACCGCAGGGGGTGCACCCAGCTGACGCGCGTGCCGCAGTTGCCGTAGACAACGCGCCACGCGTTGCGCGGCCCGAAGGCCGCCTGTTTGCCTGCGGGGAGGGGGCGTGCGCGGGTTTGTCGCGTTTGCGGGAGGTGAGTGTATGTTGTGTAGTGAGTGGCGTAGTATTGATTGGGTGCCATGGTCAGGCGTACTGATGCGGGTGCCTACTTGCCAGCATGAGCAGGGCAGTCTGATTGCACATTTTGAGGACTCCACTACCACAAACCGCTTTGCCAAAGGTGGCGTGCCACCTGTCGTGGTGCCAACAATCGGCTGAGTTGAGCAGCTGAGCAGCACTGGCCCAAGATCCTGCACTGTTATCATCCCTTGCATACCATGCTCTGCAGTGCAGCAAACGCATACTTCTACCCCCCTCACACACACTCAAAAGCGAGCGCTGACACAAACTTCAACTTCACCCCTCCCCCCCCCCCAACACACACACAACACTGACAGTGCAGGCACCGTTTCGTGGCGCCCTCCAGCTCCATTCGCTCCAGATCTTCACTTGAAGTTGCGCACGCGTCTCCCCCGCGAGAGCGCGCCCGTCCTTGTACCACTGGTACGACGGCGTCGGCTAGCCTGTCGCCGCAACCGACAGCGCCAGGGTCTCCGGCAGCGCGGCCAGAGGCGGCGGGGTCACGAAGGCCGCGGGCGAGGCGGCTGTTACGCGCGGCGGCGTCTCGTGCGCGAGCAGCAGCTGCACGCCACGCAGTGCTATCCTCGCCGCGGAGCTGTGGTTGACGAGAATGGTGAGGCACCAGTAGCGCGCACGCGTCGCCCCGTCGTCGGCGCGCGGCGGCACGTCAAACGCCTGCCAGTGTCGAGGCACGGCACCCACGCCTCGCTGCCGCGTGCGTCGCGCTCTTCGCCGCTCGTGCACGCATCAAGTGCGACGGACACGTGGCATTGCTCACGCCGCGGATGCGCAGCTACCCCACCGCACGCGGCGCGCCGAGATCATAGATCACCCACTGGTTCGCGGCGGCGCCGTACAGCGTCGTCCACAGCGCGCCGCCGCCGCCGCCGTCGCCGCCACCGCCGCTGTCGTCATCGTCGCGCAGCGTGTTGGCGGCGGTGAAGGCGGCGTCCGCTGAGCCTGAGCGGCAGGGTCACGAAGGCCGCGGGCGAGGCGGCTGTTGTGCGCGGCGGCGTCTCATGCGCGACCAGCAGCTGCACGCCACGCAGTGCTATCCTCGCCGCGGAGCCGTGGTTGACGAGAATGGTGAGGCACAAGTAGCGCGCACGCGTTGCCCCGTCGTCGGCGCACAGCGGCACGTCAAACGCCTGCCAGTGTCGAGGCACGGCACCCACGCCTCGCTGCCGCGTACGTCGCGCTCTTCGCCGCTCGTGCACGCATCAAGTGCGACAGACACGTGGCATTGCTCAGGCCGCGGATGCGCAGCTACCCCACCGCACGCGGCGTGCCGAGATCATAGATCACCCACTGGTTCGCGGCGGCGCCGTACAGCGTCGTCCACAGCGCGCCGCCGCCGCCGCCGTCGCCGCCGCCGCCGCCGTCGTCATCGTCGCGCAGCGTGTTGGCGGCGGTGAAGGCGGCGTCCGCTGAGCCTGAGGACGCGAGCGCGCGCACGCCGGCGCCGCGGATCACGCGCCGCGCGTCGGCGGCGCTGTCGGAAGCGTTGCAGAATCAAGAGCGCGGATGCCTCTCTGCAGGTTGCGATTGCCTCAGACTTGGCAAGTTCCTAGCCGTTCGCGCAAAGGCGCACACTCACACGAACGAGGTGAGTAGGGGAGAGCAGCAACAGTATCGCACCAAGGAGGACTATGTCAGGCGTATGCCCCAGTACCAGTCCTTGCGTGGCTTGCGTGCTCTATGTGCCCTAACGTACCTCTCTGTGGAGCTAGGCTGGAAGTGCTTCAGTCTTGTGTTGGCAGGCCTTGTGCAGTGGCAACACGTGGCAGAAGAAGAGACTCTGGCTATGCCGTGTTTTGAAGGAAGTGAATTGGTGAGAGTGAGGCAACCTTGCTTGGTGCCGAACTCCAGAGAAGCCGAACTCCATAGAACCGGCCTGATATAATGGGCCGATGTCCCGAAGGGCCGAGACCTAGCCCAAATGGGCCGAACCCTAATCAACATGTGGCCGATGCCCAACTTCAAGTTCAACTGTGAAGTTGAAGTAGGAGTGTCAACTTCAACTATGGCAGTATAGTACTGCAGAACAATGCTGTTCTACTGAACGCATAGGAAAGCGCACCCAGTCATGACTCTCCTGGGAATGGGGGCATTTCACCACTCTTGCGCATACACTACGGATGTCTGCTTCAGGCTGCAAGTCTCGATAGGTGACCAGACCTCTGAAGGACTGCATCTGAGCATAATATCTCGACAGGCGCCGCACACGCGGGAGGCGCGCCGCGCGCACTGCAGCGCCAGCGCCGCCGCCGCCTCGCGCGCCGTGCGCGCCGCCGCCGCGCGCGCGCCGCAGCGTATCGCCCAGGTGCCTGCGGCAGGCGGGGTCGCGGCGACGAGGGCGGCGGCGGCGGCGCGCACATTCGGGGTTAGTGCGTGTGCATGTATGTGTGCGGTACATGTGTATGGTTGGGGGGTGCAGCGCGCGGTCAACGGATTCCTTGCGCGGTCCACCTCATACCTACATGTTCTTTTGATGAGCGCAGCCGCCATTTATGTCTGCTGCTGCGTGTCTAGTCACCGTTGTGCAGCACGGCGCTGGTACACGCTACCTCACAACCACACACCATGAATAAGATCAAGGCGCCCACCCGCTGCAACTCGAGCGCTCTCCTTCATAGGCGCCGTGCCTGTGATGAAGCACTTCCGGCGCCTTGCACACACACGAACGGATGAATCTGTGCGGCAGCGATCCACGTCGCCTTATGCGTGCGTAGCGCCTCCGCCCTGAGCGCCGCCTTGCGCGTGCCTCCACGATACCGAGGCCGCACACCATGAGGGGTGAGCCGGCGGTCGCCGCGCAGCGCGCAAACGTGCCGTCGAGGATGCGCTGCAGCCGTTTGGTGCCCACCAGCGCATCGCGCCCGAACGTTGGCAACCCTCCGGCACCGCGGCGTCGCGCCACGGCGCGGCGCGCGTGGCGCGGCGCCGCGCCGCGCCGCGCTGCCTCGCGGCGCGCCAGCAGCCCGCGCGCCGCGCGCTGCACCGCCGACGTGCTGCGCCGCTCCAGCTCGCGCCGCGCGCGCCGCCGCCGCGCCGCCTCCTGCCGTGCAAGCCTGCGCCGCGCCACTGCCTGCAGCGCCACCGCCGCCGCGCGCACGCGCCGCCGCTGCCGCGCCAGCTCGCGCCGCGCTGCGCGCCGCCGCACCGCGCACTGGATGACGGTGGCGTTGCGGCGACAAAGCTCAGCTGCTGGGCGCGCAGCCTCATCGCACACGGCGCGCGCGCCAGGCGGCGCGCAGCGCGGCGTGCTCGGCCCGTGCGGCGGCGGCGCGGCGGCGCGCGATGTGGCAGCTGAGCATTGTCGCCGCCGCGTCGTCCTGCAGGCGGCGCACTACATCTTCGTCCGTCATACGCGGCGCCCACTGCAGCTCGAGGTTGACGACGCCGCGCAGCTGGCCCTTGAGCGACGAGTACAGGACCTCATGGTGGCGGCTGCCGCAGAGGGGCAGGCTCACCGCGGCCGTGTGCCACGTCGCTGCGGCGGCGCGGCGCGGCGCAGAACGAGAGCGGTGGACGCTGGGTCTTCGTGCAAACACATTTATGTACAATTATTTTAGACCTATTGACAGTGACAACGATCAAGGGATCGCAATGACCCTGACATGGTTTTGGCAACAATGCTACATCTTATACCTCGCATACTATTGCGTGTGATCATCGCGCAGAACTTCAACCTACTGCTTCAGAAGTTTTGCAGTACGAGACCAGCACGCGCGATGCATTACCATGTGTCAACAAGCGTCACCACGCATGTCTTGGGTGCACATACTGATGCAACTTGTTGGAATATGGAGCATTCCTGGTACAGTAAGAAGTATTCTCGAACCTTCACAGGTTGCCCTTGGAACCTTCACAGGTTGCTCCTGGAAGTTTCTGCCACGTTCTGGCAAGTTCCAGGAAGGTTATGCCCCCGCCCCTGGGGAAGTTTCTCCGCCGACACGATTTGTACATTCTGCAAATGATCACTTCTCTACTGCGCGCTAGCCGCCTCCAGCGCCTCTGCTTCCTCTGCTGCTATGCATAGGTAACGGTAGTGCCCTGCCAGCGTAGCTTTCCAACGGCTATGAGCCTCATGTGCAAGGGCTGGTAGGTGAGTAGAAGTCCCGTTGCCGGGAGCAGGGGTTTCTGCTACGGAGCGATAGCCACGCTGCTGGCAGCAGGTGATCTGCTACAGAGCGTAGGTAGTTATCAGGGCCTTGCCACCACAGGATTGTCCGGCGATGGTCATCCGCTGAGGGCAGCAGTACTTAGTCTAGTAGCTGAAGCAACAATAATTCAGCCGGCGCCAGGCACAGCGTCGAGGACATTACAGTACACATCACACATTCACGAGGAGGAGGCTGAAGGCACAGCAGCAAGCACTCTCGCTCAGCTCCTACAACGACAGCAAGCCGGGCATAAAGGACAAGCTGATCTACCCGAAGAACCGTATCAACTGCATCAACGCGGCCCAGAGCGGCCAGTGTTTTATGAGAGCTCAGCGGTGTGCTACAGCATGCTAACTTACCTTGTTGTCGGTGGAGGCCTGTGGAGGTGGGGGTGTCCTCTGCTATAGCTGTCTTGTGCCGAGACCGGAGGTAGAGAAAGAAGTGAGTGTGCAGCTGCCTTTTTGGCAAGTTGCAATTGGATCCTCGGCACAATCCAGGGGATCTGACTCAGGAGTAACATGTATGAAACCCTGCATCATCACCCGACATATCAGGGGTATGCCCTAATAATGGCATCGTCAGACACGGATACCACAATGTACAATCCGTAACAGCTCCCCCTTCGTCGATTCGTCGTCGTCCTCGACGGCGGTCTCAGGGATCAGCGCTGCAAACAGAGGCACATTGAGCCCACAGGACTCGCACGCTAAGACTCTATGTTGACACATGAGCGGCTGGTGTCAAGTAAAGCTGTTCGAGTCAGAGCGGTAGGAGGGATGGCGAGCCCCACAGGGTGAATCCGGGGGCGGCTGAAGCACAGCACGGATGTAAGCCAAGGAACTCTCAATGGACACGGGTATGTCGGCTTGGTCGACAATGAGATTCCAAGTGCTATGGGGGGGATCCGTCAGCGGAGCGTTGGCGTCTTGCTCGTTGACTTTGTAGTACCCCTCACGCAAACGCAGGCGCCGTGGCCGTGCTTCGCCTGTGAACAGCACATCGAAGGTGTGCCGTGAATGGCGAGGGTGGTACGCTACAAGGCGGCCGCGAGACCAACCAGTGCAGCTGCTGTAGTACCGGATCACATCACCGACGTTGTCTGCACCGAAGTTGCGAGGTAGCAGAGGGCTGGTGACAAGAGTGATCTGCGGCTTGCTGGCGGTGATGCCGCGTCTCTGGGCTTTGCTCTTCGCTGCTTCAGCCAGGGCGATGGCAGCCTTGACCTCAGTTGCGTTGAGCTCCTCCCATTCGCCATCGTCGTAGCGAGCGCGCCAGTAGGGGTGGAGGTAACCGCTGATGGCACCCCAGATGTACTCGCGTGAGCCAGAGGGGTGGTCACCTCGCGCACCACTGTCGTGCCGCGTGAAAACCGCTGTAGGGCCTCCTCAACCGAGAGCCGTCGCGTGGCTGGAGGCTCGGGGCGGCGCGCGTACAGGGGTATGCAGTCGCCATGACGCAGCTCATACATGGCGTGGAACGTGTCAAGTACCCACGGCTGCGTCATTTCAAGCATGGCAGCTTCGCTGGTGAAGTCGCTCTGCTGGCCCGTTCTGTCGATGTAGCGGTACTGCCACTTGCCGTTGGGGCCGACGCGTCTGTCGACTATGCGTTCGAGCCATTCCTCATGGGGAAGGTCTTGCAGTTGCGCTGCTGTGAGTTGCACGTGTGGAGATGTGTGCTCAAAGTGGCTGGGGCGGAGCCGGAAGGGCTTCATGTGCGTGACGTGCACAGATTTCTGTTTGATGTGGCTGCCCATCATTCGACATGTGAAGGAGAGTCCTGAGTTACCTGCTTTTTCCATCACTTGCCAGGGCCCAGTGTACTTCTCGTCCATCTTGCGTGCGCGCTCTTCGACTGGCTCTCGTCTGACGAGGACCCAATCTCCGATGGCGACGTTGACGGAGCGTTTGATAATGTCGTTTTGCTTTGCCACTTTGGCAGCACGCTTGCCGAAGGCTTCACTGATGACCTTTTCAGCCAACAGCCGTGACTCAGCGCGCTTTTCGACCTCCATGTGTAGGTCCATGGGACGGTCTGCGTGGTGAAACGCGTCGTGCGGCAGGGTGGCTTCACGTCCGTAGACGCAGAAGAACGGTGACAGGCCCGTTTCGTCGCGAGGAGTTGCTCGCAGTTGAAACTGTAGTGTCTCGAGGCCTTCGTGCCAGTTGTCTTGGCGGTCGTTCACCCACAGGCGGAGTGATTGCAAGACGCGAGCGTTCATGCGTTCGGCGACGCCGTTAGTCTGGGGGTGGTAGCCACTGGTTTGGATCTTCTTCACGCCCATGCTGGTGCACAAGTCATGCACGACCCCAGCAATGAACTCTCCACCCTGATCAGTGACTATCTCTTCCACGAGGGCGCCTGCCTCTAAGATGACAGTGTAGAGGTGCGCTGACACCTCTTTGGAGTCTTTAGACTTGAGTGGGAAGAGCCACACAAAGCCAGACCTGGCCTCAACCACAGTAAGAATGTACTCAAACCCTCCTGCCCTCAAGCCCGGCGAGACTAGGTCTGCGTTGAGCCGTTGGAACATGCGAGTGGGGGGAAAGAGGCGTGTCCTGTACCGGGATGTGTTGGCCTTCTTGTTCAGCTGGCACGCCATGCAGCTGGTCACATAGGTGCGGATGTCATGGGCCATGCCAGTCCAGTAGTAGCGCTCAAACACACGAATGTGGGTGGCGCTGACGCCGGAGTGGCCCGCGCTGGCGTCGTCGTGGCACAGACGAAGCACCAGGGTGCGTAGCGCGGCAGGGACGACCCATTGACACAGCACTTGTCCGCGTTTGGGATGACTGCTTGCGAAGTGTATGATGAGACCGTCATGCTCAAGATTGTAGCACTCGCGTGCCACCATCAAGTGCACGGCAAGGTCTTTGTCCGTGGGCAGCTCCTTGTCAGCCAGCAGGCAAGTCACTGCACAGCAGAAGGGGTCGCGGCGCTGAAATTCGATGAAAGCCTCACGACTCAGCATGGCAGGTGTAGGCGGCGGTCCAGCACTGGCAGGCTCTGGCTGCGCAGCAAGAGGCGTGGGCTCAGGCCGCGGCAGAGTGCGCTTACGGGGGCGCTCACCGTCACAGTTGGTACGTGCAACGGCGGCGTCAGCGGGGTCCGCGTCGATTGTCACAGTGGTGGCAGTGGTGGTGGCCACCTGGACGGCCTTTCCTGCGTTGCTGCGACGCTTCTTGCTTTGACGCCAGGGCTCGAAGTTGCCCATGCCGAGGCTGTCCCTGTCCCCTTTGAAGTGTTCGTCAAGGAGAGCGTTCATGTGCATATCCATGGTGGCCGGGGTGAGCAGTGTGGCGGCTTCACCTAGTGCGACCTCACATGGGGACTCATCTGCGTGCATGTGGAGCAGCTGCTTTGCTTGCTCTGGGGTCACCTCGCTGCGGGACTGCGCGATGCCTCCAAAGCTGGCCAGGCAGGCTGCAAGCTCGGTAAGGCGGAAAGGCGTGCCCATAGAGTGCTGCACGACGCAGCCTTTGTATGAGGCCAGGGTGGCGACGCGCTCGTCAGAGGGGCGCTGGCCGGGCTCCGTGGTGTCGGCTCGCTCCACTGCGTGTGTGGTGACTGGGTCGTCTGCGAACTGCACACCTGACGGCGGCGCATCAAAAGTGGCAATGGAGTCGGGCCACTCCTCATCGGCATGGTCGACACGGCGGGGCGCGTCTAGCTCTGCCTGCTGAGGCAGCCGAGAGGGTCCATCGGCGTTGGAGTTGACCTTGCCAGGTCGGTGCTGGACGGTGATGTCGTACTCTTGTAGGCGCATTGCCCAGCGGAGCAGCTTGCCGTCATTCGATTGAAGTGTGAGGAGCCAGCGGAGGGCAGCTGCGTCGGTGACGACAGTGCATGGCCTGCCCCAGACGTAAGGCCGAAAGTGGTTCATTGACAAGACTACTGCAAGACACTCGAGAGCTGTGGCTCCCATCTTGGCGTCCTGAACAGAGTTCATCTTTGAAAAGTAGCCCACAACGACCTCACGCTGCAAGGTCCCTTCAACCAGGCTAGTGCGCCCAGTGCAGGTTGGTGGCTTGGCTTTCATGAGCGGGCTGTCAAGCTCCGTGACCGGCCGGAACTGCGTGAGAACACCGGCAGTGGCGACCTTGGAGGCGTCCGTGTAGAGCACGAAGGGCAGTGAGAAGTCGGGGTGCATCACTATGGAAGCGCTACACATCTCCTGCTTCAGCCGCTCAAAAGCGTCTGTGCGGCGTGCGTTCCACTCCATGCACGCGCCATCCTTGGTGAGCTCGACAAGCGGGGCTGCGATGGCGCTAAAGTTGCGCACGTAGCGGCGGTAATAGTTGAACACGCCTAGAGCGACTTGTACGAGCCGCTTGTCTGCGAGGCCCCTAGCGTTGAGGGGTGCGCTCATGTCTGCCATTGCCTTCACCTTCTCAGGGTCAGGGCGAATGCCACCTGCACCAATGATATGTCCAAGGAACTTGACCTCAGAGCGGAAGAGTTGGCACTTCTTCCAGGCCACACTCATGCCTGCAGCCTCTATGCGCGTGAGAACTGCGTCAAGGTGCTGGAGGTGGGCCTCCATGTCGGTGTCATAGACGAGCACATCATCCACGTACACGGTTGCGTAGTCCTTCAGGGCTTCCTCGCCCAGCACACCGTGCATGAGTCGCGTAAATTGTGCAGGCAAGTTCACCAGGCCAAAAGGGGCCACAGTGTACTGCCAGAGTCCACCATCAGGCGTGCGGAACGCCTTATTGGGCTTTGCGGACGTGGTGAGGGGCACCTGGTGGTAGCCAGCAGCCATGTCCAGCGTGCTGATCACCTTGGTGCCTTGCACTTTGTGCAGCATGTCATCTATGTTGCCCAGCCCGTGGCTGTCTCGCTTGGTGACAGAGTTCAGCTTGCGGAAGTCGATGCAGAAGCGAATCTTGTCACCCTGTCGTGCGAGAACGGGGTTGCAAGCCCAGGGGCTATTGGAGGGCTCAATCTGCTTGCGTGCGTGCATCTGGGCTACCTGTTGCATGATGTACTCAGCCTCTGCGCGGGCCCAACGTCTGGCTCTGTCCGCCATGGGCAATGCATCACCGGTGTCAATGTCGAACTCGGTGGTGTCTGTGACACGGTTTGATGTATATAATTGAAGTACTTATTATCAATAGGCTTATGATGTGTCAGTGCCCTCATGTTCAGTCTTGTGTACATACACTCAGAGCATAGGAAGTGAGACTGCTGCACTGTAGTGGATCTTCATGACTATTAAGACTTGCCCCTTGTTTGGGGGTCTGCAAGTATTGATGGCTATGAGATCTCTGCATAAGCACACAACCTGAGAGCTGGAGCAACAAGACCAAGTAGAGGCACAGTGACTGAAGCCACCCAACAACATCCACTATGGCTCCCCCAGCAGCAGCATCATCATCAGCATCAGCAGCAGCCCAGGCTGCAGAGACAAGTAAGCCATGCATGCCACAGATCTTTACAACCACACACCTACATAGTTGCTTGTTAGAATGGCACCCTACAGACAGGCTTTACCTTTCCCTCCGCTCCGCAGATAGCTCAGTAGGCTACTCGTGCTAACGCACCGTACTCGTTAGCCGACTAGCTAACCATTCTAGCTCGTCCTGACCGCTGCGGAGGCTAATTCTTCTTACGCGCATTAAAGCTTATCTCGTCACGTTAGGCTCTTAACACTCCATTGAATAGTAGGCACCTTCGCGCTAGCGGACGCGCGGCGTGGTTGGTAGCTATTCGTACTAATTGTCGTTCATGGAAGGCCAGAGAAAGTTCAGGAAACTTGGGGAAATGGCTGGCAGTAGCAGCTTCGAGACACGCTCTGCCGCCACTTTGCTACACGATGTTAGCTGTCATCGCAGTCGCAAACACTCAACAGCCGTGCTTTGGCTGTGTAGGCAGCCCTCCGCCTGAGTGCCCGCATAAGTTTGCTCGTGCGCGGCGGTGCACACCCGCTGTGTACGACGTCTGTTGTTAGCGCTGAAATACGGGATGATGAGGTTGATGGCCATCAATGCACAGTGTAGCGCACTGCCTTGCATACGCCTAAGTGGGATCAGAGGTTAACAGATTACAGACCCCCCACCCTTTGTTTCCTAGCACCGTTGCGTGTAACCGACTTGCGGCCGCAATTCGTCCGCCAGGTTCTGTCGCGGCCTGCCGGTAGTACTGCACGTCCAATGCAGTAGCTATGTTGTCAGATAGATGCATGATGCGTACGTGCGTACATGCGAGAGGGAGAGAACCACATTTCAGCAAAGACAGCAGCGCTAACTCATGACGTTAAAGATGGAATTTGATCAAGCTTGCTGCTCGGCGCGGGCAGGCTCGCTTGTTTCAAGCGCGCTCTAACCGGTGCTACCTGCAGATTCGAGCACTGCGCGCAGCACAAATGGTAAAGGCGAGATAAGCAGGCATTTAACATCTTGTGGAAGTGTTACTTGTCATGATGTGCTGACCCATGCTGGCATATGTATGGGCAGAATACACACGGATTCCAGTTGCTGATGTGCTGTGAGCAGGGGGATGTCTGGCAATTGCATTACCATGCTCACAGCGCATAATCAAAGATGATGACTGAACGAAGAGGAATAGCGTGGTGTGAATGGGGTCAAACACATGTTCCTTGTCATGGACAGACTCAGAATTTTAGAAGAGAATGCAGCCTGCATCGAAGCCACGTGCGGCGCACGGTGCATACCGCATGTGTTGAGGAGGTGCACGGGGTCAGACTCAACTTCACGCGGCTTTCAGCAGCTGTGAAGCAGTCTGACACTGTCCTCCGCGCACACGGGTCAGGGCTGACAGCGCGGTCACGGTTGACGATGAACTGGATTCCATGATGGATATCCAGGTCACTGACGCCGAGCGACTGCGCGCCCTGATCGGCACGAAGAGAGAGAGAGAGATGGTGAGCCATCTGCAGCGGGCTGTGCGGTGACTGTGCAATTTGCAGTCGCTGCCACCCGCTCGGTGTCGTCTGCTTCACCCTCGAAAGAGGCAGGCAGCGGTGTCCACGACGAACCCTCCTTGGAGGACGGCGGTGGTGCTGGATCGAGCGTGTCGCAGGATACAAAGACCTGTAGCGTTAAGTCGCTGTCGCGCTCGACACGTGACCAGAAGTATGAACAGAGAGAGTCGAGCACACATGCTGCCGCAGTCACCGCGCTCCAGTTGCAGGTCGCCGCCGCCACTGCGGTCGCGTCAGCCGCGCAGCCCCGGCGTCAATTACGCCGCCCCTGCTGGCGCGCCGGGCGTGCCCCCCCCGTGCTATGTTTGCGGCGCCTTGCAGGCTACCGCGCTGCACCAGGCTGAGCATGGCTTGGACCAGGGCAGGGAAAGCTATGATGGCTTGCTGGCCGTTGCTGCCGCCATGACGCGCGCGCCCAGCGCCAGCGTCGCGCAGCGGAGTGCAATCATGGAGCAGCTTGCGGACTACGGAGTCGCGCACATTGGTGAGTCACGCTCGCGTGCGCGCGTACCCAGCCAAGATGCTGCTGCCTCTGAGCCGC
This sequence comes from Tribonema minus, assembly GCA_017506865.1. NCBI lineage: Eukaryota > Xanthophyceae > Tribonematales > Tribonemataceae > Tribonema > Tribonema minus. The sequence continues at coordinate 450,161 of JAFCMP010000027.1, read as the reverse complement.
GTCGAACGCTTGCTGGCACTGACAGACGTGCGGCACCTATTTGACGCGCTCATGCGTAACGCAGTGCGCGGTCAGCGCCGCTGGGTTGCTGTGTGCACTGCTCGCACCGTCACTGCTCACCGGTGCCCCCATGCAGGTGGCACCCGTGGCTGCAGTTGACGTTGAAGTTGAAGTTGACAATGATAGATGTACACCACGTTCAGAGCCGTTGCCGTCAGGTTCAGCACCTGACGGCAACTCTACATCTGTGTGTGCTGCTGCTGCTGCCACATAGGACCTTGACACTGACAGAACAGTGACAGGGGCAGCGCAGCGCATCACTCATGCCTCCTTTGCTGTGGCATTGGAGAGTGGGACGAGGGGCTTGCCCAGGCAAGCGTGGTTGGCTTTGCGGTGAACACTCAACTGCCGTTGACATGTGTCCCCGCGTGTGTAAGGCCTACCATGAATTGCACCCTCGCACCCCACAAGTGCTGAATGCATGTTTGAGCAGCGTTGAAGTTACCAAAGCACTGGTTGAACTTGACCCTGATCTCACCACGATCTCCCCCCCGTGCACAGACTATGCCAATGGACTGGGCATCGAGGACGAGGCCGCCGAAGTGACAGAGAAGGCCGCGCAGCTCATCGTGAGGGCGGGGCTGCGTTGCTGTTTGATTGAGAACGTGGTATCATGCTGAGCTCGAGGGCTTGGGCACGGGCGGAGGCTATACTGCTGGAGGCGGGCTACTTGCTGTACGTGAGCAAGCTCAAGGGCTCGGAGTTTAGCATTGCCTGCCACAGGCGCCGAGTTTACATACTCGCCGTCAAGGCAGGACCGGGGGTTACCGCCGCTGCGGCGCGGTTTGGGGCTTTGCTTAATGCTATTCAGCGTTCATCATTACCAGTCTCGGTCCGCCGTGTTCTTCGCTGCCCTGAGCGTTGTTTCTTTTGGAAATCACGCACCAAGGGTTGCAAAAGCGTGTATGCTGCCACTGATTGCATGCCAAGCCCTGTTCGGAGGAACCCTGGCAAACCGCCGGTGGACCTTGCTGACTATGTGCCTGATGCAGTCAACGATGCTGGTACTGTGCATGAAGCTAGAGTGCTGTCATTGCGCGAGATGGCTGTGTTGCTCACATTTACACGTGACCTGCCAACAAGTGCCACCATCGAAGACGTGAAGTTATGGCTAGTGAATCTTGTCATGCCCCGCATGGCGTTTCACCTAGCAGTTGCCCTTGCAGGCTCTGGCATACTGGACCTTCCCGCTAGCGTCTCGTGCTCTCGAGGCGTTCGCTTGGACCATGATCCGTCTGCACCCCGCCCTGAATGGATGCAGTCGGATTTGGAAGGCATTGTGCATGTGGCAGAGACCCGTGAAGAGCAAGCGCGTGCGCAGGTTAGGGTTGCTGCCATTACTGCTGCTCACTGCAGTTGGCAGCACCGTATTACACCTGACATGATTAGTGCCGAGGGCCTCAACACGGGCCCTTGGTCCTCCATTGACGCGTACCAGGATGAGACAGTTGAAGATGAGACAGTTGAACTTGAAGGTGACAGTGATGAAGAAGAACCGCTCATGCAGAGCTCAGTCAGTGACGGTGATTCGTCACACTGCCACCCTACAGGCTGTGATGACAATGATGAGCCCTCGTTTGACAATGACCCCCATGAAGTTCTGCGCAGACAAGGGCGTGGCAACCCACGTGCCAGCGCGGTCGCAGCTAGGCTTAATGAGGAGATTGGGAAGCCACTACACTCAATCGTGGACCCTGCCTTGGTTAGACCTGGTGAGACGGTAGTGCAACCAACCGGCGCCCCTAGCAAACAATGCTTTGGCCGGATGGTAGCACGAGTACAGCGTCAGCGCAGGTTCAAAGAGCAAGACTTTATTGCCTTGCTGGACCCTGGTGCTGAAGCTGGCATGATGTCAGAAGAAGAGGCCCGGAAGCTTTCTCCTGGGGGAATTTGCCCCCTAGAGAAGGGGGACCATTCAGTTATTGAACTAGCAGACAATCACACTCTGGTGAAGATACAGGGTGTGGTATACCTCACACTGCGGTTTGGCAATAAGCTGGTGCGGCACAAGTTCTATGTGGTGAACCTGCCCATCACCACCATCCTGGGCAGTGATTTCTTTGGCTTGTACAGCACCTTGTTTGATTACAAGGACCTGACATACAAACCGCTGGGAGCCGAGGGCCCCACCTTGAGAATGCTAGACAATACGAAAGTACGAGCGGCAAGCTCGGTGCTGCGCGATGCCAAGGTTGCAGGTGTCGTGCAAACGAGCCCAGAAACCTGCGCACCACCGGCGCATCGTGCTGTGTGCCTGGTGGAGGACATACTCATCCCCGCGCACACAGAGATGACAGTTGAAGTTGCACTTAACCCGCCGGTGCAAGGGCTCACCCCCTACACGGCGACCATAGAGCCTTCAGTGTCCCAAACGATGTTGAAGTTGCAAGAAAGAGGCGTGAAAGCCGCGATGTCAATAGATGTAGTGAGCGCGCAAAACCCTGTCCGGGCCCGATTGGTGAACTTCTCGGATCAACCAGTGTTGGTGACTAGGAACACCTACATTGGCGATGCGCGCCCCGTACGGCCAGATGAGATCATTGAGCTGGAAGCCGCAAGCGCACTCCAGCTGGAGCAAAAGCTCTTTCGAGTAGCCGCTGCGCACAACCCTGATGTGGCGTTTCGCGCGGCAGCAATGCAAGCGCTGGCCGCCATAGACAACGAGAAGAGTGCAGGTATGTATGGTGCCACGGCGAAGGCGTCGGCCGCCGCCGCCGGCGACGCGCGCACGCGCACGTCGCAAGAACCATGCACCACCGAAGAGCTTCGCGAGATGTTGCCAAAGGATGGCGACCTGTATGAGATGAAGGCTCCAGATGGCAGACTGTATGCTGAGCACCTCATGGACATTTTCAATGAGTTCTCGAGTGTATTTGCCAAGGACCCCAAAAACCCTACAGTGACCAACCTCATGGAGTTTGAGATTGACACTGGTGATGCAATGCCAATTGCTGAGAAAGCCAGACGATGGGCGCAAAAAGAAGCAGAGTACATCATGGAACATGTCAAGGCGATGCAACTGCGAAAGCAGGTAGAGCCTAGCAATGGACCATGGGCCTGTAACCCTGTGCTTGCGCGACAGGGGGACAAGATCAGATTTTGCGTGGACTTCCGCCGTCTCAACGCTGTGACAAAGCGCGACAGCAGAGGTCTGGGCAACATTGATGACATGGTACATCAGATGAAAGGCGCCAAGTTCGTGTCATCCATTGACATGGCCGCCGGCTACCATCAGATACCATTGAGAGAAAGTGATAAGCCCAAAACTGCTTTCCGCACGCCAGATGGCGGGCTGTGGCAGTATACAGTTGCCCCGTTTGGACTAGTGAACCTGCCGGCGCAGTTCACCCGCCTGATGCACAACACACTAGGTTCAGCCCTAGGGGCCTACGCCATGGTGTACGTTGACGATGTGCTGATATATGATGACTCAATGGAAGCGCACTTGACTCACATTCGAGAAGTCTTGTCACGAATCCAGAACGCTGGCCTCGGTGTGGCTAGACACAAGTGCCAGTGGTTCCAAAGTGAGATCAAATTTCTTGGTCACATTGTGGGCGCTGGAGGCATACGCCCCGACCCTGAAAAGGTCCAGGCCATGGCTGACATGAGTGCGCCATTGAATGCAAAGGGAAGAGCTGATTTGAAGCTGGTGCGTACGGTACTGGGTTGCTTCAACTACTACCGAAGATACGTTGACCACTTTGCAGAACTGGCTGCGCCGCTGGTGGAGCTGACTAAAACTGATGCCAACATGGAATGGGACCGACGAAGGCGTGACGCCTTTGAACGACTCAAGCAGGCCATGTGCACAGCAAAGTTGGTGTCACACCCGGACTTCTCACTGCCGTTTGTGCTATACACCGATGCCTCTCAAACTGCCTGCAGTGGCATACTGACGCAATTCAAGCCGGTACAAGCACTCAGTGGCCAAGAAGCTGCCCCCGCGGCAGGCCGCAGACGCACAGTAAATGGGAGGGAGGAAATGGAAGTGGTAGTGGGTTATTTTTCAAGAATCAACTCCACACAAGACGCCAAGATGGGCGCTACCGCACTTGAATGCTTAGCCGTTGTGCTTTCACTCAACCACTACCGACCGTACGTATGGGGGAACCCAATCACTGTGGTCTCAGACGCAGCAGCCCTGCGCTGGCTGTTGACGTTGCAAGATCATAACGGCAAGTTGATGCGATGGGCCATGAGGTTGCTGGAGTACGACATCACAGTACAACACCGACCAGGCTTGGTCAACTCAAACGCTGATGGGCCCTCAAGACTGCCGATGCAGAGAGAGTTAGACGCGCCGAGAGAATACGATCATGCAGATGAGCAGTGGTCAGACTCCATACCGTGCTTCGCAGCGCCACCGTCAGGGGTGAAGTTTGCGGCGGCAAGGGTAAACCATGAGTCTGAGCCACTAGCACCGCCGCAGGCTGTGCGTATTGCGAACTTCAGAGGCAGACTCGTAAGCTCAGAATGGGGCAACCCCTTCAGCCTCAACGAGCTGGCCATGAACGACGCATGCGACGGTAGTTTAGTTGCCAAGCTGTCAGCACTTACAGTTACGCAAGTGAACGAAATGTTAGATGAACTGGAGGAAGAGGACTGTACGTGGACGGATGGAGAGACCACCGCACTGTCTTTCAGCCCAGCTACGCTTCACATGTATGCGAATGCATGCATGGACGAGGCAGCGGCGCCCGATGGGGGCGTCCACACCTCTAGCAGAGCCACGGAGAGAGCAGAGAAGAGACGGAAAGTAGCTGCAAGCACTACTGCACCGCAAAGTGGGGGCGCCATCCCTCCTCAGCGCGCAGACGACGTGTCGGAACGACGCCGCAAACGCACGATCAGCGAGCCCAGCCGTGGACTGGTCCCCCAGCAACCTGCTGCAGGACCTAACCCCACTCCAGCGATGCTCAGCAGAGAAGACTTTGTAGAGTTCCAGCAGCGAGACCCCCACAGCCAGGCCATAGCCCGCACACTGAGAGAGGGGATCCTTCCCCAGGACAGTGAGCTGGCCTTACACCTGATGATGAACCAGGATTGGTACTGCATTGAAGACGATGGACTGTTGGTACACCTGGCCACTAGTCACCCCAAACGCGGGATGGTGCTGCGCCAATGGCTGGTACCCACAGCTCTGAGAGCCCTAGTGCTGAGACTTGGACACGATGACGCCACGGCCGGGCATGCAGGCGTCAGCGCTACCCACTTGCGAATCTTTGAGCGCTTTTACTGGCCTCAGATGAGCACTGATGTGCGGGCCTACGTCACTACTTGTACCGCTTGCTTGCAGCGCAAGAAAGCTACCACTGGTAAAGCCCAGCTGATGTTGACGCTGCCAACTCGCATGTTCCAGCGAGCGCACACAGACATCACTGCGACGTCCATGACCTCCACTGACGGCCATGTTGCCATTTTGACAGTGATTGAAGCTCGCTCTGGTTTTTGCTGGCTCATGCCAATCAAGAACAAGGACAAGTTCACCATTGCCACCTTGCTGTACAAGGTGATTTTGGAAGCGGGGGCCATGTTCAAAGAGCTTGTGTCTGATCAGGGCAAGGAGTTCTTGAACCAGGTGGTGCATGACCTGTGCAGAATTTTCCAGATCAGGAAAATTGACACCGCTGCATACCACCCCCAAGCGAATGGCATTGCAGAGAGACAGAATGAGCGAATTATGGCATTGCAGAGAGACAGAATGAGCGAATTATGGCAGTCCTAGCCGCGTGGGTCAACAAGACACAGAAGAATTGGCATGAGGGCCTAGAAGCGGTGCAGTTTGCACTACGCGCCACACCCAGGGAAGAGACGGGCTTGAGCCCCTTCTTCTGCGTGTATGGTCGCGAGCCTACCCTGCCTTTTGAGACCTTTGTTGACGAAACCCATGGTGGTGACCTGCACGCAGAGGTTGAGCGCAGGATTGACAACCTCAAGCTGGCCCAGAAAGTGATTGATGACGCCTATGGCATCAAAGTGCGCAGGATTGACAAAGCCAATGAGGCTGTGAAGCGCGCAATGCATGTCAAGGTCGGCGATCTGGTCATGATACGCCAGGCGCCTGCCAAGGGCCGATCGAAGAAGTTGGGCCCGAAGTTTGGAGGCCCTTGGGTGATTGTTGAGCAGGCAGGTGGTTCAGGGTTGTCATTTTCATGCCGCATGATGGGGCGTCACATACGCCGCACACGCCAGCATGTGACTAACATGAAGCCCTTTCACCTGAGGCCCGAAGTCCTAGAGACTGACCGGCCATACGCCCTGCTCAATGCCGACGATTTAAAAATGTTGGCACCTGACGAGATGATGGAGCGCTTGGTGGACCGCCGGTACAACCCCAATGGTTCCTGGGACTACCGCTGGCTCCTGCGCGATGGTTCAACAAGTGGCTGGAAGACGGAGCACGAGGCGCTCGAGGTTGCCATGCCTTGGACGCTTGACACCTTCCACGCACTCTATGAGCTCAAGCATGAGAACGGTATGCCAGACTACGCGATGCGCGTGCCCAAGGGAGACGTGCGCGTTGCCACGAAAGAGGCGGCGCTGGCGCTCTTCCCCAGAGGTACAAAAGTAGCGCGAGAGCACAGAGACTCACTCAAGCAACGAGTCAAGTACGTGTGGGGGACCGTTGTCGGCTACCTAGCCCCGTACTGGCGCGTACGCTACGAAGACGGCGAGTGGGAGGACTTCACCAAGAGGCAGATGCAGTTAGCCATTGCTCTTGCTGAGGCCACCCAGCAGCAGGCTAAAGATGTAGGGGTCACCACTGCAAACCCCCAAGTTGTGCAGAAAATGTGCCCTGGCATCCCTGCCGATTTTGGCGAGACCTACTTAGGTCAGACTGTGCGCGTGAAGCATGTGACTGGCTGGAGCCGCGGAGTGCTGAAAGAGTATCTGCCCCGGTCCGGCAAGTACACGTTTCGGGTGTGGTACAATGGCCAGCCGGCTTCACAGCTGGTCACCGTCAAGCTTCGGCCTGAGTACTACACGACTGCCGCAACGACCGCTGAGGCTGAGGCGTGCCCCATGACGAGCTGGAACTTGCTGCTTCTCACGGCGCAAGAGCAGAGCACCGCCCGGGATGAGCGCGACCCAGACTCAGACTCGTCCAACGAATGTGAAGCGATGGAAGTTAGCGACGACGAAAAGAATTTTGAGAGCTGATTCAGAAGTTCAAGAGCGAAGCACAAACACAACTTGCGGTTGTGGTAGAGCTGTGGCTATGCAGTGTGAACGATGAACATGACGCTGCATGGTACCAACGTGTAACCTCGGACAGGACAGTCCATATGAGAGCACTACTGGTTGAGGGCAGAGATAATAAGTGTAGCTATGATGATACATCTAACAGTGGTACGTACGTTGGCAGCGCTGATCCCATTTTGGTCTCAGTCGTTTCTCTGGGGACAGAGAAAGGTCAAGAAGGGGGAGTTGACACGGTTTGATGTATATAATTGAAGTACTTATTATCAATAGGCTTATGATGTGTCAGTGCCCTCATGTTCAGTCTTGTGTACATACACTCAGAGCATAGGAAGTGAGACTGCTGCACTGTAGTGGATCTTCATGACTATTAAGACTTGCCCCTTGTTTGGGGGTCTGCAAGTATTGATGGCTATGAGATCTCTGCATAAGCACACAACCTGAGAGCTGGAGCAACAAGACCAAGTAGAGGCACAGTGACTGAAGCCACCCAACAACATCCACTATGGCTCCCCCAGCAGCAGCATCATCATCAGCATCAGCAGCAGCCCAGGCTGCAGAGACAAGTAAGCCATGCATGCCACAGATCTTTACAACCACACACCTACATAGTTGCTTGTTAGATCTGTGACGTGCGGGTTTTTTGGGTGAGCCGGGAAGCAGGCGCGATGCCGCTTCAAGACGTCAAAGACTCGGTCTGCCCATACTTGCCCCTTCGAGTCCTTCTCCTTGAGTATGGGGTTGAGTTGACCATCGGTCATGAGCATGGTGCGCAGCTCCTCATCCCCACAAACGTCTGAGACGGAGCTGTATGCGTTCACTTGGGCGGCGGAGCCAAGTGAGCGCTGCGGACTGTGTGTGCCTGGCACAGTGCTGGGGGAGTCTGACTCCTGTATGGGTGGTTCGGAGGCTAGGGCTTTGAGTGCAGCGTCTGCGGCCTGCCTGAACGCCTTCGACTGGTGGTGTCTGACTGCATATTCCAGCACGCGCTTCTGCAACTCACGTTTGAGCTGCTCTGTGTTCTGACTGGTCCGCTCATCAAGCTCAAGGATGTCCGCCTCTGTGGCAGGAATGGCTGTGCCCACAAAGGTGTTCTTGCGGATGAGGACAGGCAAGGAGCCAGTGTTGACAAGCTTGACCATGACAGGGTTGTTGGGTGCGACTGTGACCGCAGTGAAGGCTACGCGAAGGCCCTGCGCAGCTAGGCTCTCCATCACCTGGTCATGGCTCGCATGAATCAACGCAGTGTGCTCTGGCGTGTCCTTAGGAGGCGGGAACAGTGCGAGTTCGACCACTTGTTCTGAGAATGGTGACATCACAACCTCTTCTAGGAGGCGCGCACTGCGTTTGGCAGTGGGCGGGGAAGCAGGGGCTGCGACAACTCTGTCCACGAGGCCCTTGAAGTTGCACAACCTCGATGCCTTGTCGTCTCGCTTGTGCCGCATGGGGATGGCAACGCTGGAGTCTGGCGTGGGGAAGAACTCCATGGTAGAGTACGACAGGCTACTGCCAAAGCTCCCAAAGAAGTCGCCGCCGATGATGGCAGGCATGGGTATGTCGGTCACATAAAACCGATGACGAACGAGGGTCTTCCTGAACCGCAGAGTCATCTGCACCGCGCCGGTGATAGGGATGCGCGTTTTACTGTCTGCAAGTTCGATGGTGGTGAAGTCACCCTGTCGCAACGGTTGTACGCTACCCTCTGGGAGCCGTCTGCTCTGCTGTATGCTCAGCAGGCTCGCCGTGGCTCCGTTGTCCAGCATGCACTCCATGTTCAGCTCTTTGATGTCTCGCTGGTGGGGCATGCGTGTGATGAGGTTGATGAACCGTTGTGCGCTGGGGCTGCCTGTGGCGTAGGCCACCTTCTCGCCTGGCTGCACAGGCACGTGAGAAAAGCTAAGCGCTGCGAGGTTCGCAAGGGGCTGTTGTTGAAGTTGAAGTTGGGGTTGTTGGAGTTCTCCCCCTTCTTCTGAGCAGTCCATGGGCTCAGTGTCAGAGTCAGCGTCTGCAGAGACTGGGTCAGGTGCTGCATCTCTGAGAAAGCTGGGCGCGACCGCGTCTGTGTCGCTCTCCTGCTCACCAGTGTTGTCTGGCACTAAGTCGACTGCAGACAGCTTGGCACGTGCTGTGCTTTCGCTGTCGCGGGAGATGCGTTGGACAGCGTTGATGCAGCGTTGCACGAGCGTGTGTTGCGTCTCTCGTGAGGCCGTGCCGTCTGTGTGTTCAAGCGCGGCAGTGCTGTCAGCGAGCCACTCAGGTGTGGGCGAGTTGCGATCCAATGACATTGCAAAGCCATCATCAGAGGGGCTGGACTCTTGCATGTCAAAGATGCCACTGCACCATGCAGCAAGCAAGAATGCGTGGGCGACATCAGGCATAACAAGGTTGGCCAGCCACAGCTGCAACTGCTCTTGGCTGCCAGTTGGCAAGTCAGACCTGTATGTCAGCATGAGCGCCATGTCGCGGGGGGTGACAGTCATAGCATCACGTACATCACATGCGTCATCGGGGGATGGGATGTAGTGAGCAGGGTTCACAGGAGGCAAGCCAGGCCAGCGACGCGTGGGGCTGCCAAACAGTCCATCAAGGTCATGCACGCCTTTGGAGGAACGCACGCGAGGGCGCAAGAAGCAACCGCGAACACGGCGTGGAACCTTCAGGACATGTCTCATGGAAAGTGGAATTCCATTATTGCACATGGCATTGAGGACTGCGCAAAGGCGCTGGAGCGCGGCCTTGACACCAAGGCGGTTGCGCACAATGAGGACGAGCGCGCGCATACGCCTGCAGCAGGTGTCAAGCTCCGATGCCTTGATGACTGTCTCTAACACTGCGTACCCATTGGCCAACAGGTGGGCCTTCCCCCTACCCCATGCTTGCCACTTGAGCAGCTGCGGGACGTTCTCTGACAACACCAACTCAAGCTCTGCCTCCGTAACCACCTTGGCCAGCTTGTATGTCAGCTCCGCCGCCTCTCCCTCCACTCCCTCCCCGTTTGCAAAATCTGTGCAAGGGGTAGAGGACGTAGTGAGGTGAGGGCGCAGCTCGCGCAGTTGGTGGATGATGCGGGGATCATCAAATGACATGCACTGGGGTGCGGCAGACGTAGGGTGTGTCTCCCTATACGCGTCACACGTCTTCGCGCAGTTGTCAACAGCGAGCACTGTGTTGACATGCAAGTCAAGTTTACTTGCCTGCGCAAACCCTTCCTCCCAACCGCCTATCCCGCAGCACAGCGACGCGTGCGTGAGATGGCGCTCCATCGCCTGCTCCCTAGCACGCTCACTTATCTGAGACGCGGCAGGGGTCGCAGCAGCAGGGGGAGGTGGAACAGCCACGTGAGGGCGTGCATGGAAGGGTGCCGGCGGTGCAGTCATGCCAGCGTCAGTAGGCGCAGATGCAGCAGAGGCATGCGCAGCATGAGGTATCACCGGTGCCGCAGGGGCACTCGCACCAGGCGTAGATGCTGATGCAGCGCGCGCAGCGTGCAATGTCGCAGGTGCAGCAGGGGTACTTGCAACAGGCGTGGGTGCAGACACATTGGCAGGCTGAGCTACAGCAGACGACATGACGCCCAGCGCAGCAAGCATTGCGGTCGCGCAGCGGGGTGCGTGAACGCTTAAGCGGCTGTCGAGCACTGACTCACTGTGTTTGGTGGCCATGGCGGCGGCGATGGCTGCCTGGATGTCGGCCGTCCACGGCTGCACTGCGGCAGCGGCCGCAGTGGGGGCTGGGGCTGGTGCCGGCGCCGCGGCAGCAGGTGCCTGGTACACGGTGGGCCAGGAGGGTGCGGGGCCGGCACCGTGCATGGCAGCCAGCTGCGGGACCACTTGCGGCGGCATGGCATAGATGGGTGCTCCCTGCATCGCGAAGACAGGCGCGGCAGAGGCAGGCGGCGCAAGGTCGCGGCTGCGACTGCGCGACGGGGCGCGGCGGTTGTCCCGACACTCAGAGCTTGCGTGATGATCGGCATACCGTTCGCCAGTGGTAACCATCACACCACAGCGCTTACATGTCCAGTTGTTGAACGGCTTGTAGGTCAAGCCGGGCTTAGGGTTAGAGGCCGGCTGGCCGTCCTGCGCTGCTTTGCGCTTGCCGGAATTGAGAGGCGTGGAAGGCGGCGCAGCAGCAGGGGCGCCCTTGCCATGGAGCACCGCAAGCTGCGCAAACGCCAACTCCGTGTTATCCGCCTCTAGTGCAGACCGGGCTGCTTGGACACACTCTTGCCGCTTAGCCTCCTTGGACGCCTTGCGCCGGGGAAGGCTTGCAGCGTCAGGCGCCTGCGTAGGGGTGCCTTTAGGGGGGGTGACAGTGGCGACGACAGCGGGAGTGTCGTGAGCGCCAACGCTGTCTGGGAGCGGGATCCCATGCTCTTGCAAGTGAGTGCGCCAGACGGCGGCGGCGTGGTTCACGCTGACTGTGAGGGGGTCCTGCCAGAAGTTGTCACGCCTGTCCAGCTGAACCTTAACAAAGTCAGGCATGCAGCTGTAAAACTTCTCACGGCGAGTGGCCTCGTTAGAGCCCCCCTCTACACGCCGGCCATAAGTGTCAAGCCTGTTGGCAAAGTCACGCGGGGACTCAGCATGCCAGTCGTATACGAGGCGAGACCACTCATTGCGCGCAGTATGGCGTGCAGTCCAGTCATCATATTTGGTTGTGAGGGCAGCTACGCGCTGGTCATAGGTGAGGGTGTCCCAGCCCGTGGTAACCCCGCCAATGGTGGCAGATAGCCCAGACACCTCAGCACGCTTGTCTGCAGGGATGGCAGCATCAAGAGCAACAGACCAATACTCCCTCTTCACGCCCCACTGCTGCCACATGCGTTCACGTGAGGAAAGCGCAGATGTCAGCTGCAGCGGTTCAAGGCATAATGTGGAGGGGAGTTTGGCGATGATGTTCAGCTGTGCAACGCGCTCCCTGTCAGGATCGCGGGAGGGTGCGTCGCGAGGAGCGTCGTGGGCAGGCAAGGGGTTAGCAATACCTGCGCGAGCGTTGCGCTTGGCGGCGATGGCGTTTACGACCTCTTCAGCGGTAGCGCCACCGTTGAGGAGGTTTAGGGCGTGAGTAGCTAGCTCGCGTAGGATGACCAGCTGAGCGCTGCTGGCCTCGCGGGGTGCCCTGTAAGAGATCAGCGCAGCGTCGAGCTCTGACTTGTCGGCGGAGAGAGCAGTGAGCTGCTCGCGGATATCGGCGCGCTCAGCGTCAGTGGCGACCTTGACAAGAGACTTCTGAGCGCGTTGGATGTCGGCGTCCACGGACATCAGAGCAACCTTGAGCCGGTTAACGGCGTCAGAGGCTTGGCGCGACTCCTCTGCGAGGGAGGTGTGCTCAGCGCGCAATGACACAAATAGCTCTTTGACTGCCACCGGAGCGTCTGTCGGGGGGTCAGGGATGAGAGCTATGGCCTTGGATGCGCGAACAAGCTCCCTGACGGTGGTGTCCTGTGCGCGACCAGGAGCGGGAGGAGTGCTAGAAAGTGCGTCTTGGCTGCGGCTCACCGGGTTTTGCGCGGCGCGCTCGCTGCGTCCATCACCCTCCGAGGCGGAGTTGTCCGCGCCAGAGCGTGCACGGGGATGGCCAGCGGCTTCCTCCGCCTGCTTGGCAGCAGCTTCAGCAGCAGCAGCGGCAGTGGACGAACGCGGAGTAGTTGCAGGGGCTGCGGCTCTGGCGGCAGCGGCACGCTTGCCATTGCCCCTGCGCTCAGCTCCCTGGTTCCCAGCCGCGTTACCACTCTCATTGTTTGCCATCTGCTGAGACGAGAAAGTAGGGAGAGGGTGAGCTCCAAGACTTTGGTGCATGTAGTCAGTGGTGGTTTTTATGCTCATGCGTGTGGTCATGAACCAAAAGGAGCAGCGGGCACAGCATCACATGTGCACTATGCTGCCAGTAAACCACTCCTCCCCCCATTGCGATATGATGCTGGGGTCGCTGCGAGAGGAATGGTGCATGTGAAGTCCACGGCCCTACCACCAAAGCCGTGGCGGCGTCATGACATGCAACACGGGTGGCCACCTGTACGCCTCGCATCTTGAGCGTGGAGAGGGCAGTGCCAGCGTCCGACGGCAGCTGGCGCGGCAGACAGTCTCTGTCAGGGCTGCCCTACTGACTACATCACGTCAACATTCAAGGCTCGATGGTCGATCATGGCAATGTGCGAGCACCTGGGTGCTGTCGGGACACACATGTGCGCATGCCTGCTTGAGCAACACAGGAGAGCAGCCGCGGGAGACTGCACGAGCCAGTGAATGCCGGCTGCTTCGCGCAAACACACACACACATATAAACTAGTGCCTCTTCGCTTCGAAGGCGGAGCGTCCCACTTGAGGTTAGCTGGCCACGGCAGGCGGCCACGATGTGTAAGGGTTAATTGTCGTTAGCTGGCCACGAGAGGCGGCCACGATGTGTACGTTCAAGCGGTGCTACACTACGCTGTGCTACACTACGCTGTGCTACCCTGGAAGCCTACGGAGGGCGGTCGAGCTTAGCGTGGCTCCGCCATTGAGGCAGACGACCGTGCACAACGCTGTGAACCGTTGCGAGGCCTCGCAGCTAAGGCGGAGGACACGCACAAGCGCCTGCTTCGAGTGCCACTGTTTTATGAGAGCGCAGCGGTGTGCTACAGCATGCTAACTTACCTTGTTGTCGGTGGAGGCCTGTGGAGGTGGGGGTGTCCTCAGCTATAGCTGTCTTGTGCCGAGACCGGAGGTAGAGAAAGAAGTGAGTGTGCAGCTGCCTTTTTGGCAAGTTGCAATTGGATCCTCGGCACAATCCAGGGGATCTGACTCAGGAGTAACATGTATGAAACCCTGCATCATCACCCGACATACCAGGGGTATGCCCTAATAATGGCATCATCAGACACGGATACCACAATGTACAATCCGTAACACCAGAACTTCAACATCGACATCGACAAGAGAAGAGTTTGTTGGCGACCTCCATCTGAGATATCGTCGAGGCCTATCTCTCGCATTCCGAAAAGAGCGCCTGCAATCAAAGGGAGTTTGTCTTGGCGACCAAAGATGGGATACATCCGTCGACAGCGTCCCTCGGTTTCTAAATCTTCACAGCATCGCTTATATCGACGACCGACGGCCATACCTTACAAGGCGGACAGGTGCACGCAACGCACCTCAAGTTTCTACGACGACATACGGCAGCAAAATCAGCCATGACAGCAACACAAAAACCCCGGGACGCACCGGAGGAGTCCGACATGACAGCGACGGAGGAGTCAGGCACACGGCTAGGCGCAGCACGGCGCAGCCAGCATTCACGACATCAGCAATTGGCGCGCAGCCGCGCATCATCGGAGCGGCACCATAGGCATGGTGACCAGAACATCTTCAAGCTATTCATCAGAAGCTTAGAATGGGGGAGAGCCCACAAGCTGCACACACGCACAGCAGCATTAGCATGAAGCCAACTTGTGTTCAGCAACCATTTGGTAGTGTGGCAACGTAGAGAGCTGTTGCTCACTGCCCTGTTGCACCACACCGGCAGAGGCAGACATCAAGGTGACCAATGCAACAGAAGACCGACGCCAGTCGTGTGCTGCTAGAAGTGAATGTATTGTAGTCTGTCTAGAAGTACGTACCTAGGGCTAACCCTAATCCTAGTAGTGAACATGTAACTGCCACATGCTCCAACACCCTCCCTCAGTCATTGAAGCAGTGGCTGCAAGATGACTGCTGTGCAAACAACCCCTCAAATGACAGAAACTCAATACCAATCTGCAGGTATGAGCCGGGTGCGCTTCCGCTACGCAAACGGTGTGCAATCTGTGCAAGCTCAGTGCTCAGAGCCCCAGCACAACTACCATGAGCTTCTCATGCAACACCCGCCCAAGTGGCTTAGTGAGCATATCTGCATGCTGATCAAAGGTGCGAATCATCTCAATGCGCACTGCCCCATTCTCCACCAGAGCCCGCAGCCAGTGGTACCGCACCGCAATGTGCTTGGTCCGCTGCTGTGACGCCGGGTCCTCCGCCAGCAGCTTCGCCGCCGTGTTGTCCTCGTACAGTACTGCCACATGCTCCAACAGGTAGTTTTCAGTCACACCTGTTTGCGCAGAGGATAACGCGCCAGGCTCGTTTCGATGAGGTCACACACTTTGATTTGAACATTGCTCCCTTCCACAGTCGCAATGGGGGGGAGTGTTGTAATATGGAGCATTCCTGGTACATTAGGAAGTATTCTGGAACCTTTACAGGTTGCCCTTGGAACCTTCACAGGTTGCTCTTGGAAGTTTCTGCCACGTTCTGGCTAGTTCTAGGAAGGTTATGCCCCCGTCACTGGGGAAGTTTCTCCGCCGACACGATTTGTACATTCTGCAAATGATCACTTCCCTACTTCGCGCTAGCCGCCTCCAGCGCCTCTGCTTCCTCTGCTGCTATGCATTGGTAACGGTAGTGCCCTGCCAGCGTAATTTTCCAACCAACTTCAAGCAGTTAAAGCAACGGTCAACCCACATTCACCCCCGCAGTGTGTCGACGCCCTGCTGTCCCTATTCTTGTCCTCCCCTCTCGTAGCACACAGGGCAACATCAAACCCTGCTCCTAATTCCCAGGGCATGGCACCTCACTGCACCCGCCCACTCATTTCTCGATCGCCTGTTGCCATTGCATATCACATAATTCGAAGTACTTCATGCTGAGCTCCCTAACCCTAATGCGAGGGCATGACAGCAGCGCGCTCACCTCAAGTGCACGGTCGCGACGCCAATGAAGTCGCTGCCGAAGCTGTTCTCGTCCCAGCACTCCACCACGAGCTGCGCAGCAGGGTCTGTCATGTCAGTGTCGAAGTGCTCATCGAACACCGGCTGCAGCAACGAGCGCACCGTCGCCGTGCGCCGCACCGCGCCGTTGCAGCGCAGCACAAGGAATGGGTCGCTGCCGCTGGCGAACATCGTCGCGTCCATCGCCGGCAGATCACGCGCGCTCACGGCATGCATGCGCAGTGTCCTCTCCTCGGTGCTGAAGCCTCAGCCATTGAGGAATTCCGCGCACCCCGCGCCGTGCAGAGCGCTGCCATCCGTGGTCTACTCGCCGTGGTACAGGGCGTGGCCGTCGGCACGCACGTGCGGGCGCGAGCGCCGCAAAGCGGAAACCGCGCGTGAATACAAGGCGCCGGTCCACCGCCGCCACCAAAGCCTCGTGACCTCCGAGTCCTGCGTAACCGCCATCCTCACTGTCGCTGTAACTGTCATGACTGTCGTCGTCGTAACTGTCGTCGTAGTAGTAGCTGTCGTCGGCAGGGGAGGCGACGCGTGGAGCGCTGAGGCGGGCGCGCCTGAGCGCTGCTGCAGCCCCTGCGCACACGCCCGCGGCGGCGGCGTCGAGCGCCGTGTAGGGCCGGTACAGGGGGGCCGGTGCTAGCAGGGGGCACGTGGGATCGGGGTCAAATTGGGCAACTGCTGCATTGGTGCGCCGCGCGCGCAGCCGGCGGCGCAGCTCGCGATCGAGGATGCGGCGCTGGCGGCGGTCCAGCGCCCTGCGGCGGAGGCGCGGGCGGACCTGCGTGAAGTTGAAGTGCGGAGGCGAAAGGGGACGCGTTCAACAAGTTGGCTTGTGCAGCAGCGAGTCGACTCGTGCACGCTCGTGCGGAAGGAGTTTCCGTTTCGGAAGCGCTGGCGGCGGACGGTGATGAGTCAACTCGTGCAGCATCGAGTTGACTGGTGCACGGTTTGTGCGGAAGGAGTGGCCGTTTCAGAAGGGCTGGGGTACTTTGGGGGTGAGATTCTGAGAGGAGATACCAGGTGCCTAGAGCCAGGACTACTGTAGGGTTGGGGTTGGGGTTAGGGGTACCCCGTGGGGGTGACGGTAGTGCTACCTGCAGTGACTGCCTATCCCGTTGAGCGCAAAGCGTGGCGGCGGATTGCATATGATTTGGATCTTTCATGCGTGTCAGAGAGCAGCATGCTCGTAAGGAAAGGATATCTTATCAGTTGTGTTACAAGCGCTGTGGCACTTTGCTAGTTTCTTGGGTGCGGACCAACGCTGAGCTCGTTACTTTAACACCATCCTCACACATCATGTCGCACACAACTTTCAATATGTTGGTATGCACGTGGCGATAATGCGAGTGTCACGGGCAAAATGGCGTTTGATGGCTCGCGTACAAACAAGTGCGCGAATCCCCATGGTGTGCGCGCAAATGGCGAGGTGCACAGCGCTGCCCGGGTGAGTCGAGCACCATCACCAGACACTGCGCCATTTAGCAGGAGAGCTGGGTGGCACGCGTGCACCAGGGTATTTAAGCTTTACGCTGAGGTAGGTATGGTACAGTGTCACCACGCATCTCAAGTGCAACTGGCAGTGATCATCGCAGAGCAACCTACTCAAGTACGCAACCGAAAAAACATATGTGCAGTCAGGAGCGTACCTTAGGCGGCACCGGCACCGCCACAGGCGCCACGCGCGGCGGGGTGGCGTGCGCTATGATGAGCATGCGGATGGCAGGGTATGTGGCAGCGCTCAGTGCACCGCTGGTGCAGGCGGTTCCACTGCTGGTGAGCCTGCGGGGTAGGGCCGAGTTTAGAGTTCATCATGTCGTGTACTCTGTGTGAACTGATGTGGTGTATGCTGGTGAACTGATGTTGTTGGAGGGCCGTGGCGAGGGCAGCTGATGGGTTGATGCTATGTAATCTTGACTCTAACTGCACACAATCTACACAGCTGAATGCCTGCTTTTTTGCTGCCACCGACAACTCTGCCGCTGCGCCACTGCTGCCGTGAAGACCTTTGCCACCACGGCTTGAGCGCCTCTGGACCGCGCCAGCAGCTGACTAAGCACCTCCTGAACCATGCCATACATGCCCCTTGTGCCTAGAGTACACCCTATACACTTGCTTCTCCAGCACCCTACATGCCTTCAAGCCAGGAAGCCTCGGACGACGCGCTGCACAACACGCGCGGAGGCGTACGGGACCTACGCCATATACATACATGCCCATGTACATACCGCCCAACCCCTTCATACCTTCGAGCCAGGAACCCTCGAACGATGCGCTGCACAGCGGGTGCTGGGTTTGGGTTACAGTACCCACGTCGTATACATACCATGTATACATACCGCCCGACCATACCCTACATAACCTTGAGCAGAAAACCCTCGAACGACGCGCGCGGCTGTGTACGGGACCCACGTCATATACATGCTTGCATACTCAATGTACATACCGCCCAACCATGACCTACATACCTTCGGACCAGAAACCTTTGGACAAAGCGCTAGGCGCGCGCGGCCGCGTACGGTACCCACGTCATATAAATACCCCTGTACATACCGCCCAACCATACCCTACATACCTTTGAGCCAGACACCCTCGCACAACGCACTGCACGGCGCCTGTTGCTGCGTACGGTACCCGTGTTCTCCGCTGCTCAGCAGCCCACGCCAGCAGCGCAGGCAACAGCGCTGCCAGCTCTGACACGGGCAGCTGCAGCGGGGTCACTGATGGCATCGGCGGGATGCGCACCAGTCGCGGCAGGGTGTCGTCGTGCTCCGCTACTCTGTGACAACAAGTTGAAGTGCGCAAAGTTGAAGTGGGAAGGGTGAGGGTTAGAGTCATGGGGCGGGATGCGCACCAGTCGCGGCAGGGTGTCGTCGTGCTCCGCCACCTGTGAGAAGTTGCACGACTTGAAGTGTAATGAGTTGAAATTGGAAGGGTGTCTGAGATGCAGGGACAGAAACTGGCGTATACACACTGTGTAATTGCCTGGACCCGGTGCTGCATGAATTGAGCTTTCATATCGATTGGTGCTTGTGTCGGCCTATCATCGCTCTAATAAGGCGCATCCGCTTCTGAGCGTCGCATGCGTGTCGAGCACTAATGGTAGCATATTCGTATCGTGGTTCGCAATTGTTGATGTTGCACTGCTGCGGGCGTGTGCATAGGGTCTGTGTCATTGTACCTGGGGCGTGTGTATATCTTTATGTGCATCATTGGGTACATGGAGAGCACATTGCAGGCGGCCGAGCGTGGTGAGCAACATGACTGATCATGATCATGATGTTGAATCCTGGTGGGCTTGCAGTTGTCAAGAGAATTGCCATTTTAAAGGTGCAGCGCTTCCAGTAAAAGTGTTACATTCGTGGTACTGAGCACTGCAACATTTGACATCCCACAGAGTGCAGCGCCTGAAGACCGTCTGGTGGCTTCACGAAACACACACAGCACGCAGCTGTGCAGGCAACAAAATATTCAAGTTGGCTCTCCCAGGTGTGTGAATTCATACATGCCAACCTCGGTGAATGCCTTGCCCTTGGTCCCCGTCACCTGCGCGGCCGCTACTGGCGATGTCGATGAGGTTGACCTTGCTCTTGCGCTCCATCATGCCGCTGCCTGTCGCAAGCATGCATGCGGGCAAGTAGCAGCGAGCAGAGTAAGGCCTTAGCGGATTGAGAGCAGCAGCACGAGCGCTTGGCAATGATGACAACGCATATCATTTGGTGAAGCAGCTCTCCAGCAACACGTGCAAAGGAAGTCAATTCTCACCTGCAGAGCATGTGTCGATGCGCATTAACATGCGCATCAGTAGGTGATGCAACTTATCAGGGAATATCACCCGCACGCATGCATGGCATGACCAGCAGCAGTGATCAGCAGCATGAGGAGCCTTTGATAGCACCAGAGGGTATCACCGCAAGCACATGGAGCAACTGGCACATCAGGAGGCATCGAGAGCAGTGGCATTACTGGCAGTATCACAACGCTACAAACAGTTGGCGGCGCCGCCTGTTGCAAGCACGCCAAGCAGCAATGGGCAGAGCGAGGGCTCATTGGATCGAGATCCGCAGCGCAAGCGCTTGTGAACAACGAAGAGCAGCAGCGCAAGCACTTGACGGCAGTCAGGACATTGAGGCTCGGCAGGTTATACAGCCCACAGCGGCCCCGTCATGCCTCATGTGTCCCCGCTGACGCATCGTTGCAGCAGCAGGCACAATACACTGGTGACAACAAGTGCAACATCCCGGTGCACTGTGACAGTTATGTGTGCCCAGGTGTTATCGATACAACGCTAATGGTACACCTGTGTATCGACAACACCTGGGCGCACAGTGATGAAAGACCTACAAGAGCACTACTTGACACATCATGTGACAGCGCTACAAAGGTTATGAGCACCGAGAAAGCCTGAGGTGGAGACTCATGCGCGCATCAACCGGCCAGTGTGCAGTTGCAAATGCGTGACACACTATACTTTCATGGAACGAGAAAGCAGTCAGCACTGTCTCACCAAATTTGCTGCCGCCGCCGGCGTGCGGGATGCCCTGCATGCAGACGATTGTGAAGATGCAGTGGCTGCGCGAGCTGACCGCAATGAGCGCCTTTGCGCCGACGTCCCTGCGAGGACAAGATTAGGGTTAGGGTTAGGGTTGATGTAAACATTATTTGAGGCATGAAGAATTTGCGCTCTTGCGTGCCATACGGCTCAAGAAGGCTTCGGAGGAGGCAACGCGCTTTGTCCCAAGATACGCTCAGTTCAGGTGTGCTAGCAGCTGCAGGCATCAGTAATCGGATGTGTCACACGGTGACTTGGTGCCCACAGGCGGGTCTGCATGGTAACTGCACCCATTGCTCCTGAGCCGCCCCCCCCCCCTTTCTCAAGACAAGATGCTGCGCGCCCTGACTTAGTTGAACCCTAACTTTCACCCTAACCCTCAGGCTGCTGCGCAAACTCACTCTCTTCATGTGTTGGCGGGTACATCAGCAGACTTGACAGCCCACTGGCAGTCTGGAGTCCCTCTAGCATTTCAAGTTGACCGCACTGACTTACTCTGATTCTAACCCTAATTCTACCCCTAACCCATGATGCCATACAACCACACGCCGTACGCAGCACATGCGCTGGCTGCATATGTTGCACAGCTTGCAAGGCGGCCGCGGCGCTTACGACTGCAGTCACATTCACAGAACAGGGGTTGGGTTAGGGTTAGGATTGGGTAATCCTTGCCGCCATGCAAACGCGCAATGCGCAAAGCACATGCGCCGCACTTGGCAGAGTTGCAACTACGTTGTGCAAATGTACCTGCTCTTGATGGCGCTGGTGATGACCCAAAATGCACCAGGTCCCTAACATTCACCAAGTCAAACACTTCAAGTTCACCTGCTTTCCGCGGCGCTGGTGAAGGACCCAAAACGCACTGCATGCACCGCCCGTCACCTGCTAACAAATGTCAACTTTACCTGCTCTCAATGGCGCTGGTGATGATCACCGCCATCTCCCACATGTCATTCACGGGCAGGCGCTGCAGCCCCTCCACGAAGACGCCCTCGCTGGGTCTCCAGCGCATGCGCGGTGCGGCGCCACTTCCCGCGCTCGCCGCGCCGCGGCCGATGAGGCCGCACACGTGCTCTCAAAGTTTGTAGATCTCGTAGCAGGATACCTATGGCGTGGAGACGGGGGGGGGATGGGGCGGAGTGGGGGTTACACGGGGTTTCAGAGAGTGAAGGTTACAGATTCATTACAGCCACAGAACAACGAGAACTGCAATACTTCAATGTGTTGTTGTTGCTTGCCCTCTGGTGAGGTCACATGCTCGTAGTAGATCTCGTAGCAGGACGCCTGGGCACATGGCACAGAGATGGGGGGGGGGGGGGGGATCTGCAAGGGGCTGTGCATGCACGCTTTTAGAGCTGCTGCACGTTCAACGTAGGTGGCTCCTCAAGTGTTTGAGAGGCTGCCGCAGTCGAGCACGCCAGTTGTCCCGCCTTGTCCTCCTCTGAACTCTTGCATGTGCTGCTGCTGTAGACCTCAGTAGAGGCAATCTGGAGCGGCGTCGTGATGGCGGGGTTGCCCGAGTGGCGCACTGGCTGCGTGCTCACCTATGTCAAAAATGTACGTGTGTCCTTCTCATGTACTTCAATTGTAAAGTACACTACGTATGATGAATGCGGACACACAGTCACCTTCCCGCGCGCAATTGCATCTGCACTCAACAAGTAAGAGATAGCGAGGCATCGTTGCTATATTGGAAGCGCACAGAAGCGTGTTGAACAATCTCACGAAGACACACTCTGCAGTCCTGCAGCGGCGCCTCGGTCAGAAGCGTGAAAGTATGCATGCTGGCTTAAGTCGCAATACAAGTGGATCGTTACTTGTACACTTGAAAGGTACACACGTATAGTGCAAGTGCGCTCAGTTCTACACAAAACCGCACTGTGTACACTAAAGGTACTCGCAAACCGCAATCATCGCTCCCTTCACGCACTCACATCATGACGTTCGACTTGCCACTGCCCGTCTAATTGTACGCAAAGAGGCACACATTGTACTACCGGTAGCCGCGCCACGCTATAGTAGCAGTATCGACACGCCGAGGTCCGCAAAGCGGCGGCACCATGCGGCATTGTAGAGGAATCCAGTGGGGAGAATTAGGGCCAGGGTGTAGCTAGGGTGAATCTAACCCTCACTTAGGGCTAGGGTTAGGGTCAAGTGCTAACCCTGGCCCTGCTTACATTACAGGCAGGGCAAAGCATGCTGCACTGTGGCGAACACCACCGCAGAATGCAATCGGGTGAGGCGAACACCTTGGCCTGCACGAGTTCATGCTCTGAGTAGCAGTCATGTCGGGATGGCTGACTGAGGACAGACTAGCGAAATCAGTTGAAGACACCTGTGCCTGCGCAGCGTGCAGGCAGAAGCAAGCTGCACAACAGCCACGACAGGAAGCATTAATGAATGCAGGCAAATTATGGCTTGCGAGACGAACAGGAATGTAGGAACGCTTCTAAACAGCAAGGCAGCGCTCAGTGTTGTCACAAGGCCCCGAACGGACACTCGCGGTTCTTGCATGCGTTTCAGTATACCTGTCAGCCGCCATCACGCACGTGCTCACCGCAACTCACGTACGTGCGCCGCTCCGCCGTCACGGCTGCGGCTGCCGCCGCCGCCTTCGCGGCGTGCGGCGCAGACGGCGGCCTCACAATGGTCACCTGACTGCCGCTCTCGAGCTGTGCAATTGACGGCTCAGCCTCCACAGCAGCAGCGTCTGAGAGGGCCGCCACAGTGGCTGCGCCTGCTGGTGGGTGCATGCGCACGGTGACCACGATGGACATGGACTCGCCACCTGCGTCGGCGCCGGCAGCACGGGAGGTGTTGAACCGGCAGAAGCGCTTGACCTGCTCCCAGCACGCCTCAAAGAAGGGGACAGGGGGGGGGGGGGGAGTGTCGCAGAGCGGCAGAGACGTCTCAGTAGTTGAGGAAGTTGAATCAATGAAAACAAACCTGCTTCTGCAGTGGCTCCCACCGCGATGCATACATCTGCAACAGCCTCACCGCAGATACAGGCGTGTGTGTGTGTCTGTGAGAGGGGGATCACAATTAGGATTGGGGTAAGTAAGCTACTGCCACTTTCCTGGCAGCTGTGCGCTCTGGTGCAGCGCTCACACCAAGCGCATCCACACACGCAGGTGACATGCTACTCACAGGAACACCGCGCAGTCACAGCCCATGCAAGACTGCATGTGCGTACAGACGCCGCGTGCTGCGGCCAGTGCCTCAATACTGATTGCAGTCTACTGCAGGGGTTATCTGCAAGCTGACCGCAACCAGCAGCCTCTCCCTGACCTCGCAGTGCTCAACAGCGCCGCGTCGATCCATCTCTAGACTCGTGCATATGCAGCCGCCTTCGTGGTGGTCCCACGGCGCTGCCGCCAACACAATCTCACCCGCTGCAATCGCCATGGAGAACTGCACTTGCTGATCTCCATTGAAACGCAGTGAACCCTTACCGCCGTGACACCTGCCACGTGCAGCGAGGAGAGTGGCCACTAGTGCAAGCCCTGCTCAGATGCAAGCCTCTGTGCAGCAGTTTGCTATCGTCCTCACCTCGCGCCCCGCCGGCAGGTCCGCTTCCACCGCCGCCGCCGCTACCGCGCTGCCACTGACACCACCGTCACGGCCGCCGCCGCCGTCAGCTGAGCCCATCGTCGACGTTGGGTCGTGATACGCGCCGTACGACCCGCCGTGGCTGCCGCCACCACCGCCGCCGCCGCTGCTGCCGCTGCTGCTATCATCTGCCGCCACCGGCACTGCCCGTAACGAGGGCCCCAGCAATCAGGACCTGCTATGGTTCGATGCCGTGCCGGCAAGGACGCCGCCGTTGCCGAAGGGCTTGTGTGCGCGCAAGTCGCCTGGCCTGGCGCTCGTGCCGCGCGGCGAGGCCCTTGGGAGGGCGCTCGCTGCCGCCGCTGCCGCCGCCGCCGCCGCTGCCGCTGCGCGAGAGGAACGGCGGAGTGCTGGCAGGTCAGGGCAGTAGTTGATGCACTGATTATGGAGTTGCGTTGACTCAAGTGACTGAGGTCGCTTGCTTCAAGCGAATGACTGAATGCACTTGGCGGCCTGCGAAGCCCTGTTTGATCAAGTCACGTACGCATGGCAGGCACGCACGCGCAGGCGGTGCCAGCATCACCGTGACGGAACGCGCAAGCAATCCCTTCATGCACTGCCAGCCCTGGCATGATTGCACGTAAAACAGTGCACGGCTGCGCGCCGCGCAGCAGCACTGTGTGGCCTCTCTCCTGCCACGCTGTGATGCTGCAGGGTGGCATTTTATGAACTATATGTAAGCGGTGAGGCGTGATGCTGCAAATATGTTCTGTACTGCAAATACGTTGAGCAGTAGCAAAGGGTTAGTATACTTCTTGAAGTAGATATGTCCGCAAGGTATACTCCTCAAGTCCTTCAGTACTGCAAGGCTCACCAGCGAGGGCGTACAACCGCGGCGACGTTGGCGCCCCTGCACCGTCTACGCTCTGCCGCACGTGCGCGCTGAAGCACAACCCCTGGCGCGGCGACGCTAGTGCGCTTGATGGATTTGGCGGCGCGCCCAGAGACTTGCGCGGCGGCGGCAGCCCGCTCACGCAACGCCGCGCAGCACCGCCGCCACTGCCGCCGCCACTGCTGCTGCCGCCGCCGCTGCCGCCGCCGTCGCTGCCGCCGCCGCCGCCGTCGCTGCCGCCGCCGCCGCCGAGCATGGTGCTTGCCAGGCCGGTGTGCGCCGCGGCAGCGGCAGTGCTGCCAGAGTCATCGTCTCTGGCGCTGGTGCTGCTAAAGATGCTGTCGTCGTCCACAACACTGATGTCCACGGAGAGCTGCGTGGAGGTGCTGATGTTACGCGGAGCGTCCTTGCCGCCGCCGCCGCCGCCGCCGCCGCCGTCGCCGCCGTCGCTGCTGCTGCTGCGTTTTTGCCCGCTGCTGTTGCTGCGGCAGCTACGGCAGTGCTCCATATATGCCATGCCTCGCCAAGCTTGCCGGCTCTGGCGCGCGCGTGCTGCCCCGAAGGGGGTACAGTATGCACAGGGCTGCATCTATGTAGCGCAGCAGGGGCGCGACGGGAATGCAACTGCTGTCAGCCATCGACTGCGATGCCACGTTCTGGTGATCATGCAACGACCGCAGCGCAGTGAGGATACCAAGGCACCGACTATGCTGCCACATGGAAAATGCGACACGCTTTCTTAGGGTCAGGATTAGGACTAGGGTCAGGGATACATTTTGAAAAGTAGGCTCATGTGAATTGTTCACACGCACCCTGACAACAGGCGATGCGATGTCAAGGCCGGCTCTTTATTTATATGCAGCATTCAAGACTGTGCCATGAGCTTTCCAGATCAATCACAATGATGAGCATGGGGGTGGGACGCAGCGGGAATCAAGTTGGCGTTCAGTGACTGTCAGCGCCAGCTGTAACTGCAAGTTGAATTTGAAGTGACTGATGCTCATTTCAACTGCCTTCAGCAACCCTCCGCCTTGCATCAGCCTGCGGTAGCGCACACACACATATAAGACATGGAAAAAGCTCAGCACTTAATTGCTCTGACAGGAAACTGGATATGCCGTTGCTGGCGTGTGTTGAGCATGAACAGTACTGTTGACAGTAGCTGTCGCACGAGCAGGCAGTACAAGTGGCTAAGCTTCTTTCGACATTTCTCAACTCAAGGGAAGAGTGTTGTTGACATGCAACCGTCAAGCATACTAGACAGAGTAAACGATTGATCGATGATTTGACAAGACAACGCGTACACACAGAGCGGCAGTCCAGTGAACACTCTATAGTAACCTGCACAAGCACCAAGCACCCACAAAGAGCAGCATTGCTCGACACCTTTGAAATACGCTGATTGCAGGGTAACATGCACGCCCCCCCCCCCCCCCCCCCACACACACACACACGTACGCGCACGCGTGTACGCTCAACACACACTGTGGCACACACCTGGCACATAAGCCACATACAGTAGCACCCTAACATCCCTATTACCCCCCCACCAACCTCACCTGCTCACGCTCCGCGCACCGCTCCACAGCGCTCAGCACCGCCCTGAGCGCTGCCACCTCCGCTGTCGCCTCTGCCGCAGTGCCGCGGCCCCGCAGCCCCCGCCTCCACCACCACCCGCAGCTGGTCCGCCTCAGCACTCAGCGCTGCACGCAGCTCCTCCACCACCACAGCCGCCTGCACCGGCGCCCGCGTCACCACCGCCGCCGCCTACGCGCGCAGCTGCGTCGATTCGCCGCCGGCGCGCATGAGCACGGCGGCCCATTCAGTGCGCAGCGCCGCGGCGTCCGCCTCACGCTTCAACTTGAAGTCCTCGAGTGCGGCGTCCGCCGCGTTGTGCGCCGTCACGACGTCCGCCACACATTTCAGGTTACACTCGCTGAGTGCCGCTGCCGCGCCGCGCCTTCGTCGCCGCCCACGCCGCCGTCGACTCTCGCATTGCCGCCGCCGCCTGCACGGTAGCAGCGGTGCTCGGTGGCGCGCCAGGCGTGCTGCTCAGCATCCAGCGTCATCCAGCGCGCAGCACGTCGAGGTCCGCCATGGCACGCTCGCGCAGCTGTTTCGCCTCTGCCGCTGCCATTGCGCACGCCTACTCCGCTGCCGCCCAGCGTCTGCGCGCGCGGCGGCAGCAGCCATTGTTACAATCATCATCAGGTCACATGTGTGTGTCACTGAGCTATGTCGGGTGTTTGCTGCGTGATGTACAGCAGCCCGGACTGCACCCGCGTTTGCATAGCGTTGCAGTCGCCTGCTGCGCGTCTACTAAAAGTACTTGCTGAGCTCTGTTTGTTGTCGGATGCGTGATGTAAGGCAGCGGTAATCTGCGCATACGTGTACGCGATGAGAGCATGCATTTGAAGCAGACGCCGCCTGCAGCAGTTAGCGCTGCTGCCACGGCTGCGCCCACTTGCCCGTGCCGCTGCGGCACGGCACAATTTGCCGCTTGCCACTTGCCCACAAAAACAAGTGCAACTTGTGCTCTGATACACGACAACAGGGGCATGATGGGCGCAAGATATGGAAGCAGTTGAGCAAGCATGCTACCAGCTGTTAACCTTTGCTGGCAGCTTTCCAGACTGGAACAGTGGTTCAGGCAATAATTTGGCATGCCTGGCACAGCAGCACATATGGCACTTGGGCTTCTGAGCATTGCGCAGTCTTGCCTGTTCCATGTGGAAAATGGTGCTGCTGCGGCTCTTGAGATCACTGTTGAGCCTACTCAGATCCACCACCTTCGCCTACACCTCCCACCTTCGGAGTTCGCAGCGCCATGATCTACATGAGCTCCATGCACACATTGTTGCAGTATCGAGAGGTAAACAGTATTTGAAAGAAAAGGCGCCAGCCTCACGCCGCATTAGACGCCATGTAGGTAGGTGGTCAAAGAGGCATCATGTGCTGCAAAAGGGACACAATTCATGCTTGACGCACAACGTTGCTAACGGCGTTGTTCAGCACTCTGCGTCTGGTGATTTGAAGTGCAAATTCTATTCCGACTTTCATTTGGCATGAAATATCATGCATCGTAACCGTCCTGCAAATCAACAGCTCTGGAGCGTCACAGCTTGCAGTTGCACACGCTGGCCCCATTCTTCTGGCCATACCCTGAAGCCCCCCCTGTCCGTGCATGACGTCAATCCTAGCACCGCTTGCCGTAGCCGCATCACCTTTTTTGCCAGGCCAGCGCCCTCACTACAGCAAGCAGAATGACTGCGCCGCCGCGCGTTCACGGCTCGCAGTCCAGCCTTTTCGGCAATGATTGACATCAGATATACATACAGCTGCTTACAACCATGAACACATCACTCGCCACTTTGCAACTGACCGCACTTGCCATGCACGCTCACCTCTCCAAAGCCAATGTAAATCTTGACTAAAGTGGCAGCGGAATGAGCGCCACAGGGCCTGCCCCCCCCCCCCCCCCCCGCGCCGCGCCGCTTGCTCGCGTCCCCCTCCAGGGCCCTCCTGGATCACGAACCAACAGTTGGTAATGGCGCGCTCCTCGCCCAGGTCTAGCGGCAGATTCACCTGGAACTGGTGGGGAGGGGGAGGGGGGGGGGGGGGGGGGGGGGCATCCCGAGGTTCGCATTTGGCGCAAGATGTGATGAAGCCGCTTGCCGCTTGATGTTGCATGTTTGACGATTTAGGTCAGGGGGGTTCCAGGTACATGAATGCCTCTGTGCAATATGACGTTGCACTGGCGGCGGTGCGCACAAGCAGAAGCGCGTGCGGTAGCGCCTCCTGAGCTACTGTGTAGCGTCTCCTGAGTCAGTGAACAGAAGCGGCCTCTTGAACAGTGCACTTGCACTGCAACTCACTTGCTCACTCTGCGAGCCTCCAATGTAGAGTCACCATCTGGACGGGTTGAGCGGAAGAAAACTTAGAATAATATACCCAGCTCAGTCCACCGCATACATACCTGGGTACGTGCGGGGCCTCACCAGTGCATGTACACGCTGCTACTCACCACACGGTACTCACTACGCAAGGCCGCCTCTTGATGTGTACATCCGCTCAATTCAGAGTAGCATTGAACAAAACGAGAGCAGATCATACTACCCAGTTCAGTCCACAGCATATGTGCCTGCCCAGTGAACTTGTTGAGCGCAATGCCGTACTGCTTGGAGTAGACCTCTCCCTGCATCTTCACCACGTCGTTGCGCGCCGGGCAGCTGAACGCGTAGGTCCAGTCTCAAAGCAGCTCCTGGCTGCGCCGCACAACATGGGGTGCCTGCAGTGCGGCGCGCGCACGCAGCGCGAGGCTCAAGCGGTTGGTGTAGCAGCGCTCCGCAGAGTGTCACAGGCGGTCACCAATCATCAGGCAATGACCCCTGAGCACAGCAGTGACGTTGCGTGGGCTGCGCTTGAGGCGCGCTTTCTGGTGCAGCAACTGCATGCGGTGAGCGTGCCATGTGGTGGAGTAATCTGGTGCAGCAGCGCTCCGCAGAGTGACAGGCGTCCGTGTATACTGCTCAACAGTGTAGCACCATGCCGCCGAACGATGTACATCATCTGCAGTGCCTCAGTGCTCAGCCACAACGTGGATTCCAGGTCATCGTGCGCACTGACCACGTCACCAACGAATGCACATCTATGCTATCGTGATGCCAAGATGGTTGCTGAGGCTGCCCCATGGAGGCCATGACTTCATAGCAGCTCAGAGGTGCGATGTGCACCACCTAAGCTTGATCAGGTCAGGCGCTGAGCCTTGTGGACACTTGATGAGTAGCTGGGACAGCGGTGTAAGACACTCCATCTTCTTCAAAGTACCGTGACCTGACAGATTCTGAACTGTGATGAAGAAATTCATGAGGTCCGTTAAGAATGGGTTGAGATGGATGAGGTACGGAGTTACTCGCCCGTGCTGTAAGAAGAACTGCTCGCCGGAGACTATGAGGACAGGGTAAGAGTGAGGGTAAGGGAAAGGGTAAGGGTTAACCTCGGGTTAGGGCTACACCACAGGTCGCACACCTCCAGGTCTTGAAGGGAGATTGCGTGGCCTCCCATGTTCAAGTGTCAGCTGAAAGCAATAGTTCGGCTGAAAGCAGCAGCTTCAAAGTCGAGGTTGCGCATTTGGGTCATGTCCGCTCTCAATTACGGTCATTATAGAAGTACTTTTTAACTCAAGTGCCTCTCTCAGCGTATTGCGCACCTCCAGAAATGACAACGTGGACCTCAGGCGCGCTGCCAGCAGTGCCCAATCCGACGGTGCGCACAGGCTGTTGCAGCGCTTGCCAGCAGGCATACGCCGCAGGGCGCGGGCCCCCTTCCTCCGGCCTCCCTCAGGCTTTCTCGCTGCGCCGCAGCGCCTGCGCGCCCGCATTGAGCGGTGCGGCGCTGCTGCCGTCGATGCTGCTGCTGCTGCTGCTGCTGCTGCTGCTGCTGCTGCTGCTGCTGCTGCTGCTGCTGCTGCTGCTGCTGCTGCGAGAGACATGGCGGAGCGTGTGTGAGCCGGTCAAGTGCGCGGCATGGCACTCGACGACAAAATGCAGTATACTGCCATGCATAGTCATTGCGAAGGTGCCCTTCCTAAAGGCCCCTTGACTATTTGGGGCGCCATGACTCGTTGTGCCGCAGTGTCTTGGGGCGGCACTGCCGCTGTCGACGCCGCTGCTGCCATGCAGAGTGGTGGGGGCGCATGTGCGCGGCCGCCGCGTGAGGGGCGTGCCACTGCGCCCTACGGCACGCCATGCAAACATTCAGGATAACTATATCTATTGATGCTCGTGGCCAACCTCCTCAGGCCACTCAATCTCGCTGCAGTACCGCAGCGCCTGCGCCGCTGCATCGAGTGCGCAGCGCCGCCGCCGCCGCACCGCAGCAGCTGCTGCTGCTGCTGCGGGCAGAGGTACGCGGCGGCGCGCATACAAGGCCGCGCGAGGGGTGTGTTAGTGGAAAGAGTGTGCGACATTGCAGCATGCGCGCGCTGCATACTCCTCAGCCATGGCAGTAATGAGGGCACCGGCTTCATCGCCAATCACACCAAAGGCACCAAATGCCGCTGTGGCAAGTGTATAGCAATTCGCGTCAAAGTGACGCAAAAAGTGGGTCTTCTTTGTAGATTGGCATGCTGAGCACAGCGCCCTTGGCCGCCCGCTCCACGCTGCTGGTGCACTGCAATTCGCTGCAGGTAACATTAACCATGCGCGGCAGGCGGCGCGGTGTACTGACTTGCGGAGGCTAAGGAATAACGCGGCCCAAAGCGGCATCGCTCCCCGACACTCCATATTAGACCGACGAGCACTGCTTCAAGGCTGTGAGCAGCGTGTGAGCAGTACGCAACAAGTGCTGCAGCAGATAGACGGGTACATGTCATAGACCACGTGCACCCTTCCCTCCCCCCCTCCCCAGCTGGAGCCTTGGCTGATTTCCAACAAGCTCACCTGTGAGCGGCGCCAGGTGTGGACTGCGGCAGCGCCGTGGCCAGCGGCGCCGGGTGAGCAGCGCCAGATGCGAACTGTAACAGTGCTGCGGCGCCACTGGCAGCGGAGGCGCTGGCGCCAGCGCCGCCGGCGCCGCCCTCAAAGAAGGAATTGCTGCGCCCGCACTGCGGGGCACGAGGCAGCGGTTCAGCAGCGCCGAGTGCTGTCTCGCGCAGCGCGCTGGTGGCCGCCGTGTTGCGCTGCACGCTCTCTTCCACTACCTGTGCGGAGGCGGTGGCGGCAGCAGCGTGGCAGTGACGTCACTGCTGCGGATGGGGCCTTGATCAAGAGGCAGCGTCATCGGGCCGCGTGCCGGTGGCTGCCCTGTTATACTTCAGGAGGTGCCAGGCCGCAGTGTGTGCGCGGCTGCTGTGTTGTGCAAGTCTTCAAGGTGGTTGCAGCGCTGCGGCAGTGATGTGCCGCTGCAGCCATGAGCGCGCCGAATCACAGCAGCTCAGCAAGTGCTGACAGAAAGAGGGCGTTGCGCGGGGCTCCTCTAGCTGCAGGTTCTCCTGACGGCAGCGAGTGCTGCAGCTCGCCAAGGCCACCGTCTACTGTAACACCATACAGGGCAGCGCGCATTGCATCATGGTAGTTCAAAGCAGTCTTTCGTTGCAGCGATGACATATAGCTCGCCTAGATGCGGCGTGCGGGGCCTGCTGCTGCTGCTGCTGCTGCTGCTGCGGCTGAGCACTGACACCATGGCAATACGCATAGCGCGGTGGCTCGCCTGCGCGCTCATGATCTGCCACAAGGAGTTGCACCCGCATGGAGCGCAACAGAGCCGTATGGCAAGCTACTAATGTGTGCCTCGACATAGAGTACAACAGAACCGTGTGGCAAGCTACTAATGTGTGCCTGCCGGCAGGCGGCGCTGAGCGCGGCTACAGTGCACGCACCCTCCGTCCTATGGTTCTGCATCCAGGGCGTACAGCTCCTGCTGCTGCTGCTGCTGCTGCTGCTGCTGAACCTCCGCCGTCAGCTCGCCGCCACCGCTGCCATCACCATCAGCGCCGCTGGGCACTGCCACGGAGCCGCGCAGCTACGACGGCCGCTTTGGCGCGACGCTCCAGGGGGCGGGGTTGAGGCCGCGCAGCGCGACATGCGGCCGCCGCCGCTGCCGCCGCCGCCGCCGCTGCCGCTGCCATTCGCTCGTAGAAGAGCATGTACACGCTGTTGGTGCGGAGGCGCGGGGGGGCGTCGCCGACAGGGTGGCGCCTGCGCGCACGGGGGTGCATGAGGCAGCGGGACGGACATGTGCGTGATTGGGCAACCGCCATGCTGTTGTGCGTGTGCGCTGCCGCAGGGGTGGCAGTGCCGGGGATGGCAAATTCGCCTCCGGGGGAAGAGAGGGGAGCTGGTAGCGCAACGGAATCGCTGGACTGTACTGGTGCCCTGTGTTGTGCTCGTTTGCTGCCGCAGAAATGGCGTTGCCAAAAATACGCTAACCCTAACTCTAAACCCGAACCCTATTGAACGGGGAGATGCAACAGCAGGAACGCATCAGTAAACTCAACTAGTTCCCCACATTGTGGTCGTGCGCTGCCGCGGCGGTGGCATTTACCTGGGGAGGAGGGGGCGCGGAGGTGCTGCACCGCGAGCACTGGCGTGTGCATGCTGTGCACGCGTTAGGTTAAGTGCTAGTGGCGGCCATGAAAAAACGCTGTAGGTGCAGCGTGTTGGGATATGAAGCTTCAAACATACCGATGCACACCTGCATCAGGCATCTGAGAACTTGCAAAAGGCATGGCAACTTGCAGGGCAATACACGACTGGTACACGACTGCTCCAAGCCAATTCACGAGTGAACTGCGGTGCCCCTGAACTTCCTCCCCTTATGAAGCCATGTATCTTGAAATATATCAAAGCGTATATCTGAACGTATCAAAAAGCAATGTTTCCGCACCTGGATCGGGCCCGCCGAAGCACTCCTTGGGTGAGCACCTCGTTGAACGGCGTGACCACGCAATCATTGAACTCGAGCCACGACCCGTTTGCGACGCAGATGAAGCTGTAGGAAAGGCCACGTTGGCGGTGCCCATGTGCGCGACGACACCCTTGAGATGATACTGTATTAACGCAGAGACAAATGGAAAACAGGCATTGAAGAGTGTGAAGTTTCTGCAAAGAGTCTGTATGCAGCACTGGTCAGCAGCGACCAGCAACACTAGGCTCACAGCTGCAGCAGTATACTCATTACCTGGCAGGCTAGCATAGATAACAGTCCTACAAGGCATGTGCAATTGAAGAAATAGCGATAGCACAGATGGTGTGTCGATTACAATTGCTTGCAAATATGAGGGACGGGGCCCCTAGCCCTCACCCTTACTGGTGCTAAACCTAACAGCCTGAGTACCCTAAATTGCCAATGTGCGCCACGACGTCGTAAACGTGAAACTGCAGTGCAGAGACAAGCAGTGTGTTCGCTGAAGGTTTGTATGCGTGATGAGCAGTTGGATTGTGTTCTTTGACGACTTGGCCTCAACTTGCTCTGTTCGGTACCTCACAATGACGCATAGTTGAAACCAACTTCAAGTGCATTCAAGCATCCTAGCATGCACATGTAGCTGCGCAAGCCGCTCAGCGCGCGCACCAGGTCCACATCACCAGGTGCACACCACCAGTTGAAGTGCGCTGAGGCACAAGTCAAGTGCATACACTCACGTTAACCAACTCTAACCCTAACTCTAGTGCTAAACCTAACTTTACGGCAGCCACGACAGAAGCATGAGCGTGCGCACACGACGTCGACTGCAGTGCGTCGTCGCACCTGATTGTGGTCGGGCGGGTGCAGGCGGTGGTGGAACGCCCCCCTCCCCCTTTCCTCCCCCTAGGGAGACCAGCAGTGCGGCCATGAACACGCGCGATGACAGCCCGGCCACCGCGACACGCTGCTGCGGTGGCTTGAGCTGAGGGCGGCGGCGGCACCGCTGGTGCTGGCAGTGGAGCTGAGCGTTACTGCTGCTGCTGACGGCAATGGTGGCAGCACGGCGGCGGCAGCGCTCAAATCCTCTGCGGCATTGATGGCCGTGCTGGCGCAGTTGCGCACGTTCATGTGCGCCTCTTGCATCTGACAAGGGGGAGGGGGGGGGAGGGGGAGGGGGGGCGGAGATGTGCATCAGGGCAGCGGCAATGATGCAGCGACAGTGCTTGTGAAGAGACTCTGCTGCTTGCTGCTACTGCTGCTGCTCCGGCGGCTGTTGCAGCACCGGCGGCGGCACTGCTGCTATGGCCAGTGGGCGCTTAGAGTCAACAACAGAGGGTGCAGCACGCGTGACGCCATGGGCGGTTCTGCAGGGCACAGGTGCATACATACCTACTAGGGTTACAGTTAGGACACCAATGGCTTGAGGCACATGAGCGCGCAGCGACCGGGCATTAAGACTTTGCACGACGCCTGACACTATGTACCCCAGAGCTAGGGTAAAAGTTAGAGTTAAATTAGGCTGAAGGGTGAGGGTTGAAAACCATGCACCAACATGATGTGCAGCTCATCCATAGTGCAAGCGTTGAGGACCTCGTCGCGTGTCCTGCATGTCCTAGGGTTAGGGTTGCTTATTGATTACATCGCAAAGTCACTTAGTGAACTGCGTGCTAGACACGAATAGGCTCGCACAAGCACCTAAGCTCTGGGGTGCCAAGGGCACAAAGAATGTGTTGTTGAGGGCAAAGCGGCGAATGTCATCACAGTCATGCGCCGCGACATTCGACAACAACACATGGCCGCAGGACTTCGCTGAGGCGGCAAATCAGATGAAGATCACTACCCACTTTACACCCACAACCAGCTTCGACACTGCGCTGCAAGCGCTCGTCGAGTTCCAGCAGCAACCAAAGGAGGACATTGGCACCTATCAAGTGCGCGCCTGCCTGCATGTACAGGACATGGAGATGCTGTACTGAGAGGCGGTGACACAGGCACGCAAAAAGGGGCGGAAGGTGCCGGTCGGACCTGTTTGAGTGAGTCGCCATCACGCGGCTAGAGCGCGGCCTGGCGCCGTGTTTCAAACAGCAATAGCGCCTACGCAAGTGCCGCAGTTTGCCCTAAAGGGAATGCACTCTCTGCTCGACAGCGTGGGGCACACCGCGGCAATGGGAAAAGCGCGGCCTTCTGGCGCTGGTGACCCCACATACAGCAGATCCGCGGCAGGCGCAGACATTCTGCAGGCCCGGAGCGCGACGCGCTCTGGCAAGCCATGAAGGAACAGTCATATGGCGGGCGTCCGCCCCCGTTCCGTGGCAGCGGTTTCCACGTCCGCGACGGCGGTGACCGCAGCAGCGGCAGCGGCGGCAGCAATGGCGGTGGCGCGAGCGGCGGTGGCGATGCGCGCGAAGGCGGCGGCCGCGGGCGTGGCAACGAAGGACGTTGCAGGCGCGCATAGGACGATAGCACTGAGGCGACGTTGCAGCTCGGCATGGGCAGTGGCGTATGCGAGATGCACGGCGGCAGCTGCGCTGCCGCGCGCCGCCGCTCGGCGAGGCCATACGAGGCGTGCGGTGGCAGCGCCGCAGCAGCGTTGCCGCTTAGCGAGGGCAGCGGCGAAAGCGTGGCGCGTGGAAGCAGTGCTGCGGCGGCGCTGCCCCTTGGCAAGGGCAGCGGCGTACGCGCGGGGCGTGGCAGCAGCGTCGCAGCGGCGGCACACACGCTGCACACAATGTGGAGGCCGAACAGCTGAACAGCTTGGTGCTGCGGTGGGGGCTGGCGGCAGCATATGTGATGCTGGCTATACTGGAGAACCTTCCTCTGTTCAGCAGCTCTGCTTTTGAGACTATTGCAATCTGCGGCTCGACGCCGGCAACGACATCGGCGTCCACACGCTGCGCGCGGACCGGCTCGGCGGCGCCACTACGCGCAGCTGCATTTGGGTTGTGGCAGGAGCACAGCAGCACGCGGCTGCTGCTTTCAGGACAGTACCTGACCAATGCGCAGCAGCAACGTCCAGCAACGTACGCAAGGAGT
This sequence comes from Tribonema minus, assembly GCA_017506865.1. Lineage (NCBI taxonomy): Eukaryota > Xanthophyceae > Tribonematales > Tribonemataceae > Tribonema > Tribonema minus. The sequence continues at coordinate 413,732 of JAFCMP010000027.1, read as the reverse complement.
TGCGCTGTGAGCAGCCAGGGTTCTGGTACGCGGCTAGAACCTCGAACACCATCAGTGCTGTCCACAGAAAAAGGTCCCGATGTTTGTCAGCCGCATCAGCCAGCATCCGCCGCCGCACTATGAGCAGCGGCGTGACGACGTAAGCAGCGCGCAAGATGCGCTGGTACAAAGCTTTAAATACCTCAGGTGCAAGGTCTGCAGCCCATGCACCTGCCGCCAGACAATACGCGCACGCTGCAAAGCAATGTGGCCGCCAGCGTCGTACTGCTCGTCATGACGCGCATGCTATGCCGCATGTCACCTGGAGCCATTGAGCGACTTTGTGCGCGACCGTTTAGAAGTAGGTCTGCGCGCCAGCTCGCGCAGAAGGCATTTACACTGACACAGTGACCCTTACTCCCGTCGTACAGCAGCAGCAGCGGGGGGGGGGGGGGGGGGGGGGGGCGGGGGGCAACAGCAACTGCACGCAGCTTGGCAATGGCGGCGGCACTGATGCAGTGGGCGCCGCGGCGGCGCCGCAGCTGAGCAAGGGCAGCAGCGCACGCGCGGTGCGCAACGGCAGTGCCATGGTGGCACCGCAGCTGGGCAATTACGGCGGCACTTGCACGGCGTGCTGCGGCAGCGCCGCGGCGGTGCCGCAGCACGGCAAGGGCAGCAGCGCATGCGCAGCGCGCAATGGCGGTGCCGCAGCGGCGCCGTAGCTCAGCGATGGCAGCGCCGCACGCACAAACAGCGCACGGCGGCAGCGCCACGGCAGGCAGTCTGCAAGCACAATACTGCATGTTGTTTACAGCCCCATGTCGCCGTAGCTGCTGCAGGAGAAGCAGGGGACAGACGAGCTCGCGAGTGTCTTGGCCACATCATTCGGTGCCTGCTCAGCACCACTGATGCGCGCGATGAGGGTATCGTCAGTTGCACGCACACGAGGAACCGGCCAAGTTCAACTTCAACAGTGACGGCGTGCTTGCGCATTGCGACACAGCAGAGACCGCCGCAGTTGATGGCAGGCGGCGGGCGGCCAACACGCTTGGTGTTGCCACAGGAATTCAAGTCCACATCTTGCGTAATGCGCACAACGACGTTTCAACATGACCTTAGAATACTCTTTTTAGAGTCTCCTTTCTTCCAATGTTACCTTGAAAATAGGGACTCTCCTGGCGAGTGACAAGCCTGAGCCCAGCGACATCGTCCATAGCGTCTGCAGGGGCGAAGAGTAGAATCAGTGCTAAAGTGAAGGTGTGCCTAAGTTTCATTGAGTGCATGGGGGATATGGCCACTACTAGTATGCCATACAGACTGAGCGTGTAGGGGGCCAGAGAGCAAGGGTATATAAAATCATCAGTACATGATAGGTCAAGTGGGAAGCACACTATTGGATGACATCTACCACCACATCCATTCAGTCACTGCACCGTGATGAGCCAGTGAGATGCGGGCCGTGCATGACTGCAGTACATAGATAAATATGGCGCATTCTTGGTGTCATGGTAGACAGCAGGAGGGTTCAAAACTTTCTTGGTTTGCTCTGGAAGCACAACTTACTCTTGGCTATCTTCGGTTGCTCTTAAGAACACATCGCACATAGTGCTCTTGAAAGCACAGCTTGCTCTCATGTGCACCTAACCTAGGTGCCGTCGATGCAACGCAGCTCTACAGGTACCAAGATGCCGTGTATCAACGATACCTGGGCGCACATAATAGTCGCTTTGCAAGTTGTGGCAGGGTCAGAATCTGTCAAGTTTTGTGGAAGCTTATGCTTACAGGACGTACATATTGGAATTCGATCCGCAACCACCTTTTAGGCATTTGCAAGTGTGAATGTTATACTTCTCTCTTGCCCACACACATGCCGCCTCCTGGACCAGTGCCCTGCTTCCTCGGCTGCTGTGCATTGGCAACGGTGTGCCTGTCCGCATGCCCACAACCCAGTTTTCAACATTACAACAACCATTGATGTGAAGTTTCTACACTGTGTGAGCAAAAGCCCGATGCTCAATGATTACACGAATTGCCGTGAGGATTAGCGTCGTATGCTCCTGGGACAATGCAGCGCCACGTTGGACGTCATTCCGCAACCACCTTTTCCCAAAGCATTGTACGTGTGTTATACCTCTCTAGATCTTGTGTACACACACATGCCGCTCCATGGAGCACTGCAACTGCAGTTCCTCAGTTGTGCATTGACAATGGTGTGCATGTCTGCATGGCCAGCATTTCAATATTACAACAACCATTCATGTATGATATTCCACAGCATGTGAGCAACCCACTGCTCTTATTGATGACATGAAGGCCATGAGGCTAAGCGGCGCTGGAGCCTGCGATGTATTAAACACCAGTCTACCTGCGCGCTTCCCTACCCCCCTTCTCCCCCCCCCCACCCCAGGAATACATTGTTCAGCCATCAGGTTTTCTTGGGGTAGCATATATAGCGAGCACAGTCATGTGATCTTCAAGTGACAGCTTAGCAAGTTCAAGACTATTTTCAATGCAGTGCCTAACAGCATGACCAACGCGACGCTGTTCTTCAAGCATCGCCGTCAGATAGGGCTTGCTGAGCTGCCACCTGTGCTTAAAGAGCTGCGTACAAGCCATAAAGCTGAATCTGAAGGATTGAGCTGAAGTATTGAGCATCCAATGAGTCACAACGGCAGTTTACAGCGAACTGTGCACATGGCAGTTACAACTTTGTTTGTTCGCACAATGATTGTTTGCAGACAAGAGTAGCAGCCCCGATGATACACGTTAGTACAAAGCAGTAGTTGTGTGTGGGTGTCTTGATTGCACTGCCTCCCTCATTTGTTGAATTAGTGTGCCCTGGTAAAGGTTCGACATCGTGCAGGGCTTGTTGTGTGGCTTGCGGCTGCGCCTCGCGCGCCTGACATGGTCAGGCGAGCAAGCGGTGACGCAGTTGCGTACAGCGCAACTGAATGATACTCTGGGGGACTCAGCTAGCTCATCTCTGCACGGCAGAGCGCTTTGGCTGCCAGACATGTGCTAGGCCTGCAGCCGCGTACATGCAACAGTCAAACCCTGGGCATGCTGCTGGCGCTAGACTAGGGGTCTGCACAACCAAGTCGCTGACAGAACATGCTTGGTAGGCATGCACTGCACCCTTGCTTGAAACATCTGTAGACCTTGACGCATGTCAAAATTGTGAGCAAGCGCGCCTTTGGCAGCAGCCAACCTGCTGCGCGGCTCCGCGGTGGCAGCGCTGCGCCACGCCGCCAGCGTCGCACGCGCATGCGCCTGTGCTCGGTCCTCCCAACAGCAGCAGCCGCCGCCTGTACCGCCGCCGCCGTGAGCGCGCGCCATGCATGCTGGCAGCGCTGTAGATGGCAGCGGCCGAGCACTGCCACACGGACCTGTGCCTTCACGCGAATCGCGTCGGCGGCGTCGGCACTCTACTGTTATGCTGCTTCCAGCTGCTGTTGTTGTCGTTGGCTGTGTGCTTGAGCGTCAGCAGCGCGCAGTTGCTGCAGGCGGCATAGGGTCCAGGCATGCACGATAAGAAGGACATTGTGACTCTGCTCTGCGACACAGCCAGCGAAGCACAGCTCCGTGCAAGCATCACGGCCGACGGCCAAAAACGGTCATTGCAGGTGATGGCTACGTTTATACATGGCAGGCGGCTGCGGAATGCGGCAGAATGCGACAGCACGGCAGTGCCACCATAATGTGCACCTCAATGACGTATTATGATGAGCTCGCTGGTCTGGATCTGAGAAGCGCACCGTCGTACACAAGTGTAGCAACAGACGCGACATCACGGCAACCACAAGGACACATGCTGTTCGGTGTCGAGTGGTGCTCGTCAGCGTGTTTTGTAAAGCAGGTCAAGCGGCAACGTACAATGCGTGAGAGGACACAGGCGCTGACCGGCCAGGCGGACCAAGACAGAGGAGAAGGTCGCACCTGCCAACATCCGTTTCAGGCGGCCAGGAGAGACAGCAGGCCACCCCAGCTGCCATCAAGACACTTTGGTGGACCGGCTCGTAGCACTACAGTAACTACATCAGCAGCAGATTTGTGTGACAGTCAACCGCAACTCATGAGCTCAGTCAGTGCACGAAGCGGCAGCGAAGTCATGAGTGCAGTGTTTGCTGCTGCTGGTAGACCTTGTCTGCATTGGTGTTGAAGGAGCACTTGAACGCTACAAACTTGACCCCTTCAACCTACATGACTTGCGCCATCAGTGAGCAAGGGTGCAATGCACACACAAGCCAATGAGGGGCGTCGCGTGTTGAAGTTTTGGCACATCATGCTGTGCTCACAGCACCCTCTCCGGCGCGCTTGCGCGAAGCAAGCTGGCATATGAGCTTTTGCCACAAGTCAAGACACCCTGAACTTCAGCTTCAGCTGCCAGTGGCAGCTCCCTTTGAAGAATCAACAGTCGCGCCTCCCCCCTCACCTGAGGCTCAGTAAGCCACGCCTGTAGATCAGCCTCCCTGCTCAGCGCACTTTTAAGAGCAATGAGCTTCAAAGCGGCGTGTCATCCGTTGAAGTTTGGGCTCGGCTCCTCCGTGCATCTCCACCTCTGCAAGCTGCCGCGCCAGATTCTCTGGGCCTCCCAAGAGCTCAGTCAGCTGTAGGCAGACAGACCAAATTGATGACATCATGAGGATGAATAAACTGAAACATGGTGAAGCAAGCACTGGCTGCTGGATTTCAACAACTTTGTCAAACACACAATTCTGTCCTGGGAATGGTTGCAAAAGCAACACCGCTGCTGCACACAACACCAAGTGCTATGTGGCCACACTGATGCATTTCCAGACAAGGAGAAGCACTAAAAGCAACCGTTTTACGGTACTTGGTTGGTTTTTGTAAAATCAAAAGCTCAGCACTAGCAGTGTGCTCTCCCATCTTCGCAGCGGGCCAGCTGAGCATCAGCAAACGCAAAGCTGCAGCCTGCACAACCACAGTACATATGCTTCGCTGGCGCCATCTGATGCAACGCGTCGTACAGCGTGCATGCCTCCATAAAGCACTGCCGCTTCTGTTGAGCAGTGCTCCTGCATCTGTCGCAATCCAAGTTCGGCGTCGAGCTACTGGCTTCCACTCCGAGACAGGTCAACTGCTGCACACACCAGACTTGCCGTCAGGCAGCCCACCTAGCAAAGAAGCTCGATCGACACCGCGCGCACCTCCGCACGGCTCGACGGGTAAAGTGCAGGCAACTGCGCCGCGCGCTGCATCCGCAGCTCGCTTGCCGCCACTTCCGCCGCACAAAGCGCAACTCCGCGCACGCCTCCGCCTGCGCCTCCCTGACTGCCGCCGCGATGGCGGCGGCGGCGGCGGAAGCGGTGCGTGCCTCCTGTGCATCTGTGCATGCCACCGCTAGCTCGTCATGCACAAGAAGGGCAAAGGTGCCGCGGCCCTCGAGCTGGCTGCGCAGCACCTGTGACGGCGCACCTGTGCAGGTCGGCTTGAACGGCGGTGGACTCCTCGACAGCGCGAGTCTGCAAGGCACAGAGCATGAGAGCAGTGCTCAGAGCGTGTGCAGACAGCCTGCAAGAATGCGTGGATGAATAAATACAAGCGTGAAACTTCAAATGAGCGGGCAAGCGAATCAGTTGGTGACCGGCAGCAGAAGTTATCTGACTGAATTCATGCACAGTTTTTAAAAATGCATCTGTGCAGCGGGGGGCGCCGCCTGCAGCACTCTTCCCTCTGCCACCGCGGCGACGATGGCCACGTCTCTGGAGTCATTTCTGCCACCTCGAACTCGTCAATGACGGTTTGCATGTAGCTGACAGGGGGGGCGTAAAGAACAGGGACGCCATTTTCGGGACCTATTGACCACAGCGCTGCTTGATGGCGGCGGCAGCGGCGGCAATGCGCAGCTGCAGGCGTGGCTCATGTGCATAGCTCAAAATCGCAGATCTTGAGGGTGCGTCTGGAACTCTTGCCGAGATGGATGATTGGACCATTGTAGGGGACCAGATTGCACAAGTTGGTGAAGGCGCTTGCAAGTCACAAATGCTATTGGAAAGTGCAGCCAATGACTCTGCTGCAATGATAGCATCCTGCAGACATGTATGTCGCTGTATGATCTGGGTAAATCTATGTGCATCACATCATCAGTGATACCAGTACCAACAGAGCACTAAGCACATGCATTTTTCACGGCATGGCTATGCACTTCAATTTCGCCTCCGTCCAGTCAAGGTGCTACGGACTTGAGTGTATGGTTTCTTGCACCAACTCGCTAAAAATTAGATGCTCTCAGACAATGCTGGCAGCAGAACGTGTGGCAGTATCCAAGCATTGCGTTGCAAGTGCAGACCATGCTCCAAGGTTGAAGACACCTTTTTGATCAACGTCGCCAACTGCCTCCATTTAATCGCCATCTCCATTTAGCCTACGAGTGGCACCGAACGCCCAGCCACTTCAGCAGCTACTGCTCCTCAGGTAGCTTGCACCCCTTGTAGGCTTTCAGCTGAATGAAGTCCTGCGAGTCCACACTCATCGTTCGGGGCCGCTGATGCCATTGCCTCGGCGCAGCTCGGCGCCTTACACGAACCGTGTGCGGTGCCACGTGCACCCACACACTTTCTCCTACAGTAATGGCGTGTCCCGCCGAATTCTGCCCAAGAGTTGAGGTTCAGCTTTTGAAAGTGGCAGTTGGCGCGCATTCGCGTTCTCGAGAGGACATACATAGCGCAGGGTTGTCGACGAGCCTGGAGAGAGAAGAAGCAAACACCGAGGAGCCTGGCGACTTGCACGATGTCGCTGGGATGGCAGCTGGTCTGGCTGAAGGGGGTGGCGTTCAGCTCTTCTGAGCCTGACCTCTGGTGGCCGGCACTGCTGTATGCATCGCCCAACGAGGCTCGCCTTTACCACGTGGTGAGTTAACGATGCTGTAGCAATGACTTCTTGATGGCTGGCCATTGCCTCCGGATGTGCGCTTGCGCCGCTGCACTTTCGACCAACTGCCAAAGCGCGCATGTTCACTTTCTCTGCCACCATGTGCAAGGGCAAGCTGTTTGGGCTGTAAGAAGAGTCAGCCCGTAAGTGTAATTGCGTGCTGGCCTGCCTTTACTGCACGCCACCTGCACCATCACTTCCGACAGCTTCAGCGGCATGCGAGGCGATTGACGTGACTGTCATCATTTGGCAAGTCTGCAGCACCAGTGCAGATTCTGCTGTCAAACAGCTGACGATCTTTGCAGATGACCATCAATCTGAAGTGTTGCATGCAAAGTGCACTTCTTCCACTACCCTGATGCCCTCTTCATCAGCTGCCGGAGCTTCACACTGCGACAGCTTGCAACCCGTGAATAACGCGCCCGTGCCATCTCTGTTCCTCTGCAGACAGTTGACCTCATTGACCACAACAAAGCACTGTGCTCTCCACTGTCTGCAGCGACTTGTTCGACAGCAGACACGACGCGAGCAACGTCGCACCTTCAACTGAACAATGCCCCCCCCCCCCCCTTCCCCACCCTACCCCATTCGCGCAGAAGATCATGATGCGGTACGCGAAGCGCATTGCGCCGGACGCGCCCGTCGTCCTGCCGCTGCACGACTATGACCTCGTCACATCGCTCCGCAGCGCCGCGCACGTGCGCGAATACGCAACGTTCTGTGCGGAGCTCAACAAGAAGCAGAAGATGAACAGCGACACGCACAAAGTGTTTGCCGCGGCGATTGTGCTGGCGATGGAGGTCCAGAGAGCCGCAGCGGCGCTGACGGCGTCAGCTCCACTTCAGCAGCAGCAGCAGCAGCAGCAGCAGCAGCAGCAGCAGCTCGTGCCTGTGGGGGACCCTGGCGCGGTGGGCAGTCCGAGGGGCAGCAGCGGGGAGACGGCAGCGGCAGATGCGGCGGCGGCAGCGGCATCTGGCGACATCCGTCTGCGCGCAGGAGTCGCGGGCGGCGAGAGCATGCGGCGTCGCAAGGACGGCAGCAGCGCTGCGCCAGCGGCGGCAGCGGCAGCGCAGTTCAAATTGCCGGTGCCGCACGCGACAGCGGCACCGGTGGCACGCGAGGTGACGCCAATGCCGAGCAGCCCAACTGCTGCTGCTGCTGCTGCTGCTGCCGCTGACAATGCTGATGACAATGAGTGCGACATCCAGTCAGTCTCGGAGGAGGAGGCCAGCAACAGCGTCCAGGGCTCGGCGCGCGCTGCCAGCAGAAACCGCGGCGGTAATGGCGACGGCCGGCGCCGCTGCCACGACCGCAGCACCAGCAGCGACGATGGCGGCAGCGGCGGCAGCAGCAACGGCGACGGCAGCGGCAGCGACTGCGAGGAGGGGCAGTGGACGGGCGCCTGCGACTGGCGGAAGTTCGACATTTTCGCCTGCGCGCTGCAGCAGATCCAGTTCCTGCTCCGCCGCGCGGGATTCAGCTGGGCGGCGGGCAAGCCGTTTATCCGGCCGGGGGTGCGGGATGCCAAGTCGCGCTATGCGCGCGCTGGATACAGGCTCGATGAGCATTACTTCCTTGACGAGGACGCGCTCATGGCGTGGCTGCGCGAGGGCGACAGGTGGCAGTCCGGCACGTGGCGCGAGGAAGTGACGCTCCCTGACGGTCATGACGACCAAGCGCTGAGCACTGGTGCGAGCGCCGCGCCGCCGGTGCCGCGGAGCCTGGCAGCGGCGGCGGCGGCAGCGGCGGCGGCGGCAGCGGAGGCGGCGGAGGCGCGCAACGCTGACGAGGCGGACGTACAGGTTGGAAACGGAACGTTCAGGGGCCTGCATTTTGTGTTCCGTGTTTTGGCACCACGAGCATTCCATTCCTGTTTCGTTTTCCATGTTGAACGGAACACGGAAAGCCGAAATCGTGTTCGTTCCGTTTTGGTGGTGTTTTGAGCCTTTGCAGCCATGCCATTGGCCACCACAACATGCAAAAGTGCTGCAGGAGTAGTGTCAATCACTATGGCGCTGCAAGAGCTCATTGGCCGGCAGAGAAACATCATGATGTTGCATCGAGATGGCATGTTATGATATTGAGGCTCTTTGCACAAACACCATGACACATGATGTGTGGAGCAGCATCCCTAACATTGCAGTGCAAAATACACGTGTCAGAAAGGCCAGAATAACGTACACTTGACGGAAAGGTTTTTTAGCCCACGCTATTGTGGGCTATGTAGCCCACAACGCTATTGTGGGCTATATAGCCCACAATAGGCCCATTTTTTGCAGGAAAACATACTATGTTATTAGACCATATCTTGCTTTTGAAAGGTTCGTTGCTTGCTGCCTGTCAGCCAGCGCTGGCTTGCCTGCACCAAGAGCTGTCATTTGCACATGTTTTCACAGTTGTTGCGGGTCATGGTGCAGAGTTACAGGTGAGCACTGCCACCTTAGGGTGGCAGCACGGCTAAACCTAGCCCTAGTTGCGACAGCAGTTGGAGGTAGGGTTAGGGCTTGCAGTTAGGGTTAGCTTAGGGTTAGGGAATGGTTTGCATGAACTATAGCTCAGACTTCATGTGAGCATCAGTGCGATCCCCGGAGTACATGTCAGCATGTCAATGCGCCCTCCTGGCTGATGTGGTGCACTAAATCAACTCCAGGGGCGCAAAATCCATACTTATGCAACACATAAAATGACCTTTAATAGGCACTCGGGCAGCACACAATGAAACCCATGATAGGGCTAAGAAAATGCATAATATTGCAGGGTCTATGTTGTCTTCAAAAACATGGTTCAAACACGGTTTTCCCTGAAATTCCTCTGTTGCTTTTTTCCAATACGTAAACTTCGGTTTCAGAGTGATATTGTGAATATGTCATGTGAGTATGCTAGTGGACCTTCAGAGGTGTCCGTGTCCTATGTCAAACGGAATTTTTATTCCGTTTCTTTCGTTTCGGTTCCGTTCCGTTTCAAATCTCTAGGCGGATGGCTGGGTGGGGAAGTACGCACCGCCGCCCGAGGAGAAAGCGCCGTCGGCGCACAAGCCGCGCCGCAGCGCCGCCAAGCGGAAGGCGGCGGCAGGCGCTGGCAGTGGTGGCACGGCGGCAGCGGCAGCGGCGGTCGGGAAGAAGCGGAAGTACAGGCGAGCCACGAGCCCTGCGGCGGGGGCAGCGGCGCTGGCTGCGGTGCGCAAGCGCGAGACCCCTGCGCAGAGCGCTGATGCTGGCAGCAGCGCTGACAGCAACGCAGCGTTGCCGGCGGCCGCGGCAGCAGCGGGCCCGCCGGAGCGCTTTGCGGCGCTGTGGCAAGACCTCAAGCCGCACGGCTGGTTCACCAAGTATGCCTCCGCCAGCAAGCTCGGCAACAGCATATACTACTGCCGCCCGGGGCTGCCAAACTGGCAGCAGAAGGGGGTGACGTTCCCCGGCGAACATTACACGCTCAACATCCACTACTTCGACTCTGAGGAGCAGGTCCTGGCGTTCGCGCGCGAGAACTGGGACAGCGGCGCGTGGCAGCACCCCGTGGGCACAGCGCTCGGCGACTGTGCTCTGGAGGCGCCGGTGCCAGCCAAACGTGGCAAGCGCCAGAACCGCGGCGTTCGCCACCTCAGCACCGTCTTCGCGGACCCCACACTGCGGAACTGCCACCGGGCTGCTGCCACTGGCGCCAAGGCGGCGATGGCGGCGGCTGGCGCCAAGCAGAAGCGCGCCGCAGCCGCCGCTGGCGCAGGCGCGCAAGCGAGCGCCGCTGACGCACCAGCGCCTCGCCGCCGCAGCCCGTGCGAGCTGCAGCTGCTGCCGGCGGTGCCGCCTATTGCGGCGGCGGCCACGCGTGACCGCAGCGGCAAGCGCCCAGCCACTGCCGCCGCGCCGGTGGCGGCAGCGGCAGCAGCGGCGGAGCCACGCGCCATCGAGGGCTTCCCAAGCAACGGCGATGCTGAGCGCGGCGCTGCGGTCGGCGGCGCCTCCAGCAGCAGCAGCGCAGCGGCGTCATCGGCTGCAGTGGCGCGCTCACCTCCCGCTGCCGCTGCCGCCTCGCGGTCCGTGACGTCCGTGCAGCAGCTGGGGGCGGGGGCGTTGCCCCGCAGCGGCGGCGATGCGCATGCCGCAGCGGCGGGGCCAGTGAGCGCTGCTGCGCCGCCGTCGCCATCCGACGCGCAGGTGGACGGCGCGAACCGCGACGACCTCAACCTCGATGCGGCAGGCGATGCCATGGACGTGGACGGCGGCTACGGCAGCGGCGGCGGCGGCGATGACGCAGTGCGCAGCAGCAGCAGCGACGCCTCTGACGGCGCCGCGAAGATGGCGGACGTTGTGGACGCGGCGGCATCAGACGGAGCATGCGTGATGGAGCCTGAGGCGGAGGCTCACCCTCACGACGACATTGCGCGTGTCATGGCGCAGGCCGGCATCACCACGACCGACCATGCCACCGACGCCGCCGTCCTGACCGCGCTGACGGAGTGCGGGTGGCGGTGGATCAGGAGCAGCCACGCCCGCCTCTTCTGCGCACCTGGCGTCGCCGCTGCCGTAAGGACGCTAGGCGTCAATGCCTTTCCGCAGAAGCGTGACGTGGTGGCGTGCGCGTGCGCACTGCTGCGCGGCGAGGCGCCGCCGCCGCTGCTGCAGGAGCCGGAGAAGGAGCTCAGGCGGCGCAGCAGCAGCGGTGACGGCAGCAGCGCGGACGGAGGCGCGCTGCAGGATCCGCAGCAGGTGCGGAAGCGCGCCGCGCCGCAGAGCGCGGTCAAGGGCAGCGGCAAGAGGCCCGCGTTGAAGCCGGCGCTATTGGGGCGCAATGAGATTGTGCCGCCAGATATCAAGCAGCATGCAGCGGCGGCGACTGTGGCGGTGGCGCCGGTGGCGGCGGCAGCAGAGGCGTTGCCGCCGCCTGAGGACGCCAGCCCCGCGGCAGTGCTGCGACGGCTGAGCGCTGCTGTGGCGGCGCTCAACTACTACAACTGCCCCGAGGCGGTCCCGCAGCGCGCGCAGCATCTGGCGGTCCTGACGCGCTACGTGACAGACGCCCTTGCTGAGCGCTGCGGCACCGCCATCTACGTGTGCGGCGCGCCGGGGACAGGCAAGACGTGCACGCTGCAGCTGCTGGAGGCTGACGTGCGCGCGCGGCTCGCCGGAGGCAGCAGCAGCAGCGCCGATGCCGGCGCCGCAGCAGCAGCAGCAGCGCCCACGTTTGTGTACGTGGACGCCGCATTCCAGACGTCGCCGATGGAGGTGTACCAGCGCATTCTGGAGAAGATTCCCGGGAATTTGCAGCGCAGTCTCCGAGCAGGGCGCGGCGGCAGCGGCGGCGGCAGCAGCGGCGGCGGCGATGCGCGTGCGCAGCTGGAGGCCATGCTCGCGCCCCCGGACAATGGTGGCGGCAGCAGTAACAGCAGCAGAGCCGGCGGCACAACGAAGACGATGCTGGTGCTGACGGTCGACGAGATCTACTACCTGCGAGGCCGCAGCGATTCCGTGCTGCAGGCCCTGTTTGGCTGGGCATGCGCGCCCAACTCTCGCCTCATTCTCATTGGCGTCGCCAACGGCATCAACTTCACCGAGAAAGCGGACCTCGGCGTTCCTAGCGACGCTGTGAAGAGCGTAGTGTTCCCCACGTACACGGCTAAGCAGCTCGAGGAGATAGTGGCGACGCGCGCCGGCAGTGTGTTCCAGCCACGCGCCACAGAATTGTGCGTCAAGAGGACGGCGACGTACAGCGGCGATGCACGCATCGCGCTGCAGCTGGCGCAGAGCGCTGCCCTTGCTGTCCGAAGAAGAGTTCAGGCAGCTCTTGCCAGCAGCCGCAGCGGCGATGGCAACGGCGGCAGCAGCAGCGGTAGCGGCAGCCAAGTCAGCAGCAATATCGACGCGACGGTGGGCATGGTCACCAAGCGCGACATTATGGCAGCAGACGCCGACATCAATGGGGGTAGCAACCGCAGCTCGATCGGGCAGCTCTCACTCGCGCAGCAGCTCCTGCTCTGCGTCATTGCAGCACTGCATGCTGAGCTCTGCGGCAAAACGCCTGAGGTGATGGCGATCAAGCACGACTACGCCATCGCCATGGATGTCGCCGGCTTCGGCATTTACCAGCAGGGCTTCGAATGTCAGCTTGACATGCTCGCCGATGCCGGTCTTGTGATTGTGAAGGGCGGGGGTATCGACCGCCGTTGGGGGGGCGAGAAACCCCGCTTCGTCAAGTTGCACACTAGCGTTGATGACCTCCGTGCGGTGCTCACGGCGGGCGCCTTCAAAATGGTGCTGCGGCGCGCGGGCGCTGGCGGCGGTGGCGGCGGCGGCGCGCGCCGCTGACCGAGGCTTGGGCTGGTCACCGCGCGCATGCGGACGGCAGCGGCGCTGAGCGGGCGGTGCGGCAGCGGCGGCGGCGGCGGCTGCTGCTGATGGTGCTGATGCAGCGCTGCTACAACTGTAGATGCGGCTACATTACAGTATGCGCGCAAAGCACGCTCAAATTGATGGAGAAAGATAGCGGTCTGCACCTGTCCGTGTTGGTGCTGCTGCGCAACTGCTCAATGACATCCTTTGGTTTTGAAGCAATCGCATTTGTGCGTGTCATCAACTGCTGCTTGCTTTAATTACAGACTGCATGTGCTCTGGTTTTCCTTACGACCAAACAGGGCTGCTGCTCAAGGTCCGCGCCGGATATGACACTTGCAGGCATGAGGTGTAGGCAGCAGCTGCTACCTCTCACTGGTCCTGTGCCTAGCCATGTATGACATCTGCTCTGAAACTCGAGTTCCATGTGATTTTTGTTGTGAGGTTCGACAAAGGAACCGTCCCACTGAAGCTTCACACGTCCATGTTTACTGAAATGTGATGAGTGGTGCAGGGATATGATCAACATTCAATTTCATAGCGAACGCTTATGCTAGGGGCACTGGCTGTGAACTTGAACTTTAATCCGTTGTAGTTCCAGTAGATCCGCGTGTAGGCATGCCATTCTCTGACGTGATGACACAATTTGAAGTAGGTTGGTCGTCTGCTGTGCCACGAATCGCCGTGCTGCCCCTTATTGAATACAATCGCGGTTATGTTACGCTGACGCAGACCACAGCGCTGAGCAGTGCTGACTGCCGTGACGGCGCACTTCTAGCGGACTCCGGAGCTCGGAGCATTGTCACTGTGATACTGTGGCAGTGCACTGCGCAGGGGCAGATGAAATTCAATTCGACGAGCAAGGTCATCCGCACGGTCTCTGCTGATCAGCATAACCACAGTAATGCAGCCTGCGCAGCCATGAGTGCCTCAAGACGCTTGTTTTGATGTACGTTTGGTATTTTCATCCCTGAAAGTACATGGCGGCGTTTGAGTGGTTTTCGCTGAGACACGTTCAGACTGTCACACGACATGTAGATCCCGTACAGCAAGCTTCAAGTTAGACCATCATCTGGGCTTTTTCGCGCCCTGAGCGAGAATTAATAAAAAGTACATACGAGCGAGAACTAATAAAAAGTACACTGGGCTTTTTCGCGCCCTGAGCGAGAATTAATAAAAAGTACATACATGCACAAACTTTGAAAAATGCATGTCTAAAGCAATCAATGCCACCGCCGCTCACCCCCTCTTCACGCCCCCCCTGTGGCGGATCAACTTCATCACAGTGACGGGCCGTGGCGGCCTCGAGCACTGCCGGGCGCTGCGCCAAACATTATTGTGAACACCCATGCCTCGAACGCTAAAAGCTTGCACACAGAAGTCTTTTTTATTACTGTGAATATGGTGGTACTATTTGACTCGTGGCCAGAAATTGCTGCAGCGACCACGGCTATTGGTGGAAGGCACTTGCCGCTCACCATCCCTTGTCACCTGGAGCTCTACGGTCTTTTGATTCGTTTTCATAATTACATACAGTAGATGTCCCTGAAGTGAATAGGCGCCCTTGAGATGTACGTACTACAGTGTGTGCAACTTTATGATTAATGAGATGCTGCACCATCCCCATTCAGCACTCCCCTCTCCCCCTTCCCCTCTTACCCTGCAGCAGGATCATCTTCACCACGGTGACGCACCTCGGCGGCCTCAAGCACTGCCGCACGCTGCGCGCCCTGTCGCTTGTAGACTGCAGCCTGCGCGCCGCCGCCGCGCCCGCGCTGCGCTCCGCCGGCGCACGCTCGTGCGACTGTGCCTCTGCGACAACGCGCTGGCATCGACGGACGCGCTGCTGCAGCCAGCGGCGGCGCCACTGCCGGCGCTGCGCGAACCTATCCAGCACCGCAACCGCATTGTGTCGCCGGGCTCACTGCGTGCCCGCAGCTGCAGCAGCTCGGGAACCGCATGACTCGGTTTGAGGGGCTGCACCACTGCGGCAACCTCAGGGAGCTGTGGGTTTGGGATAACGCCATTACGCGGCTGTCTGGGCGCTTATTATGCTGCAGAGCCTCGTCGTTGTGGGGAGCCCTGTAGGTGAGCGCTGCTACTGATGCTGCTGTTGCCGAGCGCTGCTGCCGGCGCGCGCGGCGCTGAGTGGTAGGCTGGAGGCACCCCATGCGGTTGAATGCGATCGTACATGCGCCTGCCAGAGGCAATACATGACCCCTGAACATGCACAGCGCTCAGCAGCACCGCGTCGCGCGCCGCACCCCACACATAGACACTTGCATGCTCTGGCGGCGCAGCAACACTCGCACCAGCACCAGCTGTAAGCCAACCCTAGTTCTACCTTCAAGCATGCCATGCGCTTGCCCCCCCCCTATCCTCCTCGTCCCCCCCCCCCCCCCCCCCCCCTGGCAGAGCACTCGCGCGCGCTCACGTCGCTACCCCCCCTCTGCCCAGCAAGCACAGCACTCACAGCACCCCCCCCCCCCCAGCGGCCCGAGCTCCTGGTGCTGCGCCCCCTCCCCCTAGCCCTAACCCTGATCATCGGACCTCAACGCCTACCCCTGAGCATGCACAGTGCTCACAGCCCCCGCCTCCTCCTCCATGCCCCCCAACACACACAGAGGACCCGCACGAGCTCCTGGCGCTGCGCCCCCTCCCCCTCCTCTCTGAGCTCGTTGTTGACGTCGTCCACTCCGGCAAGTGCTTGGCGGCGGCACACCCCGAGTAACGCGCCTTTGCGCTGTGCGCGCTGCCGGCGCTAGCGCGGCTGGACGGCACGCCCGAGGCCAAGGGTGAGGCAGCAGTGGCGCGCGGCGCGTACCTCGAGAGGGCGCTGCAATTCCAGGATCAGGTGAAACCTCAAGCAGTTGCAGGGTTGCTGAACGGGCCGCGATGCGCACACCTCAAGTCAGCCCCCCAAGTTTCAGAGTCAGTTGAACATCAATTAGCGGCTGGACGGCACGCCCCTGGCCATTGGGGAGTCGGCGGCGGCGCATGATGCGCACTTCGAGAGGGCGCTGGAGTTGCAAGACCAGGTGAAACTTCAAGAAGTTGAAGGTGTACTTGAAGGGCCGCAGCGTGTGCCTGAAGCAGGCTTCAGGATTGCAGGAGGCTGTGGGCGCTGCCGGTGCTGGCTGCACTTTCAGGCTCAGGTGAAACTTCAAGTACATGCAACCAGGTGAGCTTCAACTAGTTTTAACATGGGGGGGCTTGCGCCGCGTGCATCTCGAGTCAGCCCTGCAGTTCCAGTCTCAGGCAAGCCGCAAATAACGGCTGGGTGGCACACCTGTTGCCAAAGGAGAGGCCGCGGCAGCGCGCGGCGCGCACCTCAAGCGGGCCCTGGAGTTTCAAAATTGGGTGTAATTTCAACATTTCAAATGGTAGAAGTTGAATTGCACGTGCCCTGCAGTTTAGCGATCGGGTGAGCAGCAGGTCGTTGAACGTGCAGCACCCATGGCGCGTACTTCAAACGAGCCCTGCTGGTTCAAAGCACCCGGGTTTGCCCACATGCGGAGTCGTGGCATGCCAAGCAAAGGTGAATGGTAAACCACATCAGCGCATACAGAGGGTGCATTTTCAGCAAATCCCAACACACACATGCTCAGAGAGTAGCTCTGTGCATATCCCCAGCTATTCTAAAGAATATTCTCTACATAAGGCTGGAAACTGGAGAGGTGCGGTGCATGTAGCATCAACCAGACTGCAAGCATGCATGTCAAAGTGCGCATTTTACAGAACCATGCACCAGCCCCCTCCCCTTGTGCGGGGGGGAAGTGATGTATGAGCACGGCGAAATTTCAGGCGGGAGAAAGGTGTACAGAAACACCAATGGTGCCACTGGGGGGCTGCGTAATGCGAACCCCACGACATGCCCGCCACAAGGGGCATAACTCGTCGGGCGAAACACAGCAGCAGCGGCGGCGGCGGCGGGGGCTTGGGAGCGCTTGCCACGCATGCGCGTGGCCAGCTGGATGTCCTGAGGCATGGATGACGCACTGGGCGTGGATGGCTTGGTTGGTGTCATGTCAAGGTCATGTCAGACATCGACGCTGGCTGGCATGGTGCCTTACAGACTTCACAAATCAGTTGCTTCAACACCATAGCTTCCGACACTACGACCCTGAGAGCTGCAGTGTAGGAGCGGGGGGAGGCGGACATCTTGCCGCAACTTACTAAAGTGTCAGGCTTGGCGGTCCAGTGCAGGCAACAAGAATAGTAGAAGCAGGTATGTACCATAATGCTGTACCATGTCTGACTTTTCTGGTCCCTGAACACTTGGTACTGGCAAGCTCATGTAGGCCGCAGCCTCCTAGGTCGTTAGGCAGAAAGGTCCACTTGACAGGTGCCTCAAGCAGGCAGGGCAGAGAGAAGTCTTAACGCTGTGCTGATGCAATACAGAAGTGCTCGTCCGTGTGACCCTGCGCGTGAGAGAGAAAGCGAGAGTAACTGTTGAACCTGAAGGGTTTTGGCATCAAGAGCGCTGGATCCTCATAGTAGCCTCATGAAGATGAGTGTCCGCCAATCATTACAAGGGATTATACTTCCCTTCAGAAAAGGGATGCAACGCGCATACATGGGGCCTAACTGACTTCTCACAAGTAGAGAGATTCCAACAGTGACAACTTCAGGGTAGCATTGATGGTACTCAGTGCATGGCATTACCCACCTACTGTATATATCTAGATCTGGACATCATGGAGCCCCTCGCAGGAATTCATCGCTGGCTGCATGAAGTTGGATGTTGTCAACTGCTGGTGGCTGAGTCACTTTGGATGACACATGGCAACAGCCAACTGTACCATGGAGCTGAAGAGTGGTTGCTGCTCGTTGTGAGCACACCAGCTGAGCATGATCATCATGCGCTGACAGAGATCAGACAGTGCACATTTCGGCCTGAACATTGGCATCATGCTTGTGTAGGATTAGCACCACGCTTTAGTATGGCTCCAACTGGTTACCAGCACTTCACATCACTTGCCATGTGCAATTGCGCTGAGAGTTCTGACTGACCAACAACACGCATTGATTGCAAAGCGCTCACCGGTGTCATCGCCGATGCCAGCTCTTGGGGAATAACCAGAGCGCTGCTGCCTCAGGCCATAAACGCTTTTGCGTCTGTCGCGACGAAATGCTGCCTCAGCGCCGCCGTTGCCCGCCATTGTGACAGGCTGCACAATCGTATGCAGGTCCCCTCCGCGGCAGAGCGTGTGTGTGCATGTGACTGTCTTTGTGTGGCTGTGCGCGCATGCGCCTGTGTGGAGGTGTGTATGCGTGCGCGTGCGTGTGTTTGCGTCCATCCTCCTTGCTGATGATAAGCTTCTTGCTTACTTGAAAGCTTCTTGCTTACTTGAAAGACCGGCGAGCGTGTCAGCCACTCTGAATCGATTCTCCGCGGTGCACAGTCTAACAAAGGACATATAATGAGCGAAACAGTGCGGAAGCACGTCAACGAGCTGCACAACAGCTGCAGCGTACGGGACTTGGCAGGTGCATGTCGCCGGCGCCAATGCAGCGCATGATGTGTGCGTCATGGCTGCATTGCTACTCTGCAACGCCAAGCAGCGGCAGCGAGGGCTGAGACGTCACAAGAAGCAGACTCCATCTTGCCAGAGACGCAGCGCGCTGCCGACAGTGCGTGCTCTCCAGGCTGCAGGGTGCACCAGCCAGGTCTCAACCCCCCCCCCACCTGCTTCATTTGTACCCAACCATGCACACAATGCGAGTTGCAGCACAGCAGCGCTGTGATTGTCAAATATAAGGCGCTGCAGCGGCGGACCCTGTCACCCGATTCCTCTGGTGCAGCGGCCTGCTGTGTCGTGGAGCGCCCACTTGGACACTCAATGGACGAAGGAAAACGCGATGCAGCTGAAGTCTTTTTACTTGTAGCAAGTCAACTGGTATGGGGCTGAAATATATTGGCAAGTTTAAACCCGCTTACTTCACTATGGCAGCGTCTGCTTTACTTCGCTCCCAGCTTAGTGTACACTTGCAATTGTGTAGTGGCCGGAACCCCAAAAGCACGGCACCAAGTGCTCAGAATCATTGACAAAATGCTGCAGGTGTCCATGGTGGGAGAGAAAACGTTAATGCGACTACAACAGCGTACATGCACAGAAAGTCTTATGCGACCGCAACAGCGCGCACTTCAAAGGCCTGTTCTACTCAGCAGCAGTATAACGCGCAGCACGGTTGCTTATATTTGCTGAAACTCTGCTGTCTGAAATTTCAATTTCGCACTTGCACAGCACGATCAGGTAAATTCTCGAGATGCCACTGGAAACAAGCATGGCCGCTCACCTGCCCGACACTTGCTTTGATCACGCAGCATCGCCTGGCTTCCTGACCCGCCACAACAGAAGTCTGGAGCAGCCACCAGCACCAGCCAGCCCACGCCCAGCAGCAGGTTTTGAAGTTGAGACGGTTGAAGTTTGCGTTCAGTGTGAGTTGGAGTAGGGGGACCAGGTCGACCGGGCAAGCTTGGTGCATCAGATGGGCAGGTGCGTCCACTTATCCCATTCTGTCGTCATGTGATGGTAGGTACTACCGCAACAGGCTTGCCAACAGCGCGCACCAGTGGGGGCATGCATGCATGTCATGCCTTCGAACGCTCTAGTGCTGGCGATGACGTACAGCCAGAGCATGTTCAGTTGCAGTACAGGACGCAAGAGCTACCTGCACAACTCGTCCACACCTGCGGACTGCGTGCGCCGCCAACGTGTTTCCACAGCCTAATCTTCCGCCTTGCATTGCGTCTTGCAGGTTTAAAGGAGCTGCTAGGGGACGCCGCAATGCCGGTGCCAACAGCGGCGGCGGCGGCAGCACCGGTTTCCAGAGCGATGAGTGCCACAACCGCCAGCCGCTGATTTCCAGCCCTGTGGTAGCCGAGGCTGCAGAAAGGCAGTGGCCATGGCAGCGTTTGCCCAGGCATCTAGTCGAGGCTTATTTCCTTGCTCACGAGCATGGGGTTGTCGAGGTGCAGGTTTCAGCTGGCACATTGCACAAGCACATCAGATGTGTGCAGTGCAGAGTCTGTCGCGAGCAATTGTTCGCCGCACGCTACGACATGCTGAAGCATGCGCACCTCTTGCCGGAGCCTGATACAGACACGCCTGCTGCTCTGCTGGGCATACATCTCAGTGGCGACAAGCTTCTGCTGACAATAAGTGCCGCTAGTCTGCATGAGCTTGTGGACTGGTTGCGAGCGGTGGTCAGGCCCAAGACATCAGTCAGCAACAAAGCAGCGCTGCAGGCAGGCAGCAATCCATTGTTCACAGCCCGGGATATATTATGGTGCTTGGACCACTTGCACGGCACCGGTCTGCGTGGCCCTTGTCCCTCCAGCGAGAACAAGCTTAACCTGTAATACGTTCTGGAGCAGAACAATGCGAGCAGACTTGGAGCCAATGCAGCATGCAAATCGGCGCACAGAGCGCTGCGCAGAGCGAAGCAGTGCGCTGACGGCAGCAGCGAGAGCTTACACCTCGATCACCGACAGCAACTGAAGCAGGCGGGTGACGCGGTCGTGGAATGGCTGGCGTGCATCACGAAGCTGCTCATTGACGTCAGCGCTGCTCTCAGAGCTGCTTTCCTTGCAGGCGACGGCAGCAGCACACAGCCGTCGCGCGAGGCGCGCACACTTGTCGAGCGCCTGTGGCGCGTGTACGAGGACTCTCTTCTGCACCTGCACAAAGCCTCTCAGGAGCACTGGGAGGAGCATTGCGCAGCCCTGCGCGAGCACCCGGAGCGGCGCCCTGCTGCTGAGCACTGCCAACTTCTGCTCTCGCTGAAGCAGGACACGGTCGCCACACTGCATGATGAGGTCAAACGCATGCTGAGCGCGGCGCCAGTACGCGCTGTGCTGGCCGCCATTGAGCCAGTGCCCAGGCGCTGTGGCCACGCTGTGGCGGCTGGCTTTGCCCAGCTCATGAGCGCTTCGTGCAGTGCCCAGCTTGCCTGCCTGGATCTGCTCAACCAGGAGGGCTGCACTGCCTCCTTGTGCGCAGCGGACATCACGCAGGCACAGGACCTTGCAGTCTGCATGATCATTCGGAGGACCTATGACTGGGAACCGCTGCTGCAATCTTACAGCGAGCGCTTGCTCATGGCGGCAGAGGATGAGCTGCCACCGCAAACGCAACTCCTACCGCCAGCACAGACCGCCGTGTTTGCCGCATGGTGTGCAGGCTATGCCGCAGTTTTTCAAGCAGGCAAGGACGAATGCAGCAGGTTTCAGGAGGCGCACAAGGAGGTGCACGGCCAGTATGAGAGACTGCGAGAGGGGCTAGAGCAGCAGCTGGGAGGTCTTGGGGAGAGCGCGCCGCACCTGCAGCAGAGTCGAACGCACACGCAGCACATGGAGGATTCACTGGCCCACATGAGAAGGCTGCATATGGCGGCGACCGCGGCACACTTCATTCGCTTGACGCAGCTGCTGCAGCGCCGCCAGTGGCACGTCCGCGAGTTGCATGTCAAGCTGCGCTGCATTGCTGACGCCACGATGCATGTGCAGCTTGCGGCGCCAGCACTTGAACGTCGGCACCATGACTGCAGCAGGCGGCAGCAGCCCAGTACAGCGGCAGCAGCGGCGATAGCGGCGACATCGGCAGCAGCGGCGACCACAGCGGCAGCAACTGCGACAGCTGGTGACGATGAGGTCATAACGGCACACGATGCGCTGATGTGCCTGGAGCATTCGCCGCTGGCGCAGCAGGCTCCCAGCTGCAACGATGGTCATGGCGGCGCCGGTCGGCGCTTGCTGCTTGAACAGCTGGAGCGCTGCCTCGAGCAAGTCATCGCTGTGGTGAACACGCCCACTCTTGGCGGCATTAGTGACAGCAGCAGCACCCGCCGCCGCCGGCACTGGCAGCAGCGCCGCAGCAGCAACAGTGGAGGCAGCGCCAGCACCAACGGCAGCAGCAGCGATGGCAACAGCAGCAGCAGCAGCAGTGGCAGCAGCAGCAGCAACGACAGCAGCGGCAGCAGCACTAGCGCAGGAGGCAGCGGCGTCAAGCGGAGGGCAGCGGGGCGGCAGGCCGCAGGTGCAGGGGCGGCCAGAGACGCACGTGCTGGTGCGGACATAGACTCGGCCTTGTGGCTGTGGCTGCGGCAAATCACGTGCGTGCTCATCGCAGTGGGCACGCTGCTATACATGCCTGGCAACTGGTGACGCAGCAGCGAGCGGCGGTGCAGCAGCCGCCACCGACGTGACAGGGGTTGCCAACGGCCTGTGGGATGCGTACGAGACCATGCTTGGCAGCTTCCTTGAAGACATGCTGGGCATGCGCGCTCAGCAGGAGCAGTCGTCGGATCAGCCAATGCCGGTGGCAGCAGCAGCGGCGGCAGCGGCGCCGGCAGCGACGACAGCGGCGGCGGCGGCAGCACCGGCAGCGGCGGTGGCGGCGGTGCCAGCTGCTACGGCGGCGGCGAGGGTGGCGGCAGCGGCGGCGGCGGCAGCGGCGGCTGCGCGGTCAATGCGGCGCTTAGCAGCACTCAAGCTGCTGCATGACCGGATCGTGCATGACTTCAGCAAGGCGTCCATGTGCAGCCTGTTGGACGCTTGCGAGGTCATGCGTTCACGCTGGGAGGGCGCGCTGCTGGCGGAGAGCTTCAGGGAGCAGGACCGCCTCGCAAAGCGCGCGCTGCTGCTGCGCGTGGACATATTCAAGGGGAGGGGCGGAAGCGAGGTGGAGGAGGTGGAGGTGGAGGATAAACTGGATATGCAGCTCGCACAAGCGGTGGAGGAGTGGAATGACGCCCATCAGCAACAGGCCACTGAGATTGGGCAGGTGAGGGTACGGTAGCACTGCACAGCTGGTTCGTTGCCTCAAATCCACTTCCTAAACTCGTCCACGTTTATGATGACGTCATTGCAGTCACGCAGCGGTTTCACGAATCGCTCTTCACTGTTTGGATGCGCGTCACCCACACATGTGCCGAAACATGTTACACAGCATACACGCAACATGGGGGCCGGCAGTGCCATGACAGAGCCTGCAGCGCAACGCCGCTGCCCACCCAGTGCAGCATGAGGCTCTGCAAAAATGCCCTAACCGCAACCCTGGCCCTAAACCCTAATAAAAAATAGCAGTGTCACCTAAGTGTGTGTGCACCAATGCTAGTACTCAGCGAAAAATAGTCTAGTGCTTTGCAAATCTCTGCACATAGCTGACTTACGCAACACCCTAACGCTAGCTTAGCCCTCATTGAATTTCTAACCCTAACTTAACCTCTTTCATTGACAAGCTTTGCAAATCAAATGATTTGGTACCAGTTGAACGATGATGTTGAGCAGCCGATAGTCAATGTCTTGCAGTTTGCATTAACGGCACGATTCCTTGAACCAAATCACTCGAACGATCTATGTGCTGTATCAAGTACCTGCAGCCGTATTAGACATGACGTATGATTGCCAGGTGTAGCACAATGATCGGAAGTAGATATTATGTGAATCAATCCAGTGCTCGTGACCCATTGCTGCACAGCGTGCCTGGCTGTAATGTGCAGTCGTACACTACCATAATGCTGATTCGGAGCTGTACTACTTCTTGCTGTACAAGCTTTAAACACCATCTCACCAGTCGCTGATCGATGGTTCTGGTCCATAAATAGCAGTGCATGAACATCTATTTACCTCGTTAGCAACATGCGTATGGTGCCCACTTTGATGATTGCAGCATGCATGTATGTGCCCACAAGAGGCACGGGCAAACGGCAACAGAGCAGGGCGTGCACCAGTAATCGAGAAACACGCTTTCAGCCTGTAGATCTGTTGTGGAAGCTAACATGACGTTGCGACGTAGAGTATGGATGAACTTAGTGCACACAGTGTTCTCACTTTGCATTGCGTTTACAATAATACGTGCATCATAGCTTGTGTTTACTAGAATAATGTGCATGTATAGCTCTCAAGGTTGACTTGCTCCAGGAACCGGAGTCATTATGATGTTGCAACCAGCGTTCTCACATGGTGACCATGGGATTGGTCCTTTGTTGTGAGCTGAAGCTGAATATGTGGCATGTGCCATGAGCTGGGCCATGCCACGCGATGAGCCGCATAGCAGCTGCTGCTGTTGCGCGGCAACACACGCAGAGCACGTGAATGTTGCCGAAGGACGTATGCCCCAGTTCACCAGTGTACTTTTATTAATTTCGCTTCGCAAGGGGCGCGAAAAGCCCTCTCTTTGGATGTGCACTCAATGCAACATTCCTTCTCCGAAGAGAGACTCAACCGCAAACAGGCTTCCCCCTCTTCACACTACCACGAACCCTCCACAACCAAACCCTACTTAGGGTTGCCCAGCCGTGAGGCACACTTGTCCCGTCTTGAAAAAGATTTATGCAGGCCTGGGTCGCCTTTGTACTTGTTATTAATTCTCGCTCAGGGCGCGAAAAAGCCCAGATGATTGGCATCTAGCTGTAAGGAATCTACATGTCGTATGACAGTCTGAAAGTGTCGCAACGACAACCACTCAAACGCCGCCGCCGCCAAATGGCATCTCGGGGTCCTCCCCTACGTCCTCCTCCATGTGCCCCCCCCCCCTGGATTCTGCCATGTGTGTCATGACACAGCCAGAGTACGCCATGTGGAGCGCTGCCGACAGTGCCGAGCGTAAGCGCGCCAGGGCGATGCCCTTGAGAGCTTTAGGGCGCGCTCCTCCGGGCACTGACATCCTGCTGGCATACTCCGTCGCCACAGCCTCCAGCAGCTTCCGCCCCTGCTCCCCGATGCTGCCAAATGACCCTATTGCCAATGTGGCAAGTTTGTAGCAATTCTGATCATAATGACCAGAATAGTGGGTAGTCTTGGCGGCCTCTTGGTCGCGGCAGCATCGCTCGGGGTCTGCTGCAGTCTTCGCCGCCCGCGACGCCACCTGTGCCTCGAAGCAGGTAACGTCCACCATGAGCGGTAGGTGGCGTGTCGGGTCGTCGTAGCCGGTCACCGGGAAGGCGTCGGCAGGCAGCACGATGTCCATCCTGCGACTCCCCGGCGGCCCGGCGGACCCCAGAAACGGCGTGTAGTCCTCGTCCACCAGTCCCGTTTGAGGTATTGCCGCAGGAGGCGCTGCGTGGCCCTCTTGACGCTATTGTGGACAATGGTGTCGTGCGCCTTGACGCGTGGCGCTTGACACAGCCGTGCATGCAGGGTGCCGCCCGGCGACTTCCCGCACAGCTTGCAGCCTGCCGTCTGCTCCTCTACTCCGATGGCGCGTTTGACGGCCAGCTGCCAGGATAGGCCATCGAACGAAGCCGTTGTGGAGTACATGGGCTCGTTGAGGAATGCCATGCCGATCGAGTGCATGTAGCGCTGCGACCGGAATCGAGCAAGTGCTTGCGTGCGTTGCGTGCCCTGCGGCAGCTGTTGCAGGTCCGCCTCCACCTTATCTGCAAGCTCGGTAGCGACGGCATCTGCAAGCGCACTCTGATTGGGGCGCTTCAGGCTACACTGCAACTGCAGAGCACTGGCGTCAAGTACGCAAGCAGCATCCGCACCAGTGCCACCACCTGCTGTCGGCCGCAGCGGCGGCTGCTGCGTAGGTGGTTGCTGCTGCAGTGGCGTTAGCGCTGGTGGCAGTATATGTTCCAGCTTGTCACCTGTTGCTGCACGTAGAGATGTGGCAGCTGTGGCGATCGTCCGCATGAGGGGCAGGCGCGCCACCTCTGCCGCTGCTGCGCCTTGTAGCATTGCTGGTGTGGAACGCGCAGCGCCTGCATTGACGGCTGCCGCTGCTGCGTGCGCTGGTGCTGCAGCTGTGCCGCCTGCCGTTGTACTCTCTTGCCCTGCTACTTGCACCGAATTTGATCAGTAGTCGTCAACTGCGGCCTGAACAAGACCAGTGTTGATGACCTTAAATCTGTGCAGGATTGCAACCACTGGTTGTACAAGTAGTTGTTCGCACATGATGTGCCTATTTCTATCATCACTTGAGTAAGCGGCCAAAAGCGCCGCAGTGCCCCCCGCTGCACTTTTCGAAGCCGCGCGCAGGCATGCCATGCTGTGGTAGCACTTCACTGCTGTAGCCGCTGTTTTGCACGGCTGCAGGAGCGCATTGTGCTGAAACAGCTAGCTGATGCCCTTGCCGAAACGGATGCTCGGTGCTGGTAATCGACGAATAATAATCGTGAACTACTTTGTAGTACATGCAAGCATATTGCTTGTACGGTCATCGTGTACGATGGTTGATCAACCAGTGTAAACACTCTCATGGAGTCATGGCAATGGCATATGCGACAGTCAGTGTGAGGGCATGCAAGGTGCCCTTCATGGTGGCACCTAAGTGCTGACCCAACTTCTTGAACTGGCAGCCGCTGCATAGCTTAACTGGTGCTCACGAAGTATGCGTGTACTTGTGAAACTTGTAATCAAACACGTGCACAGCCGCACAGCCAGCAGCAGCATGGCTTGGCCTAGCTTTCCAAATATGACTTCTAATGTGAAGGAAACACATCAAAAGCTAAGAACTTGAAGCCACTCACAAAAACGGATTGCTGGCGCTTTGCTGTTGGCACGCATGCCGCTGTGGTGGGTGATCTTACTTGCTTAGTGTTAATTTCACACGTTTCTCGGCTAGGTCCAACTTCAAGCCAGAAAACGAAAACGCTGAAGTTCTCGCGGTGGTGCTTTTGTATCAAGGTTGACGCTGAAGCGCCTTTTAGCCAGACGCGGCGGTGCAGACTGGTGTGTGTTGCGGTTCCCGAGTGAATTCGGACGCACACTGCAGGCGCGTGCGTTGCAAATCACGAAGAAGACGTTGCAGGCGCGTGATCAATCAGAGTGTCGTGGGCGAAGCAGCGTCTGCTTCGCTCTGCCATGCGACTCCTTGCAGTTTAGCGCATACTGTCGGTCATCGAATCGTCATGATTCTACCTTCTCTTACGGCCATTTCAAAAAAAGCCGTGGTCCTCTGGAGATGGCGCAAGCTCGAGCTCGCCAGTCGCTCATCTACTTTTGTCACTATTCAGCCTGTTTTCGATAAATGCGCCCGCTATGGCTGCCTGGCTGGCTCCATTAGGGGCAGTTGAAAGAGCTATCATGACGATCGTCCCAGTTCGAGACCCCAGCCATAGGCAAGACCTAAGCTTTTCAAGTCTGAGAAAACAAGAATGCATTAGTACAAAAAATTGCATTGATAGCTGCACGAGAAATGGGTGTGTATGCGTTTGGCTCGCACGGCAAGTTATGAACCAGGTAACGCAGCTGGCCACCGGTGTCGAGGTCCGCCTCGTAGATACTTCAAGTTGTGCTCATGGACTTAATGTTATGAGGGCCGTTGTCCGACAGGTTTACGCGCCCCACAACTAGCTAAACTTCTGCTGCGCAGCACCATTTGTGCAAGACGGGAGGCTGCGAGCGTATTGTGGCACTGGCTGTCCAGCGCGGGCTGCACAGGAAGTGTTGCAGCGTATCGGCGCTTGGCACGAGCTCAACGATCCTTTAATTCGTTGTTCATTCATACTGCAGTCTCAAGCCTGCGGCCACGCTTCACGGCCTGCAGGGGGCTTTCACTGTTTTGCCTCTGAACAACATTGCAGTCACCACATGCATCAACGCGTGCCCGGACAGCGTTGCCACGCTGTGTTGGGGCCCCAACTGCCCATTGGGTGCCTCGTTGGTTTATGCGTCCGGTCATGCACACTTTTGACCTAACCCTACGAGTAGTCCTATTTGGTGGCTTGACCCTAGCCAACCCCAGACCTATTGTTAGGGTTTGGTGTAACCTTACTCCTAGACCTAGGGATCCAGGCTGAAAGTAGAAGCAATCTACTTACATTTCAAGGCAACACACCGTGACAAATTTGGGCTGGAACAGACGTGCAGTACCTTGCTGCTGCAGGCTTACGGTGCCTGGCAGATGCCCGAAGTGCTTGTGACGTTCAAAGCTTTCGAGTGTTTCGCAAGCAGTTGAGCATTGAAGCATTCACAATTTCATACACAACTCGAATGCAGCATGCTCGACCTGCTCAATGCGAGCTGAAGTATTACTGATGCCACTGCATTTCATGCCGGTTACCATTGCGCTGTGCCATGGTGCAGGAGGTGGTGGAGAGGCTCTCACCATCAGTCATCCCCTCCACACCAGCCCAAATCATGGTCTTCACCAGCATGGCCACCAAGATGACGGCAGCGTGTGTTGCCGAGGAGAAGCGCCACGCACGCCACACTTCGCACTTGGCGATGCGGATCAACCGTCACTTCGACGAGCGATGGCGCATAGAACACGATCGCAACATCATTGCGGATGTGCTGGCAGAGCTGGAGGAGCGGCGCCTGCGGAGAGAGCTGTGCGGTGAGACCACCGACCTCAACCTGGCAAGACAGCTGCAGGAGGCCACACCGCTTGCGAGTGACCTTCTTGTGCAGGCGCAGCACAACAGGCGGCGACTGCTGTCTCTGCTCATTTCGCACCGCGCATACACCATGCGTGTCTTGCAGCGCTACCACTGGCTCACGCGTGAATTTCTGGTCCACGCGCGCTGCCTTATCACCGCGCGGCCTTGCGCTGCTGCGCGCCTCTGCGGCGGTGCTGCCGCCGCCACGCAGCGTGTACGTGCTCTGCTGGCGGTGGCCGCACTTGAGGCTGCCAGCGCTGACATGGCCCCTTGGGTGGCGCGGAACATGGAGCAGCAGCTGCTGCAAGACGAAGCTGCGGCTAGTGGCAAGCTTAGTAGAAAGGCGGGATTGCGTCGCAGCAGGATGGTGGCAGAGCGTGGCAGCGCCAGTGCCAGCATCGGCGGCGGTGCTCATGGCAGCAGCAGCACAACTGGTGGGGGCACCGGCACCCCCGATGACGGCAGTCGTGGTGGCCGCCTTCAGGAAAGCAGCGCTGGCGTAGATGCCGTTGCAGAGGCTGGGCAGGCTACTCGTAGTGCTAAACCTGATGTGCACGGCAGCAGCGGGGGGGACACCAGGGGTAGGCATGGTGCCGCCGGGCAAGATGCTTTAGTGATACCTGCCCGCATACATGCCTTCCTCGACAGGAGGATTTGGGGGGTTGCTGACGCAGACAGTGGTGTCATCCCAGAGGCAGATGAGGCTGGTGCACCTGCTGCCACTGTTGCCAGCGCTACCGACGCTGCCATGCAGCAATCACCAGCTGCAGCAGTGGCCGGTGCTGCAACAGCTGCTGCAGCTCCTACAAGAGGGCATTTCATGGAAGCGCTCAACAGCTTGGGCAGTGCACCAGAGCCAACCCCAGGGGTGGCGCTGGCATTGGGCGCACATACAGTCAGACGGTCACGCACCAAGTGGTGCGCGGCATGCAGCACTTGCGCCACCTCGGCGCGCCCCTTAAAGAAGTGCGGGCGTTGCCACGCGGTTGAGTACTGCAGCAGCGAATGCCAGCTAGCGCACTGGAGGCAGGCCCACAAGCATGCCTGCCAGCTGATGGCTGCACAGCGCATTGCCAAGCAGACAACATGATGTTTTGCAAAGTTATAGAAGAGTGTGATTGCATTGCAGCCTTCTGGCATTTGTTCTTTCTTGTTTTCATAAGATGAAGCAGCATGTTGTTGCTTGTGGTGGCATTGTGAGTTTCCTGATGGTCTGCGTGGATCAGCATGCAATCAGTATGCAATCTTCCATCTGGAGTTTGGCGTTTTTGAATGTATATCGCTCCTCGATGCTGATTTTTGTCCTGCAATGCCTTGTGCAATGGGTCCCTCATGAGTGCACGATGACCATAAGATGTGCAGATTGGCTAACGCAAGTGCTATTTAACATTGTTGATGCCGTGTTGGAGAGCGAACATGCTTGCTGCTGTGGCATTTTCTGCAAGGGCGGAGTGGGGTGCACTGCTTTGCAATGTACCTGCTCTACAGCTTTTAACATTAACATATCTATGCACTCGAATATTAAATGCCCCCCTCTGGACAACACTGCTCAGCACTCAACTTCAAGTCAGGACGTAGGGCATCATAAGCCCATCAACGGCTCAGCTCTTGGGGTTTCGGAGCTGCCCCACAGACCAGTGAACCACATGGCAGTGTTTCAGTACAATTGTGTTAATTACTACACAAACCATGACACCATTCATGCGTGCAAAAAGTGGACCACAACCTGCGCAGCACGTACAGGCAAGTGCAAGAGCTGGAGTGCTTGCTGGTTAGTGTAACTTCTACCAGGAAATACAAAAAAGATGACAATGCACTGATCATCAGCACTTCCCTGATCTCCAAATGATGATCGCGGTGAAAAACGCACATTAGAAAATGACACACTCTGCTTGGCATCATGCTATCAGCAGGGGCAATGAGCGCAAGGTACAAAGTCAGTCAGGAAATCATAAAATGGCTGTAGGTTATTTACTGCTGCTGATCCGGATGCTCACCGTTGAATCAAGACGGAACCACACCTTGTGCCAATTATGCGCAAGTCCGGCAGGATTGAGATAGACAATATGTACCATGCGTGACAGCGATGTGCACACAGGACCTCTGCAACAACACTGCTCTGCAAGCACAAGCACACAGCTGCTGATGTGCACGCCTGCATGTACCTGCTCCACTCTAAAACGAAGTATCTCATGTTCAATCACGTGCAAGGGTGTGCAGCTGCCTAAGCCCAACATTGAACTTGGCAGTAACTGCTACTACGGTCTGTCTGAACCGATTCTCCACGCCTGTTGGGATGCCACAATCACATGGTCTCATGAGGGTGCCCAATTGGTATTGGCAATGCTTTGCGCGCTGGTCTATGCGAGCCAACATCTTCAGCAGCGGCGATCCACGCCCTTCTATTCCAACATCAGTTACCCTGCCTAAAACAAGCACGCTGTCATCACACTGCCTCACAATACATACAACGACTTGAGTGACCCGAAACACAATACATGGGCGCTACGCTGTGTCTTCCTGAGCTGGTAGGACTGCATCTCCTCATACACAGCGCCACCTTGCTCAGCTTCATGCCCTCGATGTTCAGCAGTACAGCCTCCACCGTGGTGGCCTCCTTTGCCGCGCTGCAAGTTGCTTGTGCTCGAGCGCCTGCGCGACGGTGGCGCGCCGTGCCGGGATGAACTGCAGCACGCTGCACAGAAGGCTGAGCGCTGCTGGCGAGGCGGCACGGTGCAGGTCCTCCAGCAGGCGCGGCGAGCGAGGGCACAGGCGTGCAAGGAAGCGCCGCCGATCACTGAGCGCTGCCACATCGGTGCCATTCGGCGTCCCGATACGTCCAAGGTGATCTTGAGCGGGTCCAGCTGTGATGAGTTACATGGAGCGTAGGCCAGGGATGCGTGGTGTGAGCCATGATCTCAGATGTGTGCTGCAGGCTGTTTTATTGAGTGTGTCATCAACTGCGTACTTCTTGAATTGGGTGATTCACATGCATGCATGATGGCGCAATGTAAAAGGGCGCATTCACTCGATGCAGTACTCTGCAACTTCAAGTCGCTATGAAGTTGTAGCACACCATGTTGAGATCATTGTCACTGGCGCATTGCCATGACTGTGCCAACTAGGGCACTCTTTAGTCTGAACACTGCCCCTGGAGCACACGAAACGTGACACTCTGAGTTGTCGATGGTAACTCGACGCAGCGCTTTGATGTGCAGCTGGCATAGCTGATGGACGCCAGCTTTATCATGGCAATGAAGCAGGGCAATGGAGCTGTGAGAGTTTCCCCAACACCAAACAACTGAGGTTGTGCTTCGTCGAATCTTATCAGGAATCCCACCTTGCACATGCGCGCTTGTGTGTGTGTGTACAGAGAGTTTCCATCAACAACAATCTGATTACATACATAGGACATTCCATGGATACATGGTCAGTATGCGTGCAGAGCACATTTAAGTCACACTTGGCTGTACGCAATGCAATCAGTGCATACCAACGCTGGCCATCTCGTCGGTGCACAGCTCAAACCTCAAACTTTGACCGGCGCACGACTCAAACCTCAACCTTCAAGTTCAAACACTCACAAAGAGAAATCCTACATACCTTGCCGGTGTACGTGGTGCCATGTCAGCGCTCAGCGGAAAGCACGACTTGCCTGGTAACAGCGGCATGCGATACTGGTAGCGCGGCACCGACGTGCGCTGGACACCGAGCAGCTCCGCAAAGATGCAGCCCAGCAACCATACCGTGACGTCCACCACGCTGCTGTAGTCCTGGAGCAGGACAAGCTTGGGGCGTGGTGCCAGCAGGTCACCATGTGCTGGGGGATCTGCCGCCGCAGCTGCGCCACGCCTGCAGTAAGGGGTGGGGGTGGGGGGGAGGGGGCATTGCGGAGGAAGAAAGGGGGTATATGTCATGAGTAAGACCTGTGATGGGTAACCGTAACCCTGCCTTAACCCTAACCCTAACCCTTACCCTACCCCCCGTGGCCAGTCAGTCATGACCACTTGAATATGCGCGTGTCCACACGTGTCATGCAGATGATGGCATGGGCCAACAGTTTTGTCAGCCATGACGTTATGCGTACTTTGTACAAGTTGTTGCTGGTGAGACAGCGTGCAATACACAGAATAAGTGTGGATGATGTGAACGAATGGCGAATGCCTTGCAATACCACTTGCAATACTCCTGTATGTCCACCGCAGGGGATAGTGGTAACCGTTGCATGCTGTCACGTATTCAGTTCACAATCTGACAGAGGATATATCTGGATCTGCGCATCTGCTGATTACGATGTAAGCATTGAAAAACAGCCCCTCACTGCGCCTCCAAGGCTAGCAATAATGCCCCTTGCGCAAGCACGGCCACCACTGCTGCTGTCACCGCCAAGCTGCTCTCCGCCGCTGCCGCTGCGGCACTGCTCAGCATGCTGCTGCCATCAGTGCTCAGCGCGGCAGTGCTACCCCCCAGCACCAGCAGCAGATCTGCGCCGCTGCGGTGCCTGCGACGATCACCGCATGCTTCATCATGAGCTTGTTGAAGTTGGTGTCTACGTGCTCAAATGTCAGATATAGGTACGTGGAAGAGTCAAGTCAAGTCAAGTTGAGTCAAGTCGCGCGGCGCCACCACATCCAGCAGGCGGACAACCTGCGCACACGAACAACAATGGTAGGCAGATACATGGGCAGTGCATGTCATCATCATCGCAATTGTTGCACTTGACAAGCTTCTGCCACTTCCAGGTCTGTCACATGATTCTGTGCGTGCGCAGGTAAGTTCAGAGCTTCAAGTTGGGTTAGAGTTAGGGTCAGGTGAAGATTTCTTCACCTGCGAACGGGACAGGAGGTTGCTATTAGTATTTTTGAAGTGTAGCAACCAGAACCTGCGCCACAATACGGTGCGCAGGCATGGGTATACCCATCACTTTGTACGTTGCAGTGTCCGAAAAGCGTGCACATGAATTTCATCGCTTTGAGAAAACGAGGGCCTCTACCCCCCCACACACACTACCCCCCCCCCCATCCCCCTTTACACACACACACACACACACACAAATGGGGATATCAAGCCCACCCGCCTCCCCGTATCCTGACCCTACACTGTAGTACATGTTCGCCCTTCTTGCGCAGGCACCTGTCTGCCACACTATGAGCCCTGACAGCGATGGTGACCACTTTTCGCTGGTAAGCTCTGTCACGCTTGGGAAGAGTCTGACATTGAGCACACTTCCTTCTTTGCGTGGCTTCTCAACCTTCACCCCGCCGCTGACGGCAAGCACTTTTGCAACTTCTATGGGCCATTTGCGACAACGCCTGGGCAGAAACGTACCTCGAGCACTTCGGCTCCACGTCACAGTACCCCATCATGCTGCCTTGCGTTCAAGCGGCTTGGATGCGCTATGACGGCGCCTGCAACCGCCATGCCGCCGCTGCCCACACGCTGACAAACCTGGGCATGATCCTGACAATGGACTCGTGGCCATGGCAACATCGTGCTCGGCCGCCTGCACGGCGACTTCAGAATGGAAGGTGACCACATTCCTCGACTCCCATGTGATGCAGTCCGTCCTTGCCGCCGGATTCCTCCCTGGGCCATCGGGAAAACTTCGTGTATCAGGGCGAACAGGGTTTTCAAGGCAGGTGGACCCTCTACTCGCTTAACACAAGCAACAGGCCCACACACCCGACTGAAATCTACTGCATCGGCTTGGAGCGCTTTCTCATGCTGAGGGTGGCCGACTGGGACCTCTTTATCGTGTCCCCACACGGCGCAACCACCACAATAGGCCGCGTCAACCCGCCTCCCACTGGCACACAGCGCCTGTTCGTTGCTGTTGATGTGCGCAGCGCGGAACGGATTGACGCAACCGATCCGATGGTCGCATCGCTGGGAACAGGACTAACAGGTCCCGGGCCCCTTCAAGAAGCACTCTAGGCCTACGTAGTAGATCTCGGTAGGGTGGGTGGGGGCGGTCGCTAGTGTTCAAGGCATGCAGCGTCCATCTGCCCACTGCTCTTGTCAACACTGGTGTCACCCTGATACACTAAAGATCACCCGATGCGGAGGCGACCGGCGGCAAGGACGGACCGCATTACATGGGAGTCCAGAAACGCGGTCGCCTCCATCCTGAAGTCGCCGTGCAGGCGGCCGAGCACTGTCATCATGATGTCAGCCGCAAGGCCCTCGATCATCAGCGTCAGGCCCAGATGTGTCAGCGTGCAAGCGGCGGCAGCATGGTGATCGCAAGCAACGTCTTGAGCGCATCAAGTTGCTCAAGGGCAAGGCCGCATGATGGGGTACTGTGACGTGCTGCCAAAGTGCTCGAGGCATGTCTCCACCCAGGCGTTGTCGTTTATGGCCCCGTAGAAGCGACAGTCAGCGGCGGGTCGGGGTACAGCTACCAGGTCAATCACGACTCGCATGAGTGTTCATTAGTGTGCGCAGCAGAAAGGAGCACACCAGCAGAAAGCGGCCACAATGATCCCTGCCAAGATTGCATTGCCCAGTGCAGCAGACATGCCCCTGAATGGAAGGACGCGAACGG
This sequence comes from Tribonema minus, assembly GCA_017506865.1. NCBI lineage: Eukaryota > Xanthophyceae > Tribonematales > Tribonemataceae > Tribonema > Tribonema minus. Next base: position 378,662 of record JAFCMP010000027.1, on the reverse strand, counting down.
CAAGAGGTTACGGTGAACTTCAAGTCAATGGTGTCCCAGGGAAGCCTCCATTGGCACAACGGGGGGGCGGGAGGGGGGGGGGGGGGGGAGGGGGCAGCAGGGGGGGAGTTGCACGGGTAGATGGCGTTTTGTGATATGGAGGGTTTCTGGTGAGATGAACAGCGCGCGCACGCCAGCCAGGACGCGTGTGTAGTCAGGGATGGTGCCATGAAAGTTTTTAATGTCACGCGTTGTCATATTATGTCACATGTCACGCATTGTCATAAAGCAATGCACCAGCGCACCTAATCTCGTACCACGTGGAACATCATGTATGATAGCTTCCGCTTGAACGGACAAGTATACAATTCAGAGAATAGGCATGTGCGGCGCAAGTCGCACGGCAGTGACATGGAGTATGGCATGCGCTAAGCGCAAAATAAAGTGGGTTTCAGAACATCAGCCAGGGGCGCACAGTAATTCAACGTACTTCAAAGTATTGCTTTCTGCACGTCAAGCCGCAGCACTGCGGCGATGCTTGTTGTTCATATGGCGATGCATATGACAACCACATCTTTACCTAGAATCATACTTCGGAAGTAATTGATCACATTCAGCACCTCACTGGATCACTCACTCATCCATGATCAATCAGTCACAACTCAAGGGGATTGCGTGTGGCGCCATATACGAAGTATGCGTACACATAATGTTATGGAAGTACTGTATATATACGCCCAAATACGGAGTACGGCCAACCCCACACCTGATTATGCTGTAGCCGTAGCCACGACCTTCATTGTAACCTGAACCTCAACTGTAACTCTGCCCGCCTTAACAGACCGCTGTTGATGAGCGTCAAATGACCATGAGCAATGCAATAAAATGCGCATCAATATGCATTCACCTGCCATCATGTGCACAGCACACTCAATCGCTGAGCACTAAGGCACTCACCTGCATGCAAACTGCGCCGCCAGCATCTGCATGTCGCACAGCCTAACCTGTGGTGCAAGTAGCCGCGCAGCAGGCGACAACGCCTCCAGCACTGCAGGCGCTTGGTGCACATGTCAAACAGCACCCGCCGCTGTCGCTTCGAGGCTCCCTGTACCTCGCAGCCTTGGGCTCATGCCGATGCTGCTTGGTCAGTCTGTCCACACACGCAATGCAAAAATGCTTGTGGTTGACTCGAGTACTATGTTCATTGTATGGGGAGGTACTTCACTGAGCGTAAAGAGTGAGCGCTGCGCGGTGGTCCAGGGCAATTGTGGCAGTGCTCTGCATTTGCTGACCCCGTGGACACAGCCATTTCCTACCTCTGAATCTGTACCGCTGTCGTCGCCGTTGCGGTCACCGTTGCAATCAAAAGTGCCATTCATAGCTTAGCTATGGTAGCCGTATTAGTGCTGCTGAAGCCAGTGTCTGAGCGCTGCGCACCACATAGCTTGCGTGCACGTTAGCAGGCATTCACCACAAACTTGCGCCTGACAGTGTGTCAGTGTCATGGTGCTCTGTCTGTCTCTTCAAAGCGCGGTGCTTTCACAGCGCAGCAAAAGGAGCCAACGAGACAATGTGTGGTTGACGCTGGCATGCGCATATAGTGGTGGTAGATTGCTGCTACTTGAGATTGTAGCCTACAGCTTGTAGAGACTCCGGCCGCACAGCAGCTGGTGAAGGCGCTTGAGAGTCACAGACGTTTTTCAAAAAAAAAGTGCCTTAACAAGTGCGGAAAAGCAGCCGAGGACTTTGCAACGGTAGCATAATGCACGTATACTTGCCGCTGTATGATTTAGGTATGTGCATTATGACATCATTGATATCATCGTACCGCATTGTTGATATCCTTATGTGATGACAAAGCACAAGCCTTTTGCCTGCATGGTGATGCGTTCGCATGCCCCCCGTCCAGTTAACACGCTACGAACTTTAGTCGATCATTATTGTGCACCACTGCAAACAAAAGATTGTCTCAACCATGGTTTGCAATGACTAGCTACAGCCACAGCAGCGCAGCATTCGCCCTCGACCCAGAGCGCTTGCAGCATGTCAACATACCTGTTGAATCAGCTTGCCAGTCACACCCCTCATCAGCCTACAAGTGGCACCCGAACCAGCTCCACGTTGCACAGCTGCTCCTCTGGTAGCTTCCCACCCTCAGAATAGGCCTTTCAGCAGCACACTGCGGGACGTACGGTGGAGCGGTGGTTCGCAATGCAGGAGCCACTCTCGGCGCCGCTCGGCGCCTTTGAGATGCGCGTGAGTCCGACGCTCTCCCTTAGCATAGTTGCGAACAATCGGCCGCTGATGATGGTCTATTCAGCAAGCAGGCACTTCAACTGCTCGATACGACGGCGACAGAGGTGCTACTGGCGGTGTGCAAGCGGCTTTTGTCCGGAGAAGCCGGGTTGAAGTCGTGATTATTAGTTTAACTTTGAGTGGTTCACACATCAGGAGCCTCCTTGATGTGTGTATGACAAAGGCTATGAGTCTGGCACAGCCGACAATCCAAGAGTAAGGTTACGTCCTTTTTTGCAATTGTGCCTTCGAGCATCTCTGCCTTGCACAAGCGGCCACCGCGCTCTGCAGCTGAGTAGCGCGCGCCTTGAGAAACTACCATGCCGAGCAATTGTTTTACAGACATCGTAATAATCTTTTGCATCCTCACTGGCCGCAGCAGCACTTCTTGACCGTAACTTGATCAGCGTGACCATTTGATAGCCATAGGTCAGCACATGACACATTGACAGTGCCGTGCGTGGCCATTTGATAGCCATAGGTCAGCACATGACAGATTGACAGTGTGGTGATAGAATATTGAAAATCATGACGGATTCGAAGGTGGTGCACCACTGCGTTTGCTCACTGCTATGTACAGAAACCACGTGCAGCCTCAGGCTGCAAGAATTGACCAGTGCTGCTGGCACATCCACATGCTGCAGATGATGCCTGCTAGTGCAACTGCATGCTGCTGCAAAGACTGAAGGACTGCCACTCACTCTGTTGTTTGCCTACTGGTCGTCATCAAAACTCATGGCTGTTGCACCACAGTGACTGCATCTGCTCATTGCTTTTGTGCTTCTTGTCGGAAGTAATCACCTAACAGAGTAAGTAGGACACACAACTTGAAGGTGGCACCAATGCAGAATTGCAAAACAGCACGGTGACTTGATCAGGACAGGCTGGTTTGCAATGAAGTAATTATTGTGCAAGTGCAAACGGAGAAACAGCTCTAAGTCGGGGTGGGAATAGTGCTGCACTGATGCTAGACCAGTCGATTCATCATGACTATTGCGGTATTAACCTTTTAAAAAGTAATGTTTGTAATGATAATTATTAACCTTCACAGAATTCCAGTACTAGTAGCACCACCTTAATGGTGACTGCCGTCCTGCACGACAGACTCAGTGTCGTCATATGCATCAAGCCTGCGATCTGAACGGCACATAGCGCATCCATGCTTCCATCCGGACTGAGTCCGTGAGGCATTGTTCAGAGCTCCCGTGTCACCTTGCCACTGGCTCCAGGACCTGGTTCTGCAACGTGCTGTGCGGTCCGGCTATTAACCATGCTCAGTGGAGACCACCATCATGGTGCCAGTTACCCACTAGGCAGGCTGACCGTCTCCACTGATAGCACCATCCCTGCAGCGCGCAGCCTCTCCACCAGTACCATGCCCAGGGCACTGGCAGGCGTTAGAATGCCGGTCCGCTGCGGCAATGCAGTAGTGTTGAGCGCCAGCGCCAGGGCACTTTCTGCGAGCATCTTACATGTTTCTTGGTAGCCAGCATCGCCCTTGTCGCTGCCCACAGTGGCAAGCACGTGCGCACCATTGGCGCCATGCCCCTCCACATAGATCTGGCCGCGACGTGCATTGCATGCAGTGGGCGCAGAAGCGAACGAACAGAGCACTTGTGAGTACCCAGGGCTGTTGCGGTTACACATACCATGTGGCTGTTGTATCACTATTGCAGCATCGGCATGTGTGACATTTGCTTAAGCTTCTGACAATCATGCATTGTTTTGATAACTATAGTAGTATGCCCACGTTCTACTGCTTATGACACGACTGGTCTAGTACAGCATTCTCCGCTGCAGCCAACAGGTACAGCTGCAAGTCAGCAATAAGTAAACCCGTGGGTAAATGACCGCTGATGCAGTTCACGTCTGATGAACCGAATCGCTTTGTGTGCGCAGAAAGCTCTAACGCCCCCAGAAAGCTCGCTCATGAAGCATGCCACTATTCATGGCCCGCTTAAATGGAAACGAATCAAAAGATCGTAGAGCTCTAGGTGACAAAGGATGGTTAGCCGCAAGTGCCTTCCACCAACAATTAAATGCTGTATGGAGTGACCTTCAACCCTGCTTGATAACACAAAGAAAAGTGTAAGCAATTTAGCAGCAGCAGTACAATACATGCCGTCCGCAATCATTGTGAGCACAATGTGATGCTGAGGCTCACCTCAAAAAAGCTATTTTCACGGATTGACGCTGGTGGGCCCTCCCCTGACGCAGGTGCCACCTGCTGTAGTAATGCTCGCGTCGGTGGTAGGTAGAACAGCGCATTTGAAAAAGCTACTGCGGCAGTGGTCAGCAGCGCTGGCAGCAGGCCGGCCAGTTGCCCGCGAAACCTGCACACCTGACCAAAGAATCATCAGGATGGACACAAGCGAGATAGCACAGCAATGTCAGAGTACGGATTGGCAGTAGCAGACACAACGACTTCTCGCCATATACACATTGGTGCCTTCATGGTAAAGAATTGCATGCCCTTGTGCTTTCAAGTTCCTACTGCAACTGCGGCCCGGGTGCTCAGCTTGCGCCAGGCAGCCTGTGAGCGGGACTGGTGTGAGAGGGGCCACCTGCTATACCTGATCCCCGTCCTAACTTATTGTTGGTGTGGCTCATGTAGGCATGCTATACGCCTGTCACCGAATTCAAGCCATGCGTGTCTAATCATAAGCGCTTTTGTTATGTGAAGCTGTCAATGGCTTCAAGTACTGAGCAACTGCATGCAATGTGTTCCAGGTCAGTAAGTGTAACAGTGTGTCGTGTACTACAGTCACTCTGCGAATTGGCCGCCAATGCTGTGAGCAACTTGATTGCAATGCAACTTGACTGCAGCGCAATATCACAGTCACATATGTTCGGAATGCGTCATGCACATCAGACAGCGGCTGGCTTGCCTCACCTCCCGGTAGTAAGCATCGCCGTACCCCAGCAGGGCTGCGCTTCGAGCGACCACCTTGGCATCGTGCACAGCAAATGGCCATGGTGCCAGCCACTGTGACGTGCCCTCCTGAATATCATAGCCGAAGCCACCCCCATTCCTGCAGCAGTGCACCAGGTATCACGGTATGATGGTGTGTCAGGGTCTGCTGTACATGATGTGTTACGGAAGTGAGCCTCAGCAAGCAGCGCACAGTGCTCAGGGAGACAACGGATTGTCAAGTCATCGTGGCAGCGTTGTATAGAAACCTGTCAAGCTGCTGAAGGACGCACGCATGTGGGGACTGGTATCATCAGCACTTGCATGATCAAATGGAAGTGCAGTACTGTATGGTGCACACAGACAAACAGACATGTACACCGTGTGACACTCAAGGCACATCTAAACCCACAGGCTCTATCGAGAGCGCCGCTGTTGCAGTTGCAAAGGTCACCTGGGTATTCTTGGTGGCACTGGGAGCGGCACGTCGCTGGGCCACAGCAGATAAGGGTCTGAGCACATCTCCGCGTAGCTGCTGTCGTTCCAGCATGCCTCCCCCAGCCGCAGTGCAGAAGCCATGGTTCCACCTGCTCGTTGTGCACAGCCGTGATGTGAGCATTCTGTGTCAGATGCTTCCGCAGCTTGTCGCATGCCCAGTGCTAATTATTTGTTGTCATCATCGATCATCATCATCAGCAGCAGTAATTGCAGCAGCACCATTGCACAAGACAAACGCGCTGCCACACCACCACGTGTAGGAATCAACTAGCCTTGTCATACACAACGTTGGCAAGTGAAAAGGAACGTCACAAAGTACACGCACAACACTTGAACTGTTGCACACATCACGTAAGCACTTCTAGAGCGCTTTTGAAACAAGGCGTGTGCGTTTAACGCTTTTGCATACTTCTGAATGCAAATACATTGGCCAATGCAAACTCATGCCCACTGCACTTCAAACCACACTTCAACTCCCGCTTGATCAGGCGTTTCATAATGATGCAAGTGCAAGTGGTGCAAACCTACATCAACTGGAAGTGTGGATCTCACCTGAAAACCCACCAAGACCAAACTTCCCAAAGTAGTAGCTGAGTGCCTTGGTCTTGGTGTTGTGCACGTCACGCAAGCGCATGTGCGCCAGCATTGTGCCAAGGTCCGCTGGTATGGAGTCGAAACCACAGCTGTGCACGATTTTGGCCCCTGACACCGACGCAGTATCGTGGTGCTTTTCAATCATCTGCATGTGTAGTCAGCAGCAGCAAGTGCGTGAGCGAAACAGCAGCAATACTGCTATTGTGTGAGCACAACAGGTGCAACACTGCCTGCCCGGCTGCCTGAAAGTCAAGGTTGCTGACAAGGCCTTCCAAAGGATAAAACATTAGGCTGTTGTCAAGCTGTTGCAGAAGACGCGTGAGGCATGCAGTCCTCACTGACAGCATGGACAGACGGAGCACTATGTCTCATATCAGTTGATGTGATACAAGATTCAAGCAAGCATACGCCACCATGTGCGCTTACAAACATGCCTCGTTTGAAAGCAACTGACATGACTCCGGTAACATTTGCTGTCATAAAGGTCACAGTCTAAACAGATATCAGTGGTAACACCAGTGACAGGGAGCGAACACATGTCCTTGTCATGATGTCGCTGCTATTAGTCAACTTCAACAGCATGCACTGACCCACATGAAAGGGGCGTAGAGGACCAGTCCACCGCACTGCAGTATCATATGCGTAGCTGAAGTGGGCAGTGGGACTGCAGTCAGCATCATGTGGAAGCTTGAGTTGGCAGTGGCAGTAAAGTAGCAGCAGCAGCAGTAACAGTCAGTAGCATACGATTCTGGAGACGGAGGATGTATTCGACATTTGCTTCCAACGGGGAAACTCGCCGTGTTCAGCGGTTGAGATACGCTTGTTGGTCATGGTTGGTCACCGTGGGGCCCCGGAGGCTATATCCCTGGCGTGCAACTGCGGAGGCAGCTCTGAAGGCCAAAGCAGTTCTGCAATCAGGGGTGATGCCCCTAATATAATAACTTGGGACCACCGCTTGCTTGGTATTGTAGAACGCATTGCAGTCACCGCCTCAACATGCGCAGTACTTTATCAAACATAGCTATCGGTGTAATGAGCAATTGACGCATCGAGCTGCTGCTGCCGCCGCTGCTGCTGCTGCTGCTGCTACTGCTGCTGCTGGTAGTGCAGGAGATATCAGAAATTTGAAGGGCATGCGGTAACATCACCAGAGCCAGACTGGCCAATGATGGTACAGCGCCACCTGGCTCTGCAGTCGCCTTGCCCACTCGCCCAGGAGGTCCCAACTACGATAAACAGCTTAAGCTGCTACTTGCTTGCCTACGCAGTCGTTGCAACGGCTCAACACTGCCGACTCCGCTTCAATCTGCGAATGCGCACTCCGATGAGTCTTCGTTGTGACGACTCAACACTGCAGATTTCGCTACAATCTGCACTCGCAGCAATAAAAACGAGTGACCGGGCGCAATCCTGCGTAATCACGACCAACCCTCTGCAATGCGCCTCACCTCCTTCATCCACACAGACTCGCCCGCGAGATCCACCAGATGCGTGCCCGTCGCTGCGCACGCCGCCACCAGACCGCTGCCCACCTCTCCATAGGGCCCCGCAGCCGCCACCACCACGTCAGCTACCCTCGCTAGCGCCTCCAGCGCTGGAGTGTCCGCCGCATCAGCTACCAGGTGCGGAGTGTCACCACCGCCAGGCCCCAGGCTGCGTTTCAGCGATATGAGTTTGGGCTCGGAGCGGCCTGCCAGCGCCCATCGCAGGCCTGTGGTGGCATAGTTTTTGGCGAGGTACTCGCAGACGAGCTGCCCGCAGAAGCCGGTGGCGCCGTAGACCACCACCTGCCGAGCGGCGAGCACGCGTCAGTGCCAGCCTGCATGTTGCGCACGATTACATGCAACATGCACAAACATGTAACAGAATGCACTTGGTGGTCATGCAGTGTGTGAAAAAAAGGATGCATGCTGGATGTTACAGATGCAAACTATATACTGCAGTCACGCACCTGGAAAGGGCGCATGCTTGAGACACCTTGCCCTGTCACAGAGCATGCAACAGAAAACCAAATCAGCGAGAACCGCGGTCTGGGCTGTCCGTGCATATGCAACGAAGCTGCTGTCGGTTGCTGCTTAAGCGGGGCAGATTTGCAACTTGCCTACCATGCGCAAAGACTATGTTTGTGTCTCTGCGCAACGCAGGCTACACAATTACGTGGCGAACTCACACACACACAGTACCTGATCAGGTGCGCTGATCTGATTTGCGCCGCTAAAGGTTTTAGGTGTCGCCGCTACAAAGCCATGCTCACCACGGCACGCAGGACAGTAGGAGATTTGCCAGCAAGAAAAGTGCAACAATCATCTTCAAGTCTGTGACGTTCCCACTGCCTCTTTTTGCACAAGGTGCATTTATTTACTTCAAATAAGAAATCCTGCCATGAAGGTGCAGCACGCAGCATGGTCAAGACACACACACATGTTTGAGCTTACAGCCATCAGAAGTTCAGATGGTGCATGTCATCCGCAGGTTCATATTTTCAGCAAAACACAGGAATGCCGAGGTAATCGTTGACAAATCGTGCACACATACGTTTATTAGCGTCAAGGTTTGGGTCAGCCTCCCACTCACAGACAAGAAGAAATTTTCATTCGTCGTTGAACCATGAGGATTCTGGGGCCAGAGCAACAGTCGGGCGTGCACCTCACTGGTCGAGGATGGTCAAGTCACAGGAAGTTGTGTGTAGTGCACAATACGTGTACGTATACCTACAGCATAGTATCTACCCCTAACGTCCTATGCTCTACAACAAATGACTAGAATATGCTGGTCTGGCCGCACCACAATAGGCACCAAGCCGTGTGCGAATCAGGTGCGGAGATACTCTGACCGATGGACTGCCTTGCATGAGGAAGCAGTTTTCTTTGCTGCAATACGAGCCCCCCCCCCCCCCCCTTCTCACAATATGGCTCCCCCATGCATCAGGCACAACGAGGACCCCCCATTGTGTGTTTCATGGAAGCACACAGCCTAGTCCGGGGAGAGAGAAAAGGGGGGTATAGAGTGGTGCCAACCGCTTGTTGTCAACACTCATCCTGGTGCTGGTGCTCAAGGCGGTGGCCGGCCTGCCAAGCACCAATGTCTTCCATGGAGTCTGAAATATCGGCAGTGCTCTCCATGTCGTCTGGGAGCGTAGAGGGGTCGAGGTGGCCCTGCAGCACGTTCAGGAGGCTAGACTGCAGCGCCTGCAGCAGGCACATGGGTACATTCAATTCATTAGGGCGTCGATGCGCGCATCGTCAACAGTTGGGGGTGCAATGGAGTGTGGAAAATGATGTGTACAAACGCGCTATCGGTGACACCAATGCTGCTGCTGCAGCAAGGCTGTCTGCAGCAGACGAAACAACAACGCAACTGCCCTGCAGCATTAGTGACAAGTGTGCATGTTACTCTATGACATGACAGTGATAAAGTGATAAATATACCAATAGATGTTGCTCAGAGCAGGAAGGTACACACGTTGAAGTTGGTCCTGACTAGCGCCGCCTCACTGCACCAGGTATTCATGCCTGCAACCGTTGACTGATAGGGTGTCTGCTCCTTTGCCTCCCCTGTGTTGCAAGTCCTTTCAGATTTTACTTTAATACCAGGCTTCAAGTAGCGTACCTGAAACTGGCTCTGGTAGCGCGTGTGCTCGAATCCCGTCAGGTGCGGCTGCAGAGAGGCAAGCCGCAGGCTCTCCACCGTCTTCTCAAGTGCGCGAACTTGCCTGCACAAACAGCAGACGAGAGTTGCACAGCATTGAGCAGGACATGAGTACGCTGTGCTTGTGTCTGGTGTGTTCCAGACTCGCAAGTGCATACATAGAAATCTGATTATCCCTTGCTAAGTTGATGTCACGCACAAGTCTTTGGGGTCTAGCACAGCTTCAGAGGGCACCTACAGGCCATGATGTCAGATCAGAAGTCTGTACATGTACTGGCGCCTGTTGCCTTTAACTTCGAAAGTATCATGCTTGCTTTGGCCGCAAAAAGCCTAGATGGTTGCTGCCGAGCTTGCTGCCAGAATCTACATACTTGAGACAAACAGTCCCACAGCGCATTGAAAATCACTTGTAAATGAGTTGTGAGTTAAAATGACATTGCCGAATGCCCCCCCCCCCCCCCCCCCCCCCTCCCCTGTTGGAGTGTACTTGCTTCACTGGATCGAGCAAGACAAGACATGTAAAAAATGGCTTTGCAGCGCAGGATAAAACTTTGCAGCACAATCGTCAATAGCTACATGGGCCTAAAACTGCTTTCCTTATCCAGCTTGCACATCATTTGGCATATTGGCATGTTGCTGCTATAGCATGGTGGACCATGCCAACACTGTAGTGGGCAACTCTGGGCTGGAGCAGAAGCATGGCAGGTATCAGCTGCACAAATTCTGATGATAAAATGAATCGCCTACCTGTAGGGCCAGCGCTTGATGCCATGCGCCCGGCAAATCTGTGAAGAACAGCACAGGTACACAGCCAATATGAGTGGTCAGCGGCAGGGAGCATCACCTTGGGATGTGCAGCTGTTAGCGCTGGCGAAGGACTAGTCGGCACTCGCGCCTGCGGATGACGCAAAGCATGGTGATGTTGGTGTGCAACAAGCTGATTGCAAAACTGACAGAATGTGTGAGTGCAGCACTAGTGTTTACCCGCTAACTCGCCTACTAAACATTAGCACAGAGCAAACCACCATCTACTGGGAAGTATAACGCGAATGCCCGCAGCAAACTTCTGCAAACTGACATTTCGCACCAAGTACAGTTCCCAGACAACCCTCTCAGCGAGGCCGTCGACAGTCAAACCACTGGGCTTGTTCATTGCCTGGCTCCCACTGATCCTGGCACAGGTTCAGAACTTAACACATGTCCCAGTCCATGCTTAGAGCTGACACTCTCGTATGGTGTCAAAACGTGTCAGTGACCAGCAGTTACTTCAACCACCTTCTTCAAGGCGGTGACGCACATCCCCGCCTTGTGAGCGGCGGTCGTGATGGGCAGGTGGAACAGTGTTGTCAGCATGTGCATGTCCATGGCTGCTGCGTCTTCAAGTTGATGTTTGGCCTTGTCGTCCCCCCAACCAGCGCGCTTCAGCTTCGAGCGCCGTACGATCGCGCCTGAGCCGTCGCCGCCTGTGCGGAACACAGAGTCACAAGTCATTCAAACCATTAATATAGTACAGCGCCCAAAGAGAGTGCCAGCTGCTCATGCTGCTCGACAAGGACGGGATCACCAGCGTCTTCAACTAGGTACGCACTGCAGGGGGGCGCCGTCTCTTTAGAAGCGCTTGAAGAGAGAGAGTATACTTGGGGTGGGAGGGGGGGGGGGGGGGGGGGGGGGGATGATGCGGCCATACAGCGCACTCAAGCTTGTCAATGCAGGTGGCTTTGACATATGAAGTGAGCCAAATCTACATTCAGGGAAGAAGATTTGCTCCGCGCTTTGAAACAGCACACGCACAGCACATTCTAGCGAAATGGGCATCGGCTTGGTGATACAGTGCCCCTGTCACCAGCAAAGAAGGCCTGCTGCAGCCTCAAGTGTTGCAGGGTTCACATGTAGTAGCTTTCTCACGCTTTGGTGTACACCAGCAACACAATAGTCCTGCGCTACTGACCTCGCTGCTCTTACTGCGTCTTGCCCTGACAGTAAGGGTCTACTACAGTGCACAACACTGCTAGATGTTGAAAGAGTCATGCCTACTTCACTGGTGGGCCTCAAACGCTCATCTACACCTTTTTGTCACCTGTGTTGCTGTCGCCGATTGCCATCTTGGGCGATGCACGTGCAACTGCTGCAGCCAATGCAGGACCAGCGGACAGAGAAGCCAGCTGGGGGGCTCTAGGCATGGTAGATGCGGCAGGCACCCTGTAGCTGCTGGCAGGCGACACCTGATGCATCTCCAGAAATCAATGCAGCGTCATGAAAAATGAGTTGAATTGGCAAGACTCTGGTACAGGTAGGGGCAGCATTAGCATTGCAATGACATGTATAATTACCGTGAGACCTGTGCTGCTTGCTGCATGATGGTGATAGGATCGTCGCCGATAAGCATCAAGTAGGTGGTGGTGTGCGGTGATCGCATGCAACTTGAGCACTGCCACTTGCTCGGTCAAAAGGCCATGCACGCCGTGGCAGGTGCATACATAGACGTAGCAACTGGTCAGCATGCGGTGACTTTGTCAGTGACACGTGGAGGTGCTGTAATGTCAAGTGGCAGCTCAACATACCTCAATATCCATGCTTGCCTTCTGGGTCAAATCGCGGTAGCATTCTACATTTTGAAATGTGTCACTCCCACGCCTCAGGTAAGGCCTTGCTGACCTTTTGCACCCCCATCAAATGCCAACATGCCGCCATCGCACGTAATTAAGCATGTGTATTTTGCAACATGCATTATCAACATATAATGCAACATGCATTATCAACATGGTGTGGCACTGCTCTCCCTGATGCGAATTCGGGCAGCCAGGCAGGAGTTGACGTGCCGTGCCAGCGCTCGACTGCGGCACCTTAGGCATGCACATAGTCTACAATGACCGAAACATGACAGCGTCCGCATGCTACACCTAAGTAATGGCATTTGCGAGGTGGTATGCCACGTGAGCAAACATGCACTCTTACACATTCAGGTACCGTCTGCACGCATTGCAATCATGACGCAGCAGTGCTCGCATCTATGTGATATAGTGACATGCCATATGGCAGTGTTCACCTGCTGTGCCTGTGGTGGCGACACTGGCGGCGGCAGCGCAGCTGATCTGTCACTGGAACTCAGGTGGTCAGCGCAGCGCATGAACCCACACATGTGAGCCGCCTCACTTGCAGCCACAAGGGGCGCAACTGCGCCGAAGGCTGCCTTTGCCTGAGGCTCGCAGGTGCCTTGAGAGAACTGCTGCGGTCCTATTGGATCCATGGTGGAACTGTAGTGGCTGAACATGTAGGAGCTTCGGCTATCTGCCTCGCGCAGCTGGGGGCCTGTGAGTGGAAGCGACGCAAGTGGCAGCAGTGGTAGGTGAGCGTATACAGCCATAAATGTATGGCTTTCAGCAACAACCGTGCTCAGCATGGGTTTAATAATCATGCAGTGGTGCTATGCCAGCAAACCATTGATATATGTGAACTGCGTTGCGACACACATATACTGTGACGTTCAGGAATCGCGAAGCAGCCCTACAGAGAAAAGCAAGCAGGCCTGAAGTGCACAAAACTGCAGCTGTACGATGCACTAATGCCAGGCTGCGCAGCGTAACCACTCGAAGCTCGTCACCGCTCTCGGAATAATATGCGCATGATGCTCGCTTCCAGCGGTGACCCATGAAACAGGGCACCTGACATGGACGCTCTCACAGCAGCGCATGCCCCTCACAAGCAGATTGTGAGTTTGCCCTGCAAATCACCTGGGAAGTACGGCTGGCTGTAACCGACAGCCATTGCTGGTGCGGGCATGCCCGCCATGACCATTTGCTGCGACATTGGGGCATAGTCACCGCCGCCCCCGCCTGCCGCATTCATTTTGTATGCGATTGCGGCGGGTACCAATGAGCCGCTGTGTGGCGCAGTGCCAGCCCGGGCAGATGCGAACCCTGCGGACGCACTGCTGCCGCCTGCGGCAACGCGCTCCCGACTGTCACCGCTGCAGCTGCCAGCAGGCATGGATGCAGCAAACGACGCAGCCCCAGGACTGGATTTCGACCTGGGTCGTGGTGGCAGCGCTGGGCTCGACACGTTGGACCCGAACGCCATGCCAGTGCGTGGCCCTGTCGTGTACTGCACTGCACTGTGAGTGAAGTGTGCCGCACTGGGAGTGAACTGTGCGGACTTCGGAGTGTGTTGAGCGCTGCTAGCACTGCTGCTGCGGCTGAGGGGTGGCGGGCCGGCGGGCAAGTATGCGCCGACTGGCAGGGGCGCCTGCGCCATGTTGAAGTCTGGTGGCCCGGTCGAGCGCTGCTGCAAGTGCTCTGAGCTGCGCGCAGCCGATGGCGGACGCCCTGGCACTGATCCCGACGCCTGCATTTTTGGAGCACAGTGCATATATATATGTATGTTGTGGAATTCATGATTCATGACGGTTTTCTGTACGCGGTGGAATCAAGACACACTGCTGCAGCCTGAGTCGGGAGTGACGAACCGCTATGCACCCTCACAAAGAAATAATCAGTGCAACAGTATCCACAGTAGACGTTGAACACGGCAAGTGCTACCCAGTGCCTGCCTCACTGTGACTGTGCTTTGGCACATGTTTTTGTTTCGGACAAATGCTGTGTGATCACGCCAGCGGGTGGTGAATTGCAGTGGTGCAGCATGAGCCAACTTTCTGAGTCTTAGCCCCTGAATCCCGCTCTCAAATTCTGACCCTAACATGAGCTCACCCGCTGCCGTGCATGGACGCGCTTGGCTCTCAACATGCAAGCGAGTCAAAGCTGATGCCACGAAATAAATCTGCGGAATCCTACATTCACTTCACAGTCCTGTCCATAATACACTCGACTACTAGTACCTAGCCCTGCTTGTTGCCACAACACGCCCTGGCCCACGCGTGACTGACTCACCAGCTGCTCTATCGCACTTGCATACAAGTCGCGATGTGCACCATGTGATCGGTGCTTACTGGGCCTGCTGCGAAGGTCATTGCCGCCAGCGTCGCTTTCGGGAGATTCCGCGCGACGCTTGCACGTTGAGTTCTTCAACTTGAAGTGGTCGTTGAAGGCATCGCGTGCGGCGCGTGGGAATGCGCCTGCGTCTATCACGCGGTCACCACCTTTGGTGCACACAAAGGTAGGTTAAGGGCATGTAAAGGTTTAGACATGTGCAGCGAATGGGGTGACAGGTTGTGCACAGTCGAGGTGCAGAGATTGACTTGAAGGACGTGCCACAGTTGTAAAAAGTGTCATTTTGCCGGCATGCAGCCATGCATGACCAAGCTCGTGGTAGACTCCACACAACGATCAAGTAAGGAAGCATGTACTGCAAGTATATGGCGTTTGTAATACTTTGTATCATCGTTGATCTGACCTCATTGGCACGTTGCGCGCCACGAACATGCGCATACCGTAGATCACATCACACTATGGCTGGGACAGAGCATGCTGCAGTATGTGCGCAAGTTTTGTGTCATGAGTTTGCAACGGACTTGAGGGTTTACTTGTGAGGAAGAACTATATTGGGCCATGCAGGAACGCACCACCGGCATGGTGTCTACATTTGTTGAATAGACATGCCCATGCATGATGCTAGCATGTGAAATATCACAGCGCTCAATTACCGAACAGCATTGCTGATTGATTCTCAATTGCCGAACAGCATCGCTGACTGACTCAGAAGGCACGACAGGCATATGCTCAGTGCATGCTGACACGTATTCACTACGTTCAAGTTGCTGCTGCTAGGGTCTGCTGCTGACCGTAGCCCTGCAGTTGAGCCAGCATTTTTATGCAAGAGGAACGTCACCTGTTGCAGTGGATGGGGCTGTAGGCGCCCCGTCCGACGCATCATCAAAGCGGTATTCCAGCAGCTCTGACGTATCAGTGGCGGATCGCGTACTTGAGCGCTGTAACAGTAGGCAGAGGAACAGCAGCGGCGCAGATCAAGCCACACGTCAAGGCGCATGTCAACCCGAACAGATTGGGGAAAACTGCAGATGCTACAACAAGCGTGTAGGTGCAGATGAAACGTGCATCTACTTCAAGTATGTTTTCATGAAAGCGCCCGCCACCGACCCCACTGCATGCAGGGAGGTCTCGTTGCGATGACTTATCTGTGAGGAGCAACAGCATCTGGCTCACCATGCACCAAAGCCAACCCCCCCTGATGCAATAGAGCCCCCCCCCCCCCCCCCTGACACGTTCACATCACGTTAGACAAACAAGAGCAAAACATGGAGAACATGCCCCCCGTCGACAACGCAGCCAAGGCGGCAGCAGCAACGACCACCCCTCCCTGTGAGGGGATGCATGTGAGGCAGCTAGCGACCTGATTGAGTAGTCTCCTTTGTCTGACCAGGTAGTGCGCATATCTCTTGGCACAGCTGAAGGTGGCTCTGTCTTAACAGACAAACATTTCAGATATGAGCCCAACAACACAGGTGTCATGTAACATCACAGTCGCTCAAGCTCACCATTGGCAACAGTTGCGCCATTGGCTCGGGCACAATCAATGGCGAGGGCGCAAGCCGAGCAGTGCCACGTGGCAGGCATCCCAGTCCGCGTTGGCTGTTCAATGGTGCAAGCCCAATCGCATCCCCTAACACCTCGTACAGACTTGGCAGGCGCTGTGGCGGTGCGACGTCGAAGGTCTCGTCATGTCGCGGATGCGACACCTGTTGACAGCAGCGGTCGGTGAATATGAGAACTTCAACCTGGCAGCAACCACAGCAGAAACTTGACTTGGAGTTGCATGCAACGTCACCGGTCAGCAGTCACAGACAATGCAGCACAGCGTGGCGGATCTGCAAGCAGGTCTTGCATTTGTGCAAGAGGTCAGAGCCGTATGGCAGCAAGCCAGCATCTTTCAAAAAGCCTCAAACATGACAATGCACGCATGCAATCATCGTGTCATGTGGTGTGTGTGGTCATCGACGTCAAAGTGACCAATGCGTCAGACGTTCAAGTACCACTTTACTTTTTTGAGGCACGGTGTTCATGCACAGAGACGGCTGTTACAGTACAGCTGCTGTAGTGCTGCTTGGTGAGGACATGGTTAATGACATGTACGCTAATCATGATCAATGAGCATGATCAATGAGCAGCTGAGAATGATGATGATCGCTCAGAGCAATCTTGAGTCAGAAATAGGTCCACGCTTGGGTTAGCACTTGCCTAAGGGTTAAGACGGGGATGGATGTGCTCAGCAGTCAACTACTGCATGCACATGCAGTGAACACGCATCATCATTCAAGTTGCTGTATGCAGGCCATCTGCCAGTGTGGCATCAAAGAAAAATCGTACAAGTAGTTGCGCTGCTGTACGCAAATTGCCTCGTGTCATGTGAACAAGTATGCACCATTCACTTGCCAAAGTGATTTTTATGGATGGTGCCATCGTCACTCAGCATCAGCGCACCATCAATTATCTTGCGTGCGCCATCTGAAGGGAAGAGTTACTATTAGTGGTACTACTGTGCAACATACTTCTTACTACTCTGTGACATACATCCCGCGCGGTGTTGACACCAGCCTGAAGCTGCGGTATCTGCCGACGCGATTGCTTCAACATGGGTGCACGTCAAATGTCATGGTGGCAATCTATTAGGGCTTTGAAATTAACGTGCCTGCTTTACCTTGCCAAAGTTGCCCCAAACTTCAATTGACAAGGGGTGACCCAGAGTGTGACTCAGTCTGCAACAAATCAACAAATGATACCTTGAGTCTATCATCACTGCAGCTGCTGGTGCCTTTGAGTCAAAGACCAAGCTCACCTTTGCAGCATAGCCGCTGCGGTCGTTGACCATGTCTGAGTGGTCGCAGTCCAATCCGGATGCCATGACATTGCAAGCAGACTGACAGTGTGCTGCCTCAGGAGCTCCAGTCAAGATCTCAGACTGCCACCCCTCCCATCGCGCTTCCTTCAAGTTGGCGGTGTTGTGCAACTGCTGCTGCTGCTGTGTCATTAGCTGCTCCAACAAAGCCGAGCAGAGCGGAATAGGCAGCGTCGCGGGGCTTTGGCGTGCGCACGGGCCGTAACGGTCGCCAAACGCCATGTCCGGCTGCCTCAGCGCCGCGCACGTGGATATGGCTCTGTTTGTGATACAGTGTTGCTCTGAGTCAGCAGCGGGTGCTGTAGCTGCGCTCGTCGAGATGCTGCGGAGCGCTGATGCACACGGTGGTGGGCCACTGGCAGGCGTGGGACTCGTGTGGGTATGCAAATGAGCCAGTATGGCACGGCCCAGGGATCCTGCGCCTTCAGATGATCGTTTTTGCTGAAATGGAAGCCTTAGGGCTGCTGCTGCCAGTGCGCCACCCGGTGCGTGACGCACACTGTCAGCCTGAGGCGCCTGCAACTTGTGGTGAGTGTCCGCAACGCCATCGTCACCATGGCCTGTGGACAAGCTCCAGCCTGAGCCTGACGTCTGGCTTGTCACGGTGCCGTCCACCCGCTGCCTGATGCCATGCATGACTGCCACGGTGCCAGAGGCGCCAGACCGATTTATTGCTCGAGGCAGCAGGTCATGTGTGCCGCTATGGCAATCTCAACTGGCTAATCACGGTCACCGTGACGGCTGGATGCACGACGTCTGCAAGCCAACTTGACTCAATCTTGACACGGTGCTTGAGACAGCCACGGTGACCGTGGCACACTGACAGTCCGTCACTGTCACAGTGGCACAGTCACTCACTGTGGCATGTTACAGTAGCTCCTGCACAGTGTCACTGCCAGTGTATCAGCTTGCCAGCACGCTGCAGTGCCCACCGTGACCGTCTGTGGTACAACGTGAGTGTGAAACATCATGATGGATGAAATTGTTGATTGGCGCGCTGGCAGTTTAAGAGTCATTGTATCATGATGCAATCACAATGATTGTACTGTCTGCACAGCAGCTGCAGCTGCTGCTGCAGCAGCAGCTGCAGCTGCCAGGCTGAGCGCACTCAGCCTGACAGTCACAGCAGTGACTTCAACTTGAAACTGATCAACTTGAAGGGATCAATGACATCCTTCAAGTTGATATTATTCAATAAGTTCTTAACATGATGTACGACTTGCTAGGACTTCTTGTGAAGTAGTATGATATGCGACCAAATAATCACAGATGTCGTTGAGTGCAGCACTCAGTGACTGAGTGGTGGCATAAAAATGACCCCAATCATCCGATGACTCAGAGTCATGATCAATGACATGCTGAAAGCGACGTCAAGGCACAGACACTGACACAGTGTCACATCGCTTTGAAATTCTTGAAGTTCCCCACAGTGACTGCAGCAATGGCATCATCATGCCGTAAACTTTGAACTTCACCCGGTCCATTGCATTCACAAACAAATTGAATTTGAATGCACAATACACTGCTTTGGCAAATGGCGTACTACTACTAGATTAGTAAGACTGAGTACTACTACAAGTATGTGCACTTCATATTATTAAGTAACATCAACGACTAATTTACAAGTTGAACTGGTGCTCTGAGGCACTGGCAGTTACCGTACTCCATTCTCAATGAACAACTCTTCAAGTTCAACAAAACACTTCTAGATCATCTGACTCATTGAAATGTCAAGTTGCCTCAATACATAACTTTAAGTTATTGAATGCCATGTGTATGAGCCCACCGTCACCGTGACGGCGCCGGCGGTGACCACAGGCTCCGAGCAGAGTCATACGGACCGCCCATGGTGGCACCAGTGAGTGGGCAGTGCATTGAATATGCGTATACTTTCAACATGTACCGTGTGACAGAGTTAAACTTTCAAAAACCTTCCACTTGGAGGTTTTAACTTCAAGTTTGAAGTCAAATTGTCACAATGCCTGATTCAGAAGTGCATGATGATCATCGCTAAGTGGGTTCACTCAGCCCGAGATATCTGTTGTCATTACAAATACATTATCAACATGTTCAAAGAGCAGTCTGAACACAGCCTTACAAGAAGTTTTAACTTTAAGTTTAACTTAGTTGAACTTGAAGGTAAAAACAAAAGCTTTTTTTGCTGAAGATTTTCGACGCAAAAGCTTTCCGGAAGACAGCCACAGTGCATTACAGCAAGTATCCGTACTGTGTTGATGATAGACCAAGTGCTACCGTAGTGTGACACAGCCTGACAGTGTGTCGATCCGCTGCCAAAATGTGCGAACATTGATCGGTTTTGCTCAGGCTGATTGGGCACCATCTATCATGATGTCCATGAAATGTAACAGTAGCAACTGCCCTTCGCATGCGACTGAAAGCTTTGCGCCGCTGAACCAGTCATGCTTGACCACACTCGCAGGCTGTTGTCTGTCTTCTTGTCTACGCTGAGCTATTGATGAACACTTCGAACTACAGAAGGGTTGAACTTCTGGGATCCAGCTGTACCTGTCAGGTGTGGCGTTTAGCCGACTCCGTGGTGCTGCTGTCTTCACCGCTCTCTACCCCTGCTTTGTCTGACCAGCGCGCCGGTCCACGCTTGCACACACCACTGTGCCTCCACACAACCGGTTCAGCTACGCGACGGTTGCAGGTGACCTTTTGCGGACGAAGGTTGATGCCGCAGTACACCCGCCCAGAATGTCCGCAGTAGTCCACAGCCACAAGTGGAATATAATAAAAGTACACCCGCCCCCACTGAAGCAATATGTGCCGTTCATTACAGCAAGTGATCTATCTGGTGCACAACGGCGGCGGTGCCGTAATACAAGCTTTTGGCTTTTGATTTGCGACATTCATTCATTCACGGGCACAACTTGAAGGTGGACAAACGGGTAATTTGTTGATGTTTGTATATCCAGAACTTTGTGGGACTACTGTGTAATCCATTCTGCACAGCACTTACATCCAAGAGCTTCAACATCGTCACTGTCAAGATCATCATCGATGCACCTGTATCCTGGACTCCGGGACAGTGACTGTGACAGTCGTGGTGATTCATCCACCTGAATTTTGAAGAATTTATTGAGGATGGCTCGCAAATTGCAAAAGATTATCTCCCTGACGATCAGTCAACTATTCACATCGCAGCGTTCACAGTACAGTTGCCCTCTGTGACTTCCCAACTTGAAGTTGCTTCTTATTATTTAATAAGTTGGGTTACTTTTACAAGCTTGCAGTGCCATTGGCGGCCAAGTGAGTAACTGTTGTTAGAATTATTGCAATACAGACTGTAACTGGCCGGCATGTCAGACATTGCGGCTCATCATGATCATGCTGTAGCCTCATGAGAGTAAATTAAATGTGGGCATGATGATCATCTGATATCCGCTGACTCAGTCCTAATATCATGCTTCTTCATCAGTATTCACTGTGACATGAGCTGCAGCTGAGCCCAGCGGGTGGGGACCGTCTGCGGCGGGGGGTAATCCTCGAGGATCCTCAACAACAACTCTTGAAGGATTGGGGCGCTCAGGCTGATCAACTTGAACCCTGACTATGCAACCCTGGACATCATCATGCTGATATTGATTGTTCAACTTCAACTTGCCAGAAGCTTGTCAGATCTGTTGACCGCGGGTCAGAGTGTCAGGGTTTGCGGAAGCGCGCGTGTAGGCGCCAATTTGAAGTTCTCCAAGCAGCCTTCAAGTTCCATCAAGACAGTGACTGTCCCTTTGCAATTCATGGCGCCAACAAATGGCATTGCAATAACTGTCGGAAAACAAAATTCAAAGTGCCACTGGCCAGATTCATGAGCTTCAAGCCTTTGTATGTTTGTCTTACACTGTGGCACTTTCATCGATTTCAACGCTGCGCGCTTGGGCACTAAAAAGCCCAACTTAAAGTACTACTAGTAGCTGCCGCAGCGGACGCGTGTGGTGGTCCCCAGCATTTGTTCAGGGCTGGAAATAATCTCTAGTACTACTATTATAGTAGCATTATCACCGCCGCCTGCTCTTTGTACTGGTGCTAGTCGTACTACTAGCCTCTTGCAAACTATGTGACAGGCCACAGCAGCCGCTGAGCTGCAGCCGGCTGACTAAGGTTCTGTACCGACTCAGGCCGAGGTACAGCTTGGAAGCTGCCTCAGGCTGCCGGCTATACACAAGCTTGCAAAATGGTAGCAAATGCGAGCACAACCGCGTGCGCAGCCACATACTACTACCAGTAGTTACTGTAGTGCCAGCTTTGGTGCTCACTGTGCTGAGTCGCCTAGCAGCCGCTGTTGCCAGAGCCGGGAATGGCCAAAAACACGCGCGTGGCTGTGTGCTGCACTACGCCGGGCAATGACAGCAGCGCTACCAGCGCTGCGTTGAGGCCAACGCGCCTCTCCTGCACCACTTGTGGGGCGTTCTTGTCCTGCCAGAGAGGGGTTTTGGGGGGAAGCGCAGGGGCTTCGCTGAGGGCGATGCGCAGTGCGCTGACGACGGTCTCAAACAGCACCGCGAACTCGCTGTAGCGGCGTTTGACTGACCACTCCTGCGTGCCACACCTGACAGCAGGAGCAGGGCATTGCCAAGCAAGAGACGGAGAGAAAAAAGAGAGAAAGAGAGAGTATATGTGGTTGAGAGACAGAGAGCGATTCAAGAGGACCCTGATTCCAACCTAGCCCAGCCTTAACCCTGTGAATCTAGCCTTGACCAGTGGTGCTCTATGAAGCGTGATCACATTGACAACATCAATGATGGTTTGAGTGCGTCACTATAGCATGTAATGCTGCATGCCATTGCGAACCTTGCGAGTGACCATCAAACTTTGCAAGACGCCATTCCCATGTATCCCTAAACATGAAGTAGCGGCAGCAAGACAGCTGCTGCCAATGAAATGCCCGCCCGTTGCACCCGTTGGCACCCCAGGAGTGCTCAGTTAACTTCAACCGTGCTGACAGCGCTCGGGGTCTGTTTGTGCATAATATTTATAAGCATGTCTCCCCCATGCATACACCAGCGTACTGTCGATCGCTTACTAGTACTCGCTGTATCGCCTATTCTAACCCTAAGTATCCATAGCGCTTCATCGACATGAACGGAATCGCTTTGCACACTACTGCTGAATGGCTTGGCAAGGACACATTGATGTTTCTTTCGCTGCACGGATATCCAACTGATCAGTTGATGTGCATTGGACCCTCATGCGCTTCTGGCGTGGCCGCTTTGAAAACTCCTGACAGAGCCAACGCAGCCAATCGTGCAAGGTATGCGCTGCCTCAGAGACGCACAAAGTCCTACTCATAATGTGGCAACAGTATGCTGACCAGGCGACCAAACTTCAGAGTGAACATCACCGTCGCAGCATCCATACAGCTCCAAGATAAGTTCCGATATGGCTTTGTGAAACATGGCGTGTCGCCTCATGTACAAGTCATTCACGCACATGATGTTTTGGCCAAAATAGGTAGAGTTCTGCGTACCTGCAGATAATCC
This sequence comes from Tribonema minus, assembly GCA_017506865.1. NCBI lineage: Eukaryota > Xanthophyceae > Tribonematales > Tribonemataceae > Tribonema > Tribonema minus. Next base: position 355,430 of record JAFCMP010000027.1, on the reverse strand, counting down.
GGTACATCGCCACCTTGGGTCCATCCTTGACGATCTCCGCACCCATGACAGCCGCAGTGAAGAATTTCTCGCCGAATCTGCTGCTCCAAGCGGTGGGCGCAAAGAACACTTCCGCAAAGCGCTGCAGGTACCTGCCACGGCGGTGCAGCGATCAGTGGCGAGGTGAAATAGGGTTGAAAGAGATGTGAAGGGTGCATAGGGCGTGAGCACAGATGCACCTGCTGATGTACATGCACATGTTGAACTTGTGCCCGTGTCACCAATAATGAGATGGCCTCTATCATGAAATCAGGGTGTAGGGTTGAGCCGTACTAGCAGTGACTGCAACCACAAATTGATCTGTGTCAGCACGCAGTAAGAGTCACTGACTCGAGAGTCACTGAATTGCGAGTCGCTGCCTAGGGGAGAGTCGTTTAGCCAGGTGCTGCTCTATCGTGCTTTTGCCACTGTGGTCACGCCAAAGACATCACACCAGAAGGGGAAAGGAACGCTCTGCGCCACTGCTTGCTGACACTAGCTGTGGAGGCAGTACACTTAAGCCTCAGGGCCTTCTGTACTGTTGCAGTCAGTTCAGCAACACGTCATGATGGTAATGCCAATACACAAGAAGTGAAAGCCCCCCCCCCCCCCCCCCCCCACATCAGCAGGCCCAGTGCTGATCTTTGGCAGCCTCTCTTCTCCCAATCAGGAAGCCCAAGGCACATCTTTTCAACAGCCTTTACACAGGCCACACAATGCAGCACAGGAGGACACAACGCAGCACAGAAGGGGGAACCTGCAAGAGCTGATTGCAGCATGCACCATCGCGGTACATCTTGGGAAAGTAGTGTGGCTATTACACACCTTTCAACGTCATTGCCGCCCGCGCCATCCGCTCCGGTGGCAGAAATGGTGCCACCGCTGCCCCTGCTGCTGCTACCACAGCTGCTGCTGCTGCCGATGCCTCTTGCCTTTAGCAGCGCCGCTTTAGCTTGGCGCAGGCTTGGCGAGTGCATGCAGTTGTTGCTTATCGATCGCCTGCGCAGGGTGGCAGATGCGGCGCGGTATGAGGTCAGGGCGAGTCCCACCTTCAGCGAAGCACCAGGCATGATGTTTGGTGTCGTTCGATGTCGGCAGACAACAACTTGACTTAGTTTGACGTACTCAAGCCAGGCTCGGCTAAGCAGACGCCAGCGAACAGTCTCTTTCATGGCTGAACGGTATCTACGAGAAAGGGATTCTGCAGCAGTCCCACACAAGCAGGAGCTGCAAAGTCTTGAGGGAGAGCAGCAAGCTCACAGAAGCTAAAACAGCTTCGAGCAAACTTTATCCGCGTGAGCACCGATGCGTCCTACTCCTCGTTCTGCGACTATATTACTTATTCGCAGTGGAGTACAGCCAGCCAGGAGCCTCGCATGGGAACGCCAACGAGCTGGTCACTCAGAAAAAGCAGACACCAAGGTAGAATGTGCTTTTCAATCCCAAGTCCCCACCTTGAGTCCAGAGCGGGGCCGTGAGCTGCTTTAACCGTGATCCACCTAGCAAACGCTGCCTCACCACCACCACCAGCTTGACTTGAGCACACTTGACGAGCACGAGCCCAAAAACTTCAAGGCAAAGTTGAAGTTGCCCAAAAAACTTCAGGGCAAAGTTGAAGTTGTTGAAGTTGAAGTGAAACGTGCTGATCATTGCTGATGTACAGTATTGTACTTACATGCTGTGACAAGCGGGGTACCACTGCACGAAAGCAACTTTGCAGTGCATCTTTCACGTGACTAGGGCCGTTGTCGCTACTGCCCTGGCAAGCAAACAGGCTCCGTGCGTTCTGTTCTTGCTTCTGCAAGTGCTCCACTGGGTGCCATGACGCACAAACAGTTGCATCATCACCGGGGGCAGAGCAACAAGAGCCCATCAATGGCTCCCACATACCACAAACTTGTAACTAAAGTATGATAATTTTTAAAGCAGGTGTCAGATGCGCCACACGGTGACGCGTGCAGATGCTATGAGCGCCGCTGGCCCTGATCAACGTCGCCGCTGTGCTCCAGTTCCATTTTCTGCATGAGCAGCTTCAATGCCTGCTCCGCTTCCTCCGGACTGACCTCCCCGCCCACCGCCCTGCAGTACCACCGCAGCGCGCGCTGCTCATCCTGCTGCACGCCCAGCCCCTGCGCGTGCATCTTCCCCAGGTTGAGCATCGCCTGCGGCATGCCCCTGTCCGCCGCGAGCTCCCACCAGTACGCCGCCTCCTTCACGTCCTGACCGACGCCCTGGCCCGCAAAGTAGTGGCAGCCCAGGTTGAACATGGCCTGCGGCATGCCCGACCGCGCGACGCCGTTGTGCAGCCGGAACCCCTCGCGCGAGTCCTGCGCAATTCCCCCGCGCCCCGCGCACGTGTACACCGCCAGCGCAAACGCGCACAGCGGATCGCCTTTCTCCGCGCCGCGCCGGAACCACTCCGCGGCCGCCGCCTCGTCCCCCTCCCCTCCCCCCTCTCCAGACGCCACCATTGCCCCCAGCACGTGCATGGCGGGGACGATGCCGGCGTGCGCCAGTTTTTCAAACAGCGCGCGCGCCCTGGCTGGGTCCGGTTCGCAGCCGTCACCGGCGCGCAGCATCAGGGCCAGCGCGTGCGTGGCGCCGGCGTGTTTGTGGTTGGTGGCAAGATCTTCGTACAGGGCGAGCGCGGCGGTCTTGTCCTGAGCGATGCCATGGCCTTCACGCAGACAGCCCGCCAGGCTGTATTGCGCCATCAGGTGGCCTCTGTCTGCTGCTGCCTGCGCATGCGCACACCGCGCACGAGGTGTGCAGAGCAAGGTGTCAACTGAGGGCCATGCTGCTTCCGGATTACAATGCATCGGATCTGATGTCAAACCCTAGTAAGATGTACATTTGGTCTTGTACCCTCCATGCTACATCTGGGTTATGTGGCGCACACTGCGCCACGCTGACAACAGCCAGCTACCAAAGCAAATGCTCATGATTTGATCTGTTCATGATGCACTGCATGCCGAGCTATGGCGATGGTGACGTAGTCTCAAATCACCTGCCATAATTTGACTGAAGCCTCTTGATCCGCATACGACTTCGCTTCTCTGTAGATCGCATTTGCTGCCGACCAGAGCTCGTCTGGGGTATGCCCCTCTGCTTCCACGGTGCCCCCCTGCTGGAATTGCCTCATGAGCTCATGCGTCGCTGCAGGCTGCTGCTGCGGCTTCACCTTCAGCCCCTCCACCGCTGCACGCAGTGCAGCTCGTTGCTGCCTCTCATTCTCTGTCACATTGTTGGCTACACGCTGGCTACGAGCTGCAGCATCCTGTACAACTTTGGCCGATGCAGGTGTAGCAGCAGCACCTTTGCTGCTGGTGCTCCCTAGTATCGCTTTCACTGCATTGAATGCGCGCCTCATGGCTCTTCTCTTGTGCACCGATTTCGATCAGACTTCAACTCAACCGTTGTGATTGTGAATGAGAAGTTGCAGTCGGAGTTTGTGAAAAAGCCGTTCCTGTACAGGTTGTGGAGTGTCTGCCGTTCCTGTTGTATTGGAGCTGGAGCAGGCTTTCTTTTGTTTCTTTGACGTTGCTACGCGAGGCCGGCCGGAGGCGGGAAGCAGCTTGGTTACAGTGCACTCATTGGCGACGTTGAGACACAGGAACTTGGAGATTTGGTGGTCCACTCCTTGATGCCCGTAGCTGCAACAGCAGTCACAGTAGGTAAGCGGCTGGCCTCTGGGCTAGCCAGAGGTATAGTCAAGCGGCCTATAAACACCAGCACCCAGTGGCCTCGCAGGCTGGCGCCCCTGCTCGCGACACCAAGGACATTGACTGGTACTGTCAGCGATCACCATTTCCCCAGGCAACACCAGATGGGGTCCACAAGTTCGAGCGCGTATGATCACCAGCATTCGAGCGCGCATGATTACCAGCATGCCCTCGAGGATCCTTGCTGTCGCAGCCGCTCAACGTCGCCTGCCCCCGTTGCTGGTCACAAAGAGCAGCTGCGCGGCTACTTCTCCTCCGTCGCGACTGATTACTCAGAGGAATCCACAGCAGGCTTCTGGGCTGCGCTGAAGGAGCATTTCCCAGGCACACAGCCCATGGGCGCGTTCTTCGACTCATGCGAAGTGGAGCTGGACAAGCTTGGGTTTAGGGACGAGAGTACCATTGCCTGCATAGGTACGTGCGCATGGCCGCCCCGTTCCTGCTTACGGTTAGGTCACTTGACATACGCTTACTGCAGTTGAATGCCGCCTGGATCTGCTGTGTGCTCACAAGGACTCATATCTGAGAATTGGCATTTGTGGATGAGTGGCAGGTTCTTGAGTCGGTCCACACTGTCATAAATGGTGTACATACTTCATCCCCTGGCCCTCTTTGTCAGTGGGTAGCGTTGCTCAACAAGTGATATGGTGTGTGCTTATTTTGCGTCTCATTCACTCATCGACAGTGCACTTTGTCTCATCTGCAGAGCACTCTTCTTGTCAGCTGCGTGATGGTCCGTTCGAACGCCTTTGGTGCCAACAGCTGCCAGTAACACACAACCTTCCACGTACACACTACCGATGCTGATGCCACCCACCCGATGGACATGCGTGCCTGCAGGCATTTGCCGTGACGAGATCTGCGGCGCTCTCGTGGAGGAGACAAAGGCGCGTTTTGGCGACCTGTTTGTGTTTAGGGGCCTCGGTGGCTTCATATTCTGCGGCAAGACGGGGTTCCGGGCTGCGCACGCACACAGCCCCCTCAATGTGAGCTTACTTAGGGTTAGGGTTATGTACATACATACCCTTCATGACGCCGCTGCACGCCAGCTGGGGGGGGGGTGGTATCACATTCCTCAATGTACTTGCTGCACCAATTATTGGAAGCTGACACGTATTGGTCCCTGTGCTTGCTAAATAGATTTAGAAGTATACGCAGACACGGTATCCCATTTGTGCCTGTGGCAAAGCCAAAGAGGCTTTGAGTTGCACCGGACATCAACCTCTGCTAACACAGCAACAAAACAAGATCGCTCTCACTTCAAGTTACCTGTGCCTGGGTACAGACTCTGCGCTCTTGTGGCATTGACCAGCAGCATGGCCGTTATGGTAGGGTGCTGTTTGTCGCTGGTGCTGCACGCCGCTTCTTGGCTGCGCTCGCCACCTCGAATAAGATAATCATACCCATGCACATATCCTTATGTGACGGGCACCCATACCCATGTCCGTGTGCCCCCTACTCACCCCCATGTTTGTATACTCACCCGTTTTCATGCATGCATGCCTACTTGAACCCATGAACTGCTACTACCCACATGACTGTGGCATCGCTTTGGAGGACCCCCTTGGGAGTACGCATGTCTGTATATAAGACACCCTCCCCCCCCCCCAACTCCTCATACCCAATGTATGACCCCCCCCCCCCCTTAACTACCCGCACATTGCATGCGTACACACAGTTACCCACCGAACTTGCACCAACCCTACTCTACTGTGGCACTGCTCAGGAGGACGGCCGCGAGAAGTACCTGTACATTGTCGCGCCGCACATCGGCATCTCCGCGGACGGCACCCTCGGCACGTGCGACCGCAAGGGCCGCGGCGGCACGAGCCACGCGTGCGGCGCGCTGCACGCCTTCCACCAGATGCTGCGCAAGGGGCACGTCGACACGCGCCTCGCAATGGACGACATTGAGATGAGCGTCATGTCGCAGCTGCTCATCCAGGACATTGAGTGGGGGTCGGTGCCGGACTTTGGCGAGCTCACCAAGATTGCCGCCAGGGTGATCATCCGCAAGCAGCTCGAGGAGATCATTAGGGAGACGGTCGACACCTCCCGCGCCGACTACGCGGTCGTGGCGGGCATTCAGATCCACGGCCCCGGCTACCACCACTCCTTCTTCATGCCCATGCAGAAGCACTGCTACGCGGTGGTGAAGGGCAAGCGTGTCGCGCTGCCGGTGACCGAGCTTAAGCGGCACGGCGCGGGGCGGCGCAGGCCCGCTGGCGCTGCCGCAGGCGCGCTGGCGACCACCGGCACCGTGCGCAAGGGCACTTTCCCCTGCCATACCTAGGGTCATACGCCTTTGCCTCTGCTGTGCGCGCGAGGGTGTGCGCTGGCGGCTACGGTGTGCGCTTAAACAGCGCTGTTGTTTGGGGGTATGAAGCACGAGTCTGCTGGCCGCCGCAGCCGCGATGTGTGGCACGCTTTGAAGTGAGGGTGGGGGGGGGGCGTCAGTGACAGCAAGCAGCACAGAGATCTCCGTACTTGGCCATTTGTACAGGGGCGGGGGCAGGAGGGGAAGGGGAGGGGGGGTCAGGGACAACAGTAACAAGAGCTCCGTAAGTGGCGGTTTGTACGTGGTGCCGAAAGTTGATAATGTCGCTTTGGGCCTGCCTTGGTGGGTCGTGGAGCTTACGCAAGGGAGGGTATCTGTGGACTATTTTAACTTCAACTTCATGTCACATGTTCGGCCAAACGCAAACACTCGGTGCGCATGTTTGGCCCAGCCATGAGGCGAGGCCACCCGTGTGCCTGTGACATAGGTGAACACGTGATGTTTAACCTTAGATCAATGGAAGTATGTGTGCACATGCGTCTTGCGCCTGCACTTGTGGCCGCTTCACTTCCCGTTTCCTGCAGTGCAATCGATTATTGTGAACAGCATCAAGTGAGCGTTGTTGCGTTTTGCAGTGCAAGGCGCTGCATGGCGTGCAGTGCGTCAATGCAGGGAATGCATATTGGCAGTGTGGCATACAGTCCAGGCATCTTCAGCAGCCAGGAGCAAACGCATAGTCCAGTCACAGATGTTCAGTTGATGCGGGTGTTCATTGGCTGGACTTTGTGCTGCAGCAGGCATGCACTACACCTTTGTGCCTTCGGGGCGTCTCAGGATCGCAAGGACACAACTTCATGAATTCACTCAAGGGACACTGTCACACACTACTACCAAGTGAAACTTCAAACGCTGTTTTTCAGTTTGTACATGAAGTGCTACGGGCAGTGCAGGTGCCAAGGCATAACCGCACACTGCTCGTTTCGCGCTGATGCAACATGGCACTGCGCTTGCAGGCTTGGCTCCTCTCAAACCATCGGTCCATCGATGTTCGATGGCACAATAACAGCATACGCGTGGTCGCAAAGTCTGCAGTGCTCGCACAAGCCAACGCCCGCGCTGTCTCCCCTTATGCTACCTTGTAAGTCCCTTTGCAATGGTATGCGGGCGATGTGTGGCTGACTGCTGTAGGCATTGTCACTGGCCGGCGTGCTTGCACAGGGGCATGTGCATAGGTTGGCTGGAAGCTTGTGAAGCTTCAAAGGCAAGTTCAATCGAGGGCAGGCGCCGGTGCTCAGCAGAACTTGAGGTTGAGGAAGAACTCGCGTTGCAGGTCTGTACAGCAGAAATGGGCAAACGGGCGTGCGGCGCAAGTACAGTGGTGAGAACACACATCTACAGCTGCGATCGCAAACATTGCTCAGTAACAGCCGTGGATGCAGTTCAAGGAGAGCTTGTGAAAGTGGTGGCAATCAGAATGTCATGTGTGCATGTCATCAACCCCCCATGGGAAGCTATGCCCAAAGTTGCGCAAACGCGTTCTCGATACTTCAAAGGACTTTGAAGTATCATGTGGTGACTCCAAAACTACTGTCATGCAACCTAAGCGGAACTCGTGGTCAACGGCGACGGCCTGTGGTGCGTGTTGGAAACAAGTTGTCGAAGTACAGCTGCACAATTCCCTTGTATGGGTAAGCACGTCGTCGCACCCGAGGTATGCTGCAATGATAATGGGCAGCGATCAGTCTATTCTGATCAGCATGTCCCATCTCAACACTGACATAAAAATTGCGAGTGCAGCTGCCACAGGGGGTGCACCAGTAGTGAAGCCGTGATGAGTTTATTTGGTTGTTTCTGTGCACCTCATGTCAGAGTCGTGTACTGTGCAGTGTCGTGTACAGAATGTCAGTGTCGTATACTTGTTGTTAATTCTCGCTCAGGGCGCGAAAAAGCCCAGATGATGGTCTAACTTGATGCTGCTGTACGGAATCTACATGTTGTGTACTTTTTATTAATTCTCGCTCAGGGCGCGAAAAAGCCCAGTTGATTGGCATCTAGCTGTAAGGAATCTACATGTCGTATGACAGTCTGAAAGTGTCGCAACGACAACCACTCAAACGCCGCCGCCGCCAGTTGTGTACTGTACAGAATGGTGGTACAGGTATTTCCCGAAGAGCCTGCGTGTGTTGTGGTCTTCACAATTTAGTATTTTTTTCACTGTGAAGATTACGTTCTTCATGCTCATGCGCATTTCCGCGGCTGCCGAATCCTTGCAATCGTGTAAGACCTTGCTCCTTGGGGCTCTTGACCGGTGAGCATACATGGCAGTTTAGAGTTAAACTTTGAACAAGGGTTGGCGTCAGGGTGAGGTGTAGGGGTAGGGTTAGGGTTAAGGTTAGAGTGACTCTAAGAATCCTCATGATCTGTTGAGGGCTAGGGTTAGGGCTAAGGTTAGTGATAGGTTGAGCGCCTGGGTGTCCATAGAAAGGCTTGTTTTGATATTCTCATTGTACATGGATGTATGAAATAACATCAACAGAGTTTTCCAACCTGCAGCACAATGCAAGCGCCACTTACATGTCCATTCCTGCTTGGCGTCGTACACCTCTCCCTTGGGCACCATGAACGCGGCAATGTAGATATTGTCACCCTTGTTGACCAGCTCTGTCTGCTTGCTGGTGAACTCAATGTCGTGGCTGGTCCAGTACTTGGGGGGTAGGTCGGACCACTTGGTGGCCACAGGGTTGCTGAGCACACCATAGACGTTGGACTCGCCAACATAGATGTCTTTGGCGCCTGTAAGACGACTCGCAGACAAGGAGTTGCAGGCAACAAATGGAACGAATGAGTGTTTGATGGCCTCGTCAGCGAACCTCATCCTTACTCGTGCAGCTCTGATGTGCATTGTGCTTGCTCAACAGGTGGTAGTGCGCATATGCACCTGTCAATAAATCTTTCATGGATGAAGCGCGTACAGAGACCAAGCCGGCGATGCATGCAAGAAAGTACAGTGTGCAACGTCGCAATGAGGCGTACATGCAGCACACAGTCTGAACTGCTGTGGTACATGGTGTGGCACATGACATACACACACTTCACATGCGCAATACGTAAACTTCAACTATGTGTTTGTTTGCAAAAGGAGCGGGTCGGGTAGTCGACAGCAACTGGTAGCAGCTACACACAACAAACACACACTACAGGAGACTGCCGCACCCAGTCCAACATTGGCAACCATAATAACAAATCGTACTTCAATCTTGCATGCACTTCAAACTCTGCATGCGACTTCGTGACTCACCTAGGTACTTGTCAGCGCCCGTGCCAATCTGCAGATTCACCCTCAGATCTGCAGCATCCTCTGTCTCCAAGTGCGTGTTCACGCGTATCGACCACGGCTCCCCAGGGGTCACGCAGTCAGGCAACTTGGGGAAATCGATGCCGTTCTGCTGTCCCGTGGGAGCGACGTTCCACACCCGTGTTGGCACGGGCGCGCAGTCATTAACGAGAGCGCCAAAGTCGGGCTGCTTATTAAGGCCCACTTCGGCAATGACGTTGGGGAAGGGGTCGTAGCTGTTGAGGTCGGGGGGACCCCACACGGGCTGCAGGAAGAACTTGAACATGAGGTCGGGCTGGGGCGTCACTGCCTTGACGTTCTGCGTGTAGGTGTGCTCGCCGCACTGGTATGCGCCGCCGGGCGTGAAGCCTGTGCGCATACATGAGTTCGAACACGAAGCGCATAGCGTTGGTTATACTGGCTCAGAGGTTTCAGGTCAACTTCAGTTGCTGTATGACTGAGTGGCAAGCAGTTGAGTGCAGCGAATGCACCTCAGCAGTATATGGAGTGTTGGCCACATTGTGCAGACAGGGAGCAGCACGCGTTCTTACTATAGTATAGCTCAAGCACCACGTATGAATGCCACAAGCAGCGACATACAGCCGAGTACTCTCAACAATGCCTGCAGAGCGGTGCATCATGCGTAGGCTCGCTGCACTGGTGCCGCATTGCCTAACCCTAGCCCTAAGCCTGCGCACAAAGGTAGCAATGCCTGGAGATCTCGTGGATCTTGCGCTTTGTTTGTTTTGCGAATGCCAACCCAGGCATAACCTGGTGTGAAGTAAGCGCTGTGTCGATAGACTTTAGCATCGGTGTACGTATGCATAAGTGTTACGTAAAACACCAGCAGCCTCTTGCATGTGACCAAATATGAAAGTTTAGTTCAGCTATTCCATTCCGGGTTGTGTAGCACTGATGCCGCTTGGCAGAATACACCCTACAGCATTGCAGACATGCATCAGAAGGCTGAATCACCTAATGCCTATTGGTAGGCGTTCGGAACTGTTGTGAAAGCCTGTTCAAGTGCCTGGCTGGGGCAGCATGTTACGCTTCCCTTAGAATGGTTTGGTCACCTGAAAAACTAGGCTGGGGTTACAAGTACCATAAAGAGGGTGCCGGTAGGGTTCGGGCGTGAGTTAGGGTGGGGGGGGGTTAGGGCTAGACATCGGGTTACTTTGGGGTTGGGCTTAGGGTTAAGGTTACTGCAATGCACTCCAGCACAAAATGACTGTTAGTCTGATGTTTGCTCTGCCTGCAGGCAGAACACTCGGCATCAACGCTGCATGATGATGGATTTGCACTTACCGGTGGAGCCGTAAGGGTCCTTGGTGTCGCGGTCAATGATGTCAAAGGAGCCATGGAAAGCCCTTGGCCTCTGGAGGCACCACCTGCACATCATGTCAGTGATCAACAGCACAGCAGTCAGACTGTGTCCTGGCACATGACTGGAAATTTCATTCGTGAAGCGCTCCAAGAGGTGGCGGTGGTGATTCATGTTGCTGTCTCACAAGCAGCAACTGAACTCTCAGGGCGATGGCACTAAAGCAGATTTCTGCCTCAAATGGCAATACGCAATTCCAGGTGGAGTGAGGTAGCACATGTGGCAGAGCAGTGTTAAGACATGTCATGCTCGTTGTGTGTACTGTAGTTCAAAACACTCATTTAAGCAGCCGTTGGGGAAGCTGAACTTGTGCTACATCTCCACAATTGTGACAAGTTGCTATCTACAATGTATAGTGTATACTCACACCCTACCCTCACCTTGCAGTGAGTGCATTTTGGGCAAAGGTGTCCATGCATGCGGTCCTCAAACTATCCATGTGGTATTTGCACGACAGTTTGGCAGAGCTCTGTTCTGGCAAGTGCTCAGGGTCAGGGTTAGTTAGGGTTAGGGATATGGTCAGCAGCAGTAGACACGCACCTGACAGTGGTGTGGAAGTCTTTGCCAGGGGTGATGGAGTCCGGTATGCACATCACTTGCACGCAGCTGCCGTCGGGGACACCTGGGCGTGCATAAAGCAAGGCAACAGAAAGATTGAGCATTGCCGCATCATGCTATGGTCACATCCGTATGGGTCGTAAGCTGTGAATAATACGCTCTGCTGTGGTACATGTTCTCAGTTCAGAAGCCATCACAATAGTTGCCAACTTGATACATGCGAAGTTTAGCTCTGGTGCGCCGGCATAAATTGAAAAGCAGATGGTAGCAACCTAATGTGTTCTCTGTATGCGTTAAATTGCTGAGTTTTGAGAGCCAGAGGGTACATCCCCCCCTGGCTGCAGCTTCAACATTGCCCACATTTGCAATGCGATCAGAACTGCGCATGCTCACGTTGGCTGCCATGCAGTCACTGCACACAAATAAACAGCAAGCGGAGCAGACTTTAACGCATTCCTCTAACAACCAGCCAGACTCACACAGAAGAATAGTACTCGCCCTCGACAAACCTCAAATCATGAAAACTTCAAGCACCCAGCCCGTTTCGTACCTGGCACAAAGTTTTTCTGCTCGCACTTCCTGTCCGCAGGTACCACCCCCCCGTTGGGAGTGTCACCCACCACCGTCTCGCCGTCCATCGGCGCCGGCGTTACTTCAACTGTTGGCTTGAACTTGCGCGTGGGCTGGGGCGTGGCGGGCGCCGCCGTCGCCCCCACGCTCCGTATCAGCTGCACCATGTTCAACTGCGTGACCGCCGCCGGCACCGCCTCGCACGCGTGCACAAATTCGATGCCCTGCGGCTCGCAGGTAGCGACGCTGGCGGCGTCCGTCTGCGCAATGAACGTCGCGCCGGCGTCGCAGGCAGAGTAGTCGCCGTTCGCGGGCGCGGCGGCGCAGCACTGCACCTCGTACATGGCCTGGCTCTTGCGCGTGCAGTCCAGGGGCGTCACCACGGCGAAGGGGCACTTCAACTGCTGGCAGCACTCGGCGGTTGCGGCGCCGTAACCGAAGCCCGCGGGGTCTGTGAGGTCCGTCGCCGTGTTGTAGGCTATCAGGTCGCACTGCGAGGCGAGGCTGGTGCCGTCGCTGGTGTTGGTGGCGACCGCGCTGCTGTTGGTGGCGGCGTTGGTGTCGTGGCCGCGGTTGGCGGTGAACGCCACCGTGAGGGCGATGGCTGTGATTGAAGCGGCACCAGCGGCAAAAGCACTGCTCAGTACTTAGAAGTTGGTTGGTGATTTAAAACTGTAGAGATGGCAACGTGGGTGAGTCAGTGTGTTGTCAATCTGACGGGGAATTCTTCACTGGGAGAGTGAGGTTGGCCAAGTGCCTCTTGGAGATTGAATTTGGCGAAGTGCCTCTCATCGCCGGTGGTACTTTGCAGTCGGCAGCAGCAGCAATGGCATTGATGGTGACTGCAACGCACGGCGATACCTACAGCGCACTTAAGAACGGTTCTTGTGTTACAGGACATGCCCACAGTACAGAGATGAGGCATATGTTGTGAAGCAGTAGGCACGTTGCACGACACCAACTTGATGGCATCGCGGGCCACGCTGTGGCAGTACTCTCGCCGCCTCCCGACAGGCCTGCATAACCCTTAAGGGTGCAGATCGCACCAGCCAGCACGCAGTAGTGGCATGGTGATGTGCTGCAACCGCGTTGCTGGACCTTAGCTTGACTGCCATACACATGGTGCAGGCGCGACCTCTCTAGCGAAGAGCGATTACTGCCCAATGTCAGCGTGTGCCGCCAACCAGCCACCGTTGACAGCATCATCAGCGGAAGCTCAGCACCATGCTGCTGCTAAGCAGTTACTCTCACCTGCGAGCACAGCCGCTGCTCCTGCTCCGGCAACGCGTTTCCGTGTGAGAAGCTTCCCCGCCATTTATATCGCTTGGTGCGCTAGGACTAAGTATTGCGTGCAACGCTCCTTCTCCCCCTGTCTCGCTTGTGCGGCGGCGCACAGCTCCAGCAATAAACATTTGTGCGAGAACTGGCTCTCGAGGCGAGACGACTCAACTTACACTTCAACTTCAACCTGTCACGTAACGTTCGCCGTAACAGCACTCGAAAGCAGCAAAACATCTAGACCTGGTGCAGCAGGCACGGCTATGTCATGGCCAGTGCTCAGTGGGTTCTGCACACAGAAGCCCCACCACGGGGAAGGGAAAGCTGACTCTTGAATTACTTTTAGTCTGGTTGACTCATGTTTTGTCACCTCGCGCAAGGGGGGCTGACAGTCATATTCATGTACTTTAAGTCGAAGTGGCCAGTGTATGAAGTAACGCCAGACTGCGGACACATGCGCCGATAGTTTGTGCCATGCAGACCAACAGCAACCTCCTGTTTGCGCAGCCAATTCACCACTCGACGCTGAACACAATTGATGAGCCATGACACCTGTCAGAAAGCAAAGCAGGAACTGGCCTGCATAAGACCCCGGTGCGACTGCTGTGCGTAACACAATACAACACAGCTTGTTGGGATGTGTCCCACAAGCACTTAACTCTGCCAACAACAGGCAATGCGTACATGCACCACAAGCGCAAAGCACTCTCTCCCGAACTACGCAGCGCGGTTGCGCACATGACAAAGCAGGATGCACACATACACTGAAAAGCAGGAAACCACAAGGAAAACACTCGCTCTGTGTACATTGTATGCCAGATCAGTGCGTATGCGTCAGACACCCAGGTCTGGGCAACAGGCCTTGATGTAAAAGTATACCAGGGGCAGCAGCAGGACTTGGCAGTCAAATCTGTCGGCCACGCCACCATGGCCCGGAATGCTGCAGCGACCAGACGCAGCAGCAAACAGTAGCAGACAGGCGGTGTGAGCGTTGTGTTGGGGTTAGGCCTAGCCCTGCGGCTAGGGCTAACCTTAACCCTACTTGTAACCCAGTTGTGCAAAGCTTCACTTGTGCAAAGCTCTCCCATCATCAAGCAAACCCGGTAGGTCTCAACAGTGAAATGCACGCTCACTGCGCATTGGATGTCACTGTCCCCCATCCCTCATTCACAGCAACTGATCGCGGTACTGCCCTCCCGTTGAGAAACCTCAACATGCCTTCTGCAGCACTGCTTCGTGCATGCGTGCGCGAGCGTGGAGCGTTGCCCACTGTAGCAGCATACGGGCAGTAATCTCTTGATGCCATTCTGCAGCGCCGGTGCAATGTCAGAGTGCAGCAATCCACCACTGAAAGGCGTACAAACTCCATTGACCACGTCATTCAGGAGTGACCGTTGGTTGCGACACTTCCTCAGACGGCGCGTGTAGACTCTGTGGCCAGCCTCACCCTAAACCTAAGTGACCATCAAACACCTGGGGGTTTTCGCGCCCTTGCGATAATATATTCATGGAAACGAATCAAAATATTGTAGAGCTCTAGGTGACAAGGTGTGCTTGGCCACAAAAGCCTTCCACCGATAACCGTGGTCGCCGCTGCTACAGTCATTGGCCATGAGTCAGACAGTGCTACCACATCCACAGTAGTCAAAAGACTTTTGTGTAATATCAACCACCTTGTTTTTGTGCGCACCTGTTGCCAAAGTCCTTGGCGCCATACGCTCGCTTCACGGCGCTGGCAAAGAATCCCCCAAACGGCCCTATGAGCGAGACGAGCAGGCTGATGCCCAGCGCATGCACCTGCGCCCGGGTGAGTTGAAGTTCATAGTTGCCGCCCAGTGGGAGGTACAGGAACTCCGACATCTTCGTCGGCGCAATCTGCACAATTGAAGTTTGCAACAAGGTGTGAAGAGAGAGGTTTCCAGACTGTTGTTTGTACAAGGGTGAAGAGTGAGGTTTCCAGACTGTTGTTTGTTTATTTTATTGCGCATATGAACGAGCTTCGTCAAAGGACACAATCTGCATGTTGAAGTTTGCAACAAGTGTGAAGAGTGAGGTTTCCATAGTGTTGTCTGTTTATTGCGCAGGTGCACGAGATTCATCAAAATATACACACCAGCACAACTTTCGCATGCCCAGTGCAAGTCGACATTCTGACTACATACATGCAATCGGTCACCATTGCAGGCGTTCTGCGCATACACAAGTCAGTCCTCGGTTATGTGCAAATGCGCACCGCTGGGGTTTGCATTGAATCGCGTTTTAAGGGGCGTGACTTTTTGCTCGCGCCCATTGTCATGAGGTTGCATCAGTCCGCAGTGTGCAGGACATTGCATCAAGGACGCAACAGTCTAATAACTGGAGCGTCACATTCTGCACTTGCCCTTTTGTCATGAACAATGTATGAGTCCGCAACTGTGTGCAGGACATTGCATCAATGACGCAACAGGGTCTCTGTGAGCAGCACCAACAGTGTGCATTGATGTCCAGACTTGTCTCAGGGAGGTGCGGGGCATGTGCCTAAATACCATCAGCAGTACGTGGTGTAATAGCAGCTGAGACTTCAAAGCTCTTGATCGCAAATCACAACTTTGAAGTGCAACTCGCCACTAGATCCCAAACCCAACCTTCACACTTGCCTGACCCACCTCAGCATAATGTGGGTCTGACAGTGGCGCACAGCTTTGCTAGACTGTGAACATGATCATCAGTGTTTGGCGCTGTGCTGCCGCACGCTACTGTACAACTCAGCGTTGCTGCGCCCAAACATCCACTTGACAAGTACGCAATGCACTACACCCGTGTCAGGAGTGACCTCATCGTATTTGAAGTACTTTGAAGTATGTGCTGTGGTCCCGTTGAGCATGACGTTGCTGCATTTAGAAATGTCCACCTAATATTGTGTGAAAAAATAAAGTACTAAAGCACGTGCTGAATCGTGTCGTACTGCCGAGAGACCCTACATACCCCACCTCACCTCTGTCATGGTCCCCCTGAGCATGACGTTGCTGGGCTCAAATATCCAGGGGCTGCTGAGCCACGACTGTGCCAGTATCATGGCCGTGAAGGCAGTCACCACCGCTGCGCCGATGAACCCCTCCCTTGTCTGAGACAAGGGGCAAGAGTGACAAATACAGACTGAGTGTATGCAGTATATTATGGTGGTGCCATCAGGATACAGCCGTAAAAAATCTGCATCTTTGAGACGCCACCACCACGGCAACGATAAACCCCTCCCTTGTCTGAGACAGGGGGAAGGGTGGAGTGCACAGGCGGTGTGAATGACACACGCGCACTCATGACAGTACAGCATGGGTGTATGCAATGTGATGGCGATGCCACCGGGAAACAGCCGTCGAATCTGCTGGTTTGGGTGCAAGGGCCTCTCGCAGTGCAGGCAGTTTGCAATGTGACCAGAGGGGCTAGGTCAGGTAGCGGTGCAACATGGGGTTGATGCCATTTTTATTTGTTTTGTAGTGTGTGTGTTGAGGCAATGGCGAAGGCAACGTTGCTGAGTGTATTCAAGTCACCCTGTGTTAGGTTGAGAGCACTGTCAATTGCTACCTGTTACTGCACACCTTGTCAGAGAACATCTGACCTCGTCCAAGGTTCACAATATATTGTACTTCTATATTGATTTATCATGAATCAATTGACCTGGCAATTGCACTCGGATTCATTGCAAACGTGATGCTGCGGTGAGCATACTCTGAGCCACCGCAGATATTGGTGGTAAGAAAGGTGAGCAGCACTACTTAGCGATAGCATGACATGCGCAGGTGCGGGGCGATTCTGTCCTGCACCGATGCACACAAAAACTGCCTCCCATGCACAATACAAGAGCAGCTGGTCTGGCCGCCACCTATGATGTACCAAGGTTGGAGGTACCAGGTTTAAAATTAGGGTCAGGGTGAGTCCAAACAGTGTGGACCATGTGCGCACTCAACTTGCAAATACTTCAAGTGTATTTACCCGCGAATGCTCAGCAGTGTCGCCGCAAGTGCACACCGCATGCTGTCATACTGTCATACTCGTGAGAAGGCTGAGCAATGCCAGCTGCGTCAAACATGCAAGCATACACACACTATCATAATTAATGATGAACAAGTACATGCGTACCTTTCGGGGGCTGAGCACTGTGAGCTGTGTCTTCCCAAACATGCAGCCACACAGGTACGCCGCAATGTCGTTGACGATCACCAGCAGCGAGGGCAGCGCAAACCTGATGAACGTGTACATACATACATACAGACAGACATACATGCACATAAAAGCAGAGGAGCATCACCATCAGCATGAGCGACAAAGGCACAGAAATTAGCGGTCAGGCATGACCTAGCCCTAACCCTAACTTAAGGTGAGCCAGACCCACCCGTGGCATGCATGCAGTTAAGGCTGGTGTTTGCGCTTTCCGGTGCGTACCAGTGCGCGCTTAGTTGAGGGCTAGGTCAGCAGTGCTCAGTGTGCATGCGCCTTATTAGTGGTGTTGTTGCCGCCATCATGAGGCACGCGTATGGCAGAGCAATCAGGATGACAATGGGATCCCCGAAGCAACATAGCAATAGGTTGGCAATCAGAGGAAACCTACCACAGAGCAGTACTGTTGCTGCGTTAAAACTTGGGGCAACTGCTCTTCCACAATGTGATGCATGCACAACGCCATCAGCATTGAACAGTCAACGGCACTGCAATCGTCTTGGTGCAGTCATGATGTTTGAGTTGCGGTCATTGGCAGGTCCTGAAAGTTTCAAGCAAGTCATGTCAAATGGTCATGCCGGCAGAGAGGGTGCACAGCCATTTCAACTTTAGCAGATGGCTAACTGACTCAACGAAAACCCTGAGCCTTGTAATCGCGCCAGTGCACCGGCTTAAAAAAATATCATCTTTTGACAGTGGAAGCAGTGCCATCAGTTGCGGGCAACAGCAGCGTAAACCGAACCTTATAGTGCAAAACGCAATGTCGTGCACAAAAAAATTGGCTGACACTGACAAACCAACAGCAGAAACACCAGTACTGCATAAACATGACATCCTGTCCAAACCACTATGCACTGAAACTTGAGACAGCACTCGGACGTTTTTGCGGTTTCACAGTTCAGTCAACAGTTTAGCACTTGGTGGGCATCTCCGCATTAGCCATTACATGCATACCCTTGTGTTTTGACCATGACCGCATAGGCTTACCAAAACATGCCGGCCGTCATGGCAAAGCTCACGAGCGTGCTGCGAGAATTTTTTTGACACATTGCATACCTACCCTATGTGTAACCAATACATGCTTACCAAAACATGCCAGCCCTCATGGCAAAGCTCACGAGCGTGCTGCTGAGGCAGATGAATGTGGCGTAGTGTGCTGCTGCAAACTGGCCCAGCTGGTAGCTGCGCACAGACGCAAGAAAATGGAGCAATGGCAAGGGTGTCAGGCTCATGAGAAGCAACGCAGCATCATTGACTTGTGTGCTGGTGGGATTCAGCATGAGAAGCAATACAGCATCGTTGACGGGTGTTCTGATGAGAGGTAGCAAGGGATCACTCCAATGGAAGAATGGTGAATGAGCATCGAAAATTAGCAATCACCTACACACAGCTGGCGCTATTCACTGTTCAACATGAAGTTGAAGTTGCAAGTGCGCGCGCTCAACGGGTTGACCTATTCTTAAGTGAGGGCCTTTATAACCCTTGCAAAGCGTGAACCTGGAGAAAACGCCCTGCTCTTGTGCATTAGTGCTCTTTGGCAATTAGTGGGTACAGTAGGCAGATGTGCATGCTGCGTTACCCTGGCACTAACGCTACGGAAGATGCGGCACGTGACAAGCACGCATCATGGCATCAAGTGGCCAGCAGCGGGGGGCTCAACTCACACACTGTTAACGTCAATGCATGTGCATTCATGAGTGTGGAAACGAATGTGGAAACAAATACTTTCGCCAGTGCGACAGCGCACAATTCGATCACCGTGGTGGTGAGCGCAGCAGACCAGAGAGTGGCTAACTCCGACCCTAAGCGCCACCACTACCACAAGCCAGGTAGCCCTCGGGAGGCAATCATGTGCCAGGGTCAGGGTTAGGGTTAGAGCATGCCAGGCCGCAGCAGTGATGAAGCGTGTGTCAAGGTTAGGATTAAGGCGAGAGCGAAGTGGGATTTTTTGAAATGGCAGTGCTCAACGTATGACTGACTTCAAACCATGCATGCATGGCATGCCTTTGCAGTTCGTTTCAGAGTAACATTATTCATGTACACCAGATGCTGCTTCACTTGAACTGAGTCAGCGAGGTTCAAGACCCATGAGTGTTGAGTCAAAGCCATCAACATAAACGATAACCCTTAGCTCAGGGCTCACGTCTGCCAAAAAGGGGACAGCAACTGATGTCTTTCGATCTGGGTTTTGTGTGCGCATGCGACACCTTAGTATAGGGGAGACTTAGGGCTAGGGTAACTAAGTAAGGGTAATGACATCGATGTCACTTTGCAGGAACACAGAACTAGCCTACCTCACCCCTCTTTTGCCGCTCCTAAGGTGCAAATTGCAGCTCTGATTTATCTCAAACACCTATTTGCAGCGATGCACTGAGTACGTGTGACAAGTGGACAAGTAGACAAATAGGGTTTTTGATAAGCTGACCTGTAGCTCTGCCTCATCTGCAGCGAGAATATGAAAGAGATGAAGATCCCCATGTAAAGTGCGGCCGTTGCAGGCAGGTGCCACCGCACGAACGCCGATAGCACCGGTCCCATGGGCTGTGCACGTGAGAAACAAACATCAGTATAAGGCAGAACTGACAGATGAGGAATGCAAATGAAGGTGGATGTGCATGCCATGCTAGAAGACAGCCACGAAGAAACAAGGAGGTATTGAAGTGGGCGACTACAGACGAAATGATCACCATACGCCTCATTACGGTGCTCTGAAGAGGACGACAGGACCAGCCTCTCATGAATTATGAGATGAACATGTGAAACCACGCAAGTGAGCCCATGAGTTGATACGAGCCCTGAATCTTAATCCTAAACCGGCGTTGACCTTAACTGGCGCAGTCAATGACCTTAAGTGGCGCAGTCAACGATGTGACCTAAGACGCCAACATTAGTGTGCCATCAGATGTGCGAGCGGTTCACAAGCGTTGGGCACCTGACAGAATCGGGTCAATTATGTTCAAGTAAAACTGTCACTTCAACACCGTGTAAAACACAGAAATATAGTCTAAAGAGCACCATGAATGCAATGATGATGGCTCTGAGGGTAAGCATTAGCTTCATCATCAACTTCAGCATATCACTGACACTGCCAGACTGTTGATTGCAAATCGACAAATGCGATCAATGGACTGCGGAGCAGTGTTGCATCTGCATGTGGTGATGATCACCAATGTGTAAGCAACATGGCCATGATCTCAGGTGACGCAGTATAACATGAACAACAGCAAGCTGTTCAGCGTGAGCAACATCAGGTGCCTATACGCAGTGACGATGGACACGCAATAAAGGGGCAAGCCACAGTTAAAACAAATGAAGTGATTTGTCGTGAGATCACCACGCCGGAGCGTTCAACATGAAATGTCAAATGCATCACGAATGATTCATGTAAATGAATCATGAATGGTTCATTCAATAATGGCGCCAATGAATCCCTCTGCCACCACAGCATAAAAGCTAAATGTACCACATGCCGCAGAGGTGATGGGGTGTGTTAAGGGTGAGGTGTTTAGCGTTGAGGTTAGGGTTGGTGTACATGCACTCAGTAATGCTTATGGTCAGGCTACACTCACAACAAGTCTCAAGTGCGACGTGGCGACTACCCCACAGGGCACAGCAGCGATGCCTACGTACTATGCCCATGCTGAAACTGGCGTCATATCAAGCCTACTGTTCGGAACATCAAGCCCTACTTGTTCAACAAGTCTGACGTGCAAGCCCTTCACAGAACGTCAAGCCCGACAGTCCAACAAATCTCATGTGTGATGCAGCATCCGTCTTTGTCATGGGCATTGGCGCTCCCTGCATCCCCTTCGAGACTGGCCTGAACTTCCACACCGTACGAATAAACTCCAAACCCTACACATATACCTTGAAGTATGCAACAAGTCTCACGTGCAACGTGGCAACTGCCTCATGGCACAGCAGCGATCCCAACATGTTATGCCAATCTTGAAGTTGGCTGGAAAGCCTTACTGGATGGAACTTCCAGTCCTACTTGTCCGACAAGTCTCACTTGCAACTTGCAAGCCCTACCGAACATAACAGCAAGCCCTACATGCCCAACATATCACGCGTGCGATGCAGCATAGGTTCGCATCATGACTCCCTGGAACCCATCCGAAACTGGCTTTGACCTTCCAAGCCTTACTACACAGAACTTCAAACCCTACGCATACCCAATCTCACATGCGAAGTGGCGACGGCCTCATGGCACAGCAGCCTGCCGTAGGCAAAGAAGGCGCCCACGCCAAAGACGAGCCACTTCATGTGCGCGAAGCCCTCCTGCCCTCCCGCCTGCAGCAGCGCGTCCCTGAAGTCATCGCGCACTACGTCCATTGCCTCCTGCGCGGGCACGTCACCATTGAGGTAGGTAGGTATGTAGAGTGTCGCTTAGGGTTACGCTAGGGTTAGGGTTAAGATTATCACGTGAGTGGTTTCTGGGCATCTGCTCGTCGAATCGTAGCTGTAAGTATGACACACGGTTGCGCACTATGCTCCCAGCTCGCAGTGGAAGAGAGTACCGCCCTGCGTTGTGTCGTACCTGTAGGTGGTGATGGACGGCCAGGTTGAACTGCAGAAGTTGAGGGTCAAACACGCTCAAGTGCCAGTCTACTGATCAGCCGGTTCTTCATGATGCTGGAATGCGGTGTGTTCAGGCACGTAAGCTCAACAGCTGCATTCATGCGTGTGCTGAACGTGAGGGACAGGCGCTATGCATTGACACCTACCAGCAGTGCGACAGTAGTGCGACTGACGCGTCTCATGTAGCAGGCACTCACTTTGAAGAATGCTTTGAGAAGAAATGTGTCATAACCAGTGACGACTGTAAATGTACCAGTGCAATCGCTCATCATGGTCTCATCGATTCACAACAGGGAAGCAGCGAGCTTGTCTAAAGCTTTGTAGTTTAGATGGCTGGGTCACTTCATGCTATGGTACACACTCCAGCGCAGCAGTGCTGTGTCGGATGCAGCGCAGTGTTTTCTTACCCGATAGACTCCCAGCTGCAGCAGCGCCACCAATAGCGCGCATCCGCTCTGCTGTCCCAGCTTAATGCACGCAGCGAAGGACGACACCATGACCAGGGTACTCGCTGTGCGCACGCGCAAGTCCTGCAGAGAGACGGGTGGGTGTCCAATGGAGGGCAGGAGACAGAGCAGCATGTACTGAGGGCAACACATGTTCAAGAATCGTCAAGATACCACTGGCCTTAGGTGGTGACAAGTCACACAACTCGGAGCTGGCGACGACAACAGCGCACAAACAATAGAATGACCCAAACGCAGAGCCTATCGTGCGCCAGAGCATCGAATTTAGTATGGTAAGCAAACATTACCTGCCTGGCGAGTAGCCTTTTGAGCCAGCCTGGGCTGGTTCTGCTGAACGTCGCGGGAGGGGCAGCTCTGTTATTGCTGCCTGGCACAGCATATGCGCCCTCGCCTTCCGCCACAGGATAGGCTCCACCGCGCAGCGCCAGCGCATCCTTTGTGCGTATCCTCCTCATTTGCGCATAGCGCTCACCATGTGCACAGCCAGCGCAACACGAAATCAGCACCAGGCTGCATTGAAGAAATCGGGCAGTTGGTGCCATGTTGAATTGGCGCGTCCAGCGATTCGTCCTTGTCGTGTTGACAGGACTAGGCCTCAAACAGGACAGGCTGAACTGGTCAGCGCTGAGTAAGCTGTACCGTCGTCATCACAGATCTGCTTTTCAACCTTTTCAGAAACTTCAACAGGAACTTGAACAAAATTTGGCACTTTGCGTGAAGATCTACTGACCACACACACACCGCATCGCATACGGCAGCATGGCGCAGAGAATGGCGTCAACGCTCTTGCGGCGATCGTCCACTCTCGTGGGCCCTGGCAGTAGGGCCATGAGCAGCACCGCCAAAGTCTGGGTAGACAAGAATACTCGTCTTATCGTACAGGGTTTTACGGGCAAGCAGGGGACATTCCACAGCGAGCAGGCTATCGCATATGGCACGAATGTGAGTGAAGAAGAGGTCGCTGGCGTTTGCCGGTGCTGAACTGAGAAGGATTGTTTATCTCACTCTCACTCTCATGGAACCCTAACTTCGCTTATATATTGAGATGCTCGTTGGGTCTCTGTCCCGAGTACAGTTCCATCTGAGAAAAGCATGCGCTCGCATCGGTAGAGCTATAGAGATCAGAGCTGGCAGCCACAACGTGCACAGCGCGTCGGGTGTGATGATTCGCCGTTCTGTGTTGACGCCGCGCCTCCAAGCAAAGATAGGAGATGGCATTTACCCTTCACATAAAGTGCTACCAGGCACGGTTGTACGGCCTAGGATCAGCTGCTAAGAAAACAACTATCCTGCAGAAGCCCAAGTGCATATCGTATCGAACCTATCATTCTCCCATGCAGCAGTTAAGGCACTTGTCAGCTACCTAAATCATCGAGGCATCAGATTGTTGAAGTAAATGACGGCTCATAGTTGGGCTTTCACACAAACTCTTGCTGCTCCTAATGGCAGGTGGTGGGCGGCGTGACACCCGGCAAGGGAGGCAAGGAGCACCTGGGCCTGCCTGTCTTCAACAGTGTCAAGGAAGCGGTGGACGATGTTCAGGCGAATGCGACAGTCATCTATGTGCCTCCACCGTACGCCGCTGCGGCAATCATGGATGCCATCAAGGCGGAAATTGGGCTCATTGTCTGCATTACTGAGGTACGGCCGTAACAACACAGAGCCAAATAACAGTTGGTAGCATGTTCCTCTCCACATAACAGTTGGTTGCATACTCCTCTCCCAGTGGTACCTATGTACTGTATTAAAGAACCCCAGCGTTTGCATCACAAAGGGACACACTGGTAACCACTGTGCTGTCATTTGCACCTGGCTGGTGCATAGCACCGGCTCTGGTTCATATCTGCTTTCCAGACTGTGCCATTCATACTTTGACATTGTGCTGAGGCATGGCTAGTAATACACCGACATTGAGAAGCATGCTCCTGAGGCGCAATCAGCACACCGGAGAGTTTTCATCGTGTCATAGCAGATGTGGGAGGTGTGATTGCACTGCGGCCTCCGCTAGGCATGCCGATGCAGTGTTAGCATAATGAACGCATAGATGACTGTGAAGCAGGACATGCCTGCGCTTCAAACATGAAAAGCACTGCATCTGTAATTGAAGTCACAACTACAGATTCCTGGAAGGTGTGCAACCAGCAACACCCATCTCACCTCCATCTGTTTCGCCTCATGATCTTCAGTAGCCATTTGTGCGGCAGCATCGTCCATGGACAGCGAATACCCCTTAAGGTCAGGGTTAGGGTTAGGAAACAAATGCGATCTCTTGTTTACAATCATGCGCATTGCGTGGTGCTCACACACACACAGGGCATACCCCAGCAAGATATGGTTACACACTATCTCCTGCAATCATGTGCCTGCGTGAGGCCTAATAAATGCGATCCTTTGTTTACAATCATGTACATTTAATGTTGATCACGCACACACAGGGCATACCCCAGCAAGATATGGTGCGCATCAAGGCCATGATGGAGGGCAACACCACCACACGCCTCATCGGACCCAACTGCCCTGGCATCATCAAGCCCGGCGAGTGCAAGGTGCGGCGTCACAACTTGCAGTATCGCTTGAAGTAGGTGGTTTAACACGGCATCATCAAGCCCGGCGAGTGCAAGGTGCGGCGTCACAAGTTGCGGTAGACTTTTGAAGTAGTTGCACACGGCATCATGCGCAAGGTGCGGTGTCACAGCTTGCAGTTGACTTAAAGTAATTGCAGACGGCATAATCAAGCACGGAGTGCAAGGTGCGGCGTCACAGCTTGCAGTAGGCATTGAAGTAGTTTTAGACATGTATCCACGTTCACATCTCTTTTGTGTGTGCTAAGTACACCGCTCATCATCACACTTCAAGCATTCAAACAAATGTCCATTCGTGCTTTGGTCTCAAGATTCCATCTTGATTTTGTACAGCACCTGACTGTGCAATTTGTCTCTCTTATGTGTGGCGGCGATGTAATATGAGCAGGCGCAGCAGCGCTCTGCAGCTTAAGTGTTGCAGACAGTCTGTATCCTCTCAGTCATGCAAAGCAAGGCGCACCATTGTTCGTTGTCTTGACGTGCTACATATGTACATGCTTCGCTCGCATCATTGGCAACCTGTCGAGCGCGGCCCGCATTGTGAGTGCCAAAACGGTGCTTTGTGAGTTACCCATAGCTGCCGCTGAACTTCAACTATTTGTTGAACTGCAGATCGGCATCATGCCCGGACACATCCACAAGCCCGGGCGCATCGGCATCGTTTCTCGCTCCGGGACGCTCACGTACGAGGCAGTATGGCAGACGACAGTGGCGGGGCTTGGGCAGAGCACGTGCGTGGGCATTGGCGGCGACCCTTTCAACGGGACTAACTTTGTGGACTGCCTGGAGGCATTCACCAAGGACCCGGAGACGGAGGGGATAGTGATGATTGGAGAGATTGGCGGAGAGGTATGTATGTAATGTGTGTGTGTGTGTTCTCAGATGACCATGTATACATGTACGTAACATACCATGTACGTACGCGTTTAAGTGCTGATGTACATCTACAACCGTTAGTGATGATTGGAGAGATCGGCGGAGAGGTATGTATGTGTGCGTGTGTGGGTGTTTTCAGCATTTCATGTACTTAGAGGACCATGCATGTGTTCAGGTGCTGATAATTGACCATTACAGTAGTTATGATTGGAGAGGTTGGCAGAGAGGTATGTCTGTATGTATGTGTGTGTGAGTGTGTGTGTTTGTGTGTGTGTGTGTGTGTACGCAGACTGGCATGTATGTATGCAGAATGTTCAAACAGGTCCCTGAAGTTTGTGCTTTGTTTGGGATATCGATCGCGTGGTGGCTCATGAGTGAGGCTGCAGCAGATCCCTCAGTAATCTCATTGGCAGCGGTGCAAAGGCTCTGTATGTACAAGAAGATGTGTGCATCGCAGCTCCAGTTACCAGGGCTAGGGTTAGTGGTTGGGGTCAGGGTTAGGGTTAGGGCTACTGCATCAGCGCTCAGCACTCCATTGTCAGGAGTCGCTGCTTGAGGACGCAAAGCCGGCAGGGACAGTATTCTTTGTAGATAAATACAGTGATCGGCGGTAGTGAATACAGAAAGCCGAAGGAGGAGGCGATTATTATTATTGGTGTGACCGTCAGTCTGTAGGCTTATACTTACTCTTAAACAGTGTCAGACTGGACTGACAAGTTCAAGCGGCGACTACCACAAGGGGTTGTTCCGACAGATAACAAACTCGTCTGTTTGGATCAGGATGGCAGAGAGCATTAGTGTGCAGACGTACTGTAGTATACGGCTGGAACATGATATTTCAGCAGAGTGTTGCTTTTTCAATAGGAACATATGCAGCCTCGGTGACAAAAGACGTACACTAGTCAAAGTCAGCCAGTGCGGAAGCAAGGCATGCAGCGGATTGATTCTCGTGGCGCATCAATGCATTCAAAGTCTCATGAGTCACACGGCAATATATGTGTGCAGGTACCTTAGGGTTAGGGTTAGGGTTAGACAGCTCAAGTCAGAAGCATTGAATACGAAGTAGTGCCACAGGTCATGGTCAATTCGTGTTGTGCCATTCCTCTGACGAGAGGTGTCATTGGTGCTGCGCCTCTCCAATGACGACAGTGACATGCAACATGAACTTCTCTGCATAAGCCAAGTCTTGAGCGTCAGCGTTGAAAGTTTGCTTATTCAATGGTCGTGTCACAATTTCGCAACATGCACCCGTTGCTCAGGCGGAAGAGCGCGCATGCGAGTGGCTCATGTGCACATACATACGTACCGCTTGTCACGTGCGCATACCTACGTACCGCCTGTCACGTGCACATCTGTTGCTCAGGCGGAAAAAGGCGCATGCAAGTGGCTCATATTCACATACATGCGTACCGCCTGTCATGTGCGCATACCTACATACCGCCTGTCACGTGCACTTCTGTTGTTCAGGCGGAAGAGCGTGCCTGCGAGTGGCTCATGGAGTACGGGGACGTGCGCAAGCCAGTGGTGGGGTTCATTGCGGGAATGACCGCGCCGCCGGGCCGCAGAATGGGACACGCCGGCGCCATCGTGTCGGGCGGCAAGGGCACCGCTGCTGCCAAGGTGAGGCGTTGCTCAACTAGGGTTGTGATGCTCACCTAGGGTTGTACCGCAGCTTGGGTGATGTTTTGACCACCACTCGTGTTGTGTTTGCAGTTTCCTGGCAACAGAGGTTGTTTGACAGGCTTGAATGCAAGACTTCGGCGAGGTTCAGAGTTATTGCCTCTAGCGGGAAGGGAACCGCCGCTGCCAAGGCGAGTCGATCCTCAACTAAAAGTATGTCAGCGCTTGCGTGGTGTTTGACTGTGTGAGCTGTTTGCAGTGTCCTGACAACACACAGTACTTGTAGTCGGGCAGATGATGTTTGATCTGCAACGCATCAAGAGGAGGATGGGGCAGGCTCGGTTGTTGTTTACGTTGTTGACTGACGGTGAATACAATTCATTTGACAGGGCGTGCTACAGTCTACCGCCAACTGCCGCTTTGTCGTCGTACCAGGCGTGTGCAGATGTTGAACAGCTTCAACCACCACGATCCCTTCCATGTGGCCACGTCTGGTTGTTGTTTCAGCACGCTGCACAGCTGTAAAGGCGGCAAGTGTGTTCAATTTGATGCGCCAGCCGCCAGCGCTCTTTTAACGCCTCGCACCTGCCGCTTGAAAGGTTTAGGGTTAGGGTTAAACCTGGGTGAGGGTTAACCCTAACCCTAACCAACCCTGAAGTTCTGAACCTTACCCTAACCCTGACCCTCTCTTTGCCGCGCCGCAGTTTGAAGCCATGAAGGCAGCGGGCGTGTACATCTCGCAGTCGCCCGCGCTGCTGGGCGACACGATGCTCAAGGCCTTCAAAGAGCGCGGCCTGCCCATGTAGGTCGAGCGCTGCTGCCATATCAGCAGTGCTCAGCAGCTCGGGTGCAATTTTCCCGACAACACCAGAGCACCTGCTGACGCACACATGCGAGGCTGCAGCAGCGAGCGCATGCGCAGCTCAAGTTCACACTTGAAGTTCTCAAGTTCACACTTGAAGTTGAAAGCTGACGCTCACGCCAAGAACCGGGGGACGGCGTGTGTATGTGTATCATGGAGTCGGGCACAACGGGTTATTATGTCCAGGGCTTCCAGCGCTAGCGCGAGCCAAATAACTTTTCCCTCTCTCTGCGGTTGTTGTCGTGTACCATGGTGAGCGAGCTTGCGCGGAAACTGGCGCCCATTCTTGGGCCTGGCTAACAGAAATTTTTCGCCCCACCACAAAAAGCACTTCTGTGTGTGTGTGTGTGTGTTGATGATCCCCGTGATGCAATGCTGAATTTCGTGCATAAGTGTTTACTAATCAGCACCCGTTCCTGATGCAGCGATCTTTTTTTTAAAAACTAAAGTCACTTTACCTAGAGGCGTGGTTCAGATGTGTCACCATGGTCCTCAGTTCTGGGTACTGTCCGAGGTGGACTGCATGAATCCTTCTCAAGACGGGGGCAAAAGTGCACCTCGCAGCTGGACAAAACCCCACAAGACATTTGGATGCCGGGGGTGTTGAAAAGGGGGACTGCTTGCGATCAAGTCTGCTTCTATGTAGGAGAGGGAGATGCTGCGCGTGCGCTATGCAATGAAGCACACGTGCAATCCTAGACGAGTGGGCGTGTTTTGGTCTGGTACGCGCTCTGTACTTTTATTAATTTCGCTTCGCAAGGGGCGCGAAAAGCCCTCTCTTTGGGTGTGCACTCAATGCAACATTCCTTCTCCGAAGAGAGACTCAAACGCAAACAGGCTTCCCTCTCTTCACACTACCACCAACACCCACAACCAAACCCTACTTACAGTTGCCCAGCCGCGAGGCACACTTGTCCCATCTTGGAAAATATTTATGCAGGCCTGGGTCGCCTTGACAGCGCCTAGAACTGAGGACCATGCTGACACGTCTGAAACTCGCCTCTACATAGGCAAAATGATCACTGGGCACCAGGCACTGGTGCTAAGGGTGTCAACGCTGTTGCTACGAAGAGTCCGACCCAACCCCAACAAACCCCACCCCAACCCTGATTGGTCCCCACTATCATGCTGCACCAAAGAGCCTAAGCTACTGCCTCTACACGAGTCCTACTAAGCAACTGCCTCTGTTTTGTTTTAAAAAGTGGACAAATCCGACGGAACGTTCCTGGATTATTCGCACTTCAAGTAGCACTTGAAGTAGGACTTCCGCGCTGCGCTGACAAACATCTCTTCGATCCACGAGAGACACCTGCACTCACACTAAAGCATGTACCGGCGACGAGATTCATTGCTGCCCAGCCTGGACTGGCCGCCAACTCGCATTAGTGGCATTAGTGCTCATCACTTGAGCAGCAGCAAGGCCCAGAGAAAGCTACAGCGCACCTTCGCCGGATCGCTCGCCGCCTTGTTAGGTAGCATAGGCCTGCTAGTAGCAGGCATCGCTTTTCTCAGGGCGAATCGTGCAGTAGTAGCTATCAAGTGCGACAATGCTACGTGCCGAGTAGCGCGACTGGAGCAGGGCAAGTGGACGGAACAGTCCATCGCCCGGGATGCTCTGCTGCGCGCAGAGGCAGTGAGAATGGACCGATACAGCGGCGTGGTAGCCGAAGCTGTGGCCACAAAGTGGAAGGACAGGCAGAAGCTGGGCTACTCTTACGCCATAGTTTATTCCGACCCGGAGGAACAGCCCAAACGGCGAAGTTTCGGGGACGCGGTCAAGGCGGTAAAGGCGGCGGGGGCGCGATGGACTGGCAACAAACCCATGAAGCAGCACCGCATATATGAGGCGGCGGCGAATGCAGACATGATGGAGGCAGATTTCGATACCCAGCCTGAGCCCATCTCTCGCGTCGCAAACGCGGAAGCCAAAAGCAAGGAGAACCTGGCAGCGCCAGCGCAGCAACAACAACGATCACGACCAGTACTGCAAAGGCAGAACGCTGTGCGCTTTGGACTCAAAGACGCAGGGCTGGTCGGTGGCGACAGCGAGGACGTCATACTGCCAGCTCCAGAAAATGGCGGCGCTGACAGTGCGCCAGGTGGCAGCACTGAGGCGTCGCCACGTGACGCCAGCGACGGAGGCAGTGCAGCAGCTGCTCAGCAAAACACGGAGGCGCTTCAGCGGCGCATCGCAGAACTCGAGGGGCAGCTGCGCCCGCAGGGCCTAGACGGCAAAAGCGATGCTCGTGGCGCGGCGGCGGGGGCGGGTGGGGCGGCACCAGCGGATGCGTCGACAGATCGTCGCAACGGAACGGACGATGCAGCGCAGGGCAGCGCGGGGGGCAGTGGCGCAGGTCAAGACAGCGTGTGGGACGTGTCTCTTGGGCGCGGCCAGCGCAGACTGGTGGTAGCGACGTGGAACCTGGGGCGGATCCGCGCCAAGATCGGGCAGAGGACGCTAGAGAAGTACCTGTTCAAGTACGATGGCTACGCGCAGGCACTCTACCTGGAGGAACGCAAGTTCTGGCGCGCCCCGGGCGTGTGCGCCATTGTGCTGGGGCTGGTAGGGCTCGCGTGCAGCCTGGCGTTCGGAACGTTCCGTAGATCTGCCGCTAAGGCTGGGGGGCGGGAGCCGTGATTGCGCGGTTGCCGTTGGGTGTTGAGGCTTGCTGTATATATGCTGTGTACATGTACGTGAGTGCGTGCGCGTGCGCGCTGTGCTGTACATATGTGTAAGCTGTGCAAGTTGACTTCCAGCTGCACAGCTTGTTTATATATGAACGCTGTGCTTTGATGGGTGTCTCAAGCTCTTGTGAGCCTCTGTGGTCTGCTGTGTTCTCTTTGTGTGCCCTGCCCTCTGTCTGTGATGTCATGCGCAAGGACGTAGTATTCTACACCGACTTGACTTCACTCAGTGTTCGTTTTCTGGTTCGGTCATGTTTTAGAGCGGCATTGTTCACGCTGCGACTCTGTCCATTTTTGGCGGAATCTGCTGCACAACAAGTAGGCGTACACAGCACGTGTTCATTGCATGTTCTGGTAGTGAAGTGACACGTGTATGGACAATCCACCATGACCACCGGTTTACAGTGCAGTTCTGTGTTGCCTGCTCTGTTATCTCACAGTTGTTATGCTGGAGAGAAGTACATCACTTTTGTCACTTGCCACAGGTTTGTGGTGGAAGAATCTGTGTGCATAGGCACAATGGTTGTGGCTCTCTAGTTCATAATTACGTCATGCGCAGGCACCGCCCATGCTTTCCTCACAAGATGTCAGCTACTGTAGTTTGATGTGCAGATAACAGGGTAATAAATGGCAGGTCCACAGTCACACTTGCATGAGCAGCGAGTGTACAGAGTGCATCACAGCAAGCGCCAAAAGGCCAAATAAAGGCCGTCATCGCTTTCGTTTCATTACAAACATGGCCGGCTGCAAGCGCACCTCAGGCACCAGTGGCACCCCCTTAATGCGCCGCAAGGCAAGCCCAGCATACCCTTCCACTGCGTGCACGACTTCAAACAGCCCCGCACTGCTGCTGGCGTCATCTGTGATGATGTAGTCGAACTGCGTGTACTGCGCTTTTTCTAGGGCCCCCTCTTCCTTGCTGTACCGCGCCAACTCATTATCCTGGCCAAACAGCGACACTCCCGCCATGGCCGCAGCTGCATTGATGTGCACCAGCGGGCGCCGCCACTGCTGCTGCTGCGCCGCCGCCGCCGCTGCCTCCGCATCTGGTGACGCCACTGCCACCGCTGCTGCCGCAACATTATGTTCGTGCCACATGATGTCGTTGAGGGCGCGCAGTGCCTCGCCACCGGGATAGTTGTGACGCGATGCTGCGAGCGCGACGCACGTCATAGCTGCTGTCAGCAGCAGCGCGCCCGCGGCAGCTGCGCCGGCCGCAGCCGCAGCAACGGTATGGCGTTTCAGCGGTGCACCTTGCCTGCCACCCGTGGCTTGCTGCTGCTGCTGACGCTGCGATGTTGGTGCTGGCGGCGACGCATCGGACGCCACAGCCGCCGCTGCGACGCGGTCGAGCTTGGCCAGCCCCAGACCTGCTAGCGCATTAAGCAGCGGCAGCATCGGGAAGAGGAACCTGAGCTCCTTGTGCCCCAGCGCAGAGTACAGAGTCACAAAGGCCACTGCTGGTATCGCCATCTGTACTGCTCGGGCATCAGTTGCGAGCCACGGCCGCCGCAGCAGCTGAGCAGTGCCGTGTTGGCGCAGCGGTGAGCGTAAGATACCTACTGGTACCAAGAAAGCGGTCGCGGCAGCTGTGCGCGGCAGCGCCGACGTGAAGTACCAGTGCCAAGGTGACGTGCCCCACTCCGAGGATTTGTTGCGGACTGTGTTGAACCAGAATACTTCGCCCTCGGGCCACAGCCAGCGTTGCCAGAAGTAACTGTCGACGGGCACGGTGAGCAGCAGCGTCAGGGCGCCAGCTAGCATGCCGGTTCGAACGCCTGCCGAGAAGGTGACGCGGCGCGCGAGCAGCTCTTGAAGTGCGAGAGGGCCCAGCAGGAGGAGCACGTCGCAGCGGAAAAGGGCAGTTGCCGCAGTGAGCAAGCCCAGGGCGCGAAGTGACCGCCCCCGCAGCCACTGGCCCAGGGCTACCAGCACGACGCAGAGCGCCAGCGCGTTTGGCAGCGTCCTGCTCATGTAGTACGGCAGGTGGAACTGCAGCGCGGTCACCAGCGCTGTGCCTGCTGCTGCATCCGACCCGAAGCACCTGGCGACTCCCGTGTTGTAGTGACGGAATGCCAGCCAAGACAGCAGCCCCAGGCAGAGGCGAGCCGCAACCTGGGATGCATGCAGGGGGGCCCCTGCTGCCCGCAGTACGGCGTGAACCGGTGCTGTGGCTGATGCGATCACAAGCGCTCCCGTGAAGGTTCGAGGCACTACTCCAGGGAAGAGCAGGTGGTCGAACTCCTTGACATCGAAAGGGCCATGCTGCAGTAGATCATGCACTGCCTGCAGGTTGAAAGACTCCTCCACTTTCGTATACGGGCACAGCAGCGTGTGAGCCGTGATGGCAAGAAGCAGTAGAGCCTCGCATGTCCTTCGATCTGGGAGGAAGCTCCTCATTGCGGGAGGCGACTGTGTGGCTGCTGCTTCCTGCTCCTGCATTGGCGGTATCTCAACTAATGCGCCACGAATCACATTGCCTGCGACACACGCAAACTCGAGTGTCTGCAGGTTTGAAGTTTGTCAAATAAAACTGTTGAAGTCGGACGTGAAGTGGTGAGATTGCAATTTTCGGATCTCGTCGGATCTACAGCAGCAAATGGCGAATGTGCCGTCTGTCATGCTTAATGGACGAGGAGCTGCAAACTCTGAAACATTAGATGCTGAGAGCAGATGGCCGTTGTGCCTTCTACGCAAGGGTCTCACCCTGGATAAGCTTGTGGCGTATGCCGCTGTGCCGGGGGAAGAGTGGCACGTGGTTGGTTCCGCTGGGCTCTCCGTGAGAGACTCATCAGATCCAGCAAGTCCGCCAGGGCGACGACGATTACACTTCGGCACCATCGTCAGAGTAGCACATAAGGCGGAAGGTGCGACTGCGGTGCAGATAAGCTCGCCTGAACAGGGCTTCGTGAGCATTCAGGAGGAAGGAGGCACAGGTATCGGACTCGTGCCCGGAGGGGCGACGGTGGCAGCGCGGTGGCGATACAAGGTGGTGTGCAGGCTGGGCGCGCTGGTGCGGGAGGGCCCGTCGCTGGCCTCCAGCGCCGTGGAGGAGCTGCCCTACCTGAGCATCATCGAGGTGATAACTCAAAATATACATGAACCCGTACGCGCAAAGGATGCTTGCGGTCAGCGACACACATGAACGGTCGGTCGGTGACAATATATTCTTCGTTTTGAGGGAGGAGGGCTTCAGTGTGCTTGGCTGGTGGCAAGCATGACGTCACGTGCATGCACCACTGTTGCATACATGAGATTTTCACAACGCTGATCACACACACGCTGATAGTACGCTGTTGTTTGACTGCTGAGAGTTGGCGGCTGGCTCATTTCGCGAGCATGCCTCTGGAGGCTATTCATGCTGACCACATACATACCATGTGCATGCAGTCTGTATGAGGATGCACATCAAACTCATACATCAATGATGGCGGTGGCTGGCATGAAATGCAAGTATGCAATCTGCAAGTGTGTTTTGCGCAGTCCATACATTTGTGTTAACGCCAATTTCAAATTTGTGACTCCTCGCTCTGGGTGTGGCATCCTTCGTGATGGCTCATTTTGTGCACACAGCGCTGTGATGCCAGCAGTCGCTTTGCAAAGGTATCACAAATCTGATGCACTGCTTCTGCATGCACTGAGCTCCTGGTGATCAGCAACCTCTTGCACTCTGAACCGCTTGCTTCACGTGCCTTGCGTGTGTGTGGTGCTATTGATGTCTCATCAGGTGTCAGAACGGTTGATCAACGAGCAAGGCATCGCCCGCTTACGCACGGGTGAGTGGCGTTGTGCTGCCACTGTATGGTGCTGAGTTTGCAGTTCGCACATGCTCCTGTCGCGCTGCTCGTTAAAGAGAATGTCGGGCGAAGTACTCTGCTACATTGTGTACCTACATTGTGTACCTCCTTTACAGTGTTTGTCACCAGCAGTGATTGAAGACACAAGCTTTTGGGTGCTATATATATATATACATTCTGGTACAGAAGCACATGTGCCCACTCATATCGGACAAATGTGCCCTCACATCAACCTCAACAACAGAGTTTCCTCTGCCCGAAAGGTGGGACTCTCAACACTCACTACGTGGCATACATACGCACATGCAGCTGCAGTGCTCTGACACACAGCGAGATGCATTGTCATAACGTAGCTGGTTAGTGCACTGCTAGAGCTCACAGACGTCCTCCATGCAGCTACGTCACGAGATCAAGCTTTGGCGCATGGGTGCACACCCTCGTGCTGCTTGATTTCACGCGCCAGCGTGAGGTGCACCTTGGCTGCTGCTATATATGCTTTGCTGAGCAATGCTGGCATATCCACCTACCACCTGTGCTTTGCAGTGCGTACTTGCTCTGAGTGGTGACAATGCACTGGTGCTGGCCTGTGTGGTGATGTACCTACACACCGCTGCTTTCGCATGCATATGCCTGCCATTGATGCTTCGCACTGCATACCTACACCTAGATGTGCAATGCATACCTACCCCTGTTGCTGGGCCATGCATACCTACCTCTGAGTACCTATTCCACCTGGCTGCGCCGTGCGTCACAAATTGTTGCTGGCACGCTCCTTTGCATGTCATCTCTAACCTGCTCTCTGCATGCCCCCTCCTCCCTCTTCTTGCCCCCCTTTGCAATGCATGAATGAATGAACGGATGAATGAGTGTGTGCGACAGCCAGCGGCTGGATAAGCGAGGCCCTCAACCCCCTGAGTGGCCAGAGGGGGGCCATTGTGGAGCTCATACCCCTGATAGCCCCCCTGCGATTTGTGGTAGTGCAGGGGGATGGGGTGGTGGTTACGCGCGGTGTCGAGCTGGCCAGCACGTTCATACGGAGGCTGGAGGCGGGAGCGCTAGTCGACGTGTGCAGCAGGAAGGTGCGCAGTGTGCACATATGCGTGTGACATGAGTTCTGCATTACAATTGGAATCAGGGGTAGTCTGCCTCGGCAGCACAGCTGTGATTGGAGCTAGGGTTAGGTTAGGGCTAATTCATGCCAATTGAATGTGTGCGCAGCATGTTTACATAATGAGAAGCTCCCTGGAAGCTGCATCAAGCAGGGTTTAGCACAGGGTACTCAAGGCAAAACTATTGATCGGCACTAGGGTCACTAGGGTTAGGCCAGGGCCAATCAGGGGCTCTTCTGGTCGGCGCACACACTGTGTATTCAAAAGCTGCCAGCGCTACCTATCGCGGTCCAGCGAATGCATGTAGTACATGATGTTTGCTGCAATTCATTGCGGATATTTCAAAGGGCTACATCTCTGGCCACTTTCTGCAGCATGGGTAAAGTTTGAATTGGCTAGGCGTAGCTCGACTCACTGTCGCGACTCACTGATTTTATGTCAACCTACAATGATCTGCTCCCTCAATGTACGAATCTCTGGCCTTTGGCCTGGGGCAACTGTAGACCAAGTCGGAGTTGTTGTCGGACTTGTTGTCGTCTTGGGCGCGCTCCACCTCTTGCTACGAATGATGCTCCTGGGTGCTACATCTCGCTGCCAAGTAGTCATTTGCTTGTGATCACACCACACAGCAAGCACCACTAGGGTTGGCATTACTAGGGCTAGCGTTGGCATCAGGCCCGAAACTGCCCACTCCAGCACCTCACATTCTACAGGGCCCTGACCGATTTGATTCATTCTGTGCTCTGCTTTCCTCGCGCCAGTTCTCCAAGTTCCCAGCTGAGTCGATTTGATTCGCTCTCCGCTGTGCTTTCCTCGCACCCAGTTCTCCGAGTTCCCAGCGGAGCACTGCGTGCCGCGCCTCAAGCTCTGCGACGGCTCGGGCTGGGTCAGCATGCGCGACTTCCGCCCGCCGCCCCTGGACGTTCCGCTCTTGAAGTTGGTGGGAGTGTCACCTCCGCCGCCAAATGCGCTGCCACCGCCGCCGCCTGTCGGCAGCGGCTACGCTGCGACCAATGGCGGCGGCGGCGGCGGCAGCGGCGGTGGTGTGGGAATGCACGCGGGGATGGATGGACACGATGATCATGAGGATGAGGCACTGGAGCCGGAGGCGCGCGCGGAGCTCAGCAAAATCAAGGTATGTAGGTATGTATGCATTGCTCAGCAAATTCAAGGTATTGCTCAGCGATATTGGGGTGCTGCTTGGCACAAGTCAAGGTGGTATGAAGCATAGTCCAGGTGATTTGTTCAGCAGGATCAAGGGGATTTGCTCGGCAGCATTGTTCGGCAGCATTGAGGTGTTGGTCTGCAAAGGCATGGTGATTTGTGCTGTTGCGCCCAGCGGTCCTCATGCGCCCACCAAACCCGCTGCCAATGTTGTTGACTACCTACCTACCCTTCCCTCACTCATGCCCTATCAGCCTCCGCATTCACCGTGCTTCACCGATGACCTGCGCATTGCGGCTCGCTGATGCCAGAACTGCTGCTGTGCTGCGCCGCCTACGCCACCTTCCCTGCAACAGGGCTCCACACTGCGTATATTTGCATGTATACGTAGCTGCAGCAACGTGCTGCAGGCCTCCTCAGTCACCGTCTCCCAACCTGCTTGCGACGCACTGCGCTCACCAGACCCGCTGCCGCCTGCAACTCTCCTCCGTGCCGCGACCCTCCGCCGCGGCACGTAGGTGCATCAGCTCAAAGCTAGGGTTAGGGTTAGCTAAAGGT
This sequence comes from Tribonema minus, assembly GCA_017506865.1. Taxonomy (NCBI): domain Eukaryota; class Xanthophyceae; order Tribonematales; family Tribonemataceae; genus Tribonema; species Tribonema minus. The sequence goes on along the minus strand of JAFCMP010000027.1, from coordinate 317,796 downwards.
TAGGCCTCCTCGTCCCAGCTCGCTCGCGACGCACTGCGCTCACCAGACTCGCTGCCTAACCCTAACCCTAACCCTAAACCCTGCGACTCCTCAGGGCTCCGCGCTGCGCGACGCGGACGACAACTGCGTGGTGTGCCTGGTGCAGGCGCGCATGGCGACGCTCGTGCACGGCGCCGTCGGGCACATTGCGTGCTGCACGGAGTGCGCGCGCATCCTCAAGGCGCGCGGCGACGTGTGCCCCGTCTGCCGCGAGCCCATAGACCTCGTCATACAGCACTTCTGGGCGTGAGATGGCGCGACAGCAGCAGCCGCTGCCGCTGCGGCCGTGGGTACGTGCGCTGTGCGCTGCGCGGGTTTGCGTACGTGCGCTGCGCGGTTTTGCGCGCTCGCACGCGTGCGTGCGTTCGTGCAGCAAGCCCAGCGATCCGAACATGCAGAGCTCCTGAGCACAGCGCGGCGGTCTCTCGAGCAGTACACACAGGCATGACACTGCTGGCGCGACAGCAGCGGCTGCGCAGGGGCTGCTGCTGCTGCTGCTGCTGCTGCTGCTACCGCGGCTGCTGCGGCCGTGCGTATGTGTCCGCTGCGCTTGGGGCTGTGCGCTGCGCAGCAAACCCAGCGACCGAACGTGCAGCGCTCCTGGGCACGATCGCTGGCCGCGCGGCCGTCTGCCGAGCAGTATACACAGGCATGACACCGCTGAGCACGTCAGTGGTCGAGTCGCTGGCCGATCGGCTGCGCGTCGCTCGTTGCGCGCGCGTTGCGGCCGCGGTGCGGCGATGCCTGGCTCCACTCGTTGATGCGGCGTGTGCGCCGTGTTTGCAGCGGCAAGTGCGCTGCTTCGTCCACCAAACGCTTTTGACGGTGGTCTTCGATGGACGCATCGCGAGCAGCATCGGTGCCCACGACGCCGACCACTGCAGTGCATGCGGCACGGCTGACTTGCACACACTGCCTGCAGCAGCGTGACCATCACATGCAACACGGTGTCTCTTTGCCGCTCTTCGGCACACGGCCAACGGAGCGCATCGCCCGCACTCGTGACGCGTGTACTCGGGCTCCAGCTCCAGCGGCTGCGCTCGTGGTTCCGGCGCTTGCTTCGGTCTGCGCACCATGCTGTGCAATGCATCGATCATCCTGCACTTGACGGCGGTGCTGCACGACCACAGCCTCCGTCGTGGCACACGCATATACACGGCGGCATACGCTCTTGAGAGCGCATCAAGGTGTTGGGCGAAGGTTTATGCAGGAATACGGGGCATGCGTCGCAACAAGGCGTTCCTCTTGCGCCTCCGGCACATCAGAGCGTGACGGCTGTCATGCGCATCGCCTTACGCCTGATGTGCAACAAGAGCACCTCATGCTGCAGCAATGCTCAGCATGGCTGCGGACTGCGCAGGGGTTAGGGTTAGGGTTAGGCACGCGGGGCGCATCATGTCGCAGCATTCACAAACAGGACGAAACGGCCGCATGACTGCGCGCGTGGCGAGTGCAGTACACATGATGCAACGCACATGCCGGAAGGCCACCGGGCTTCGGACTCTCCCGCATGCTGCACCTGCAATTTGTCGGGATGGGGTATGTATGTATGCAGGACATCACATAGTCTGCCAAATGTCAGCTGCGGCGGCCTCCTCTGCTGCTCATAGGCGACGTAGCCAAGCTGCCAGTCGTCGACTTGCACGTTAACATTATGGCCGCCGGCACTCTTGAGCAAAAGGTCCCTTGAGGTACATGTGCAGCTCCAATTGTGTGTTTCCTTGATGCTTGCGTGTTCGCTTGCTGTAACGTTCTGCAGTTCTCATACACGCTGGCTTGGACTGCATTATGCATACTGCTGAATATTTTGAAAACGAAGCGAGCGCAGACTGACTTCAAGTTTGTTTACTTCAACAGCTCTGCTCTGACGCATACATTGCTGGTCACAGCCATCTCTCACCATTGTCCTACCATCGCTCACCATTATCCCGCATTGCTGCTGTTGGTGGCATCGGTCCGGTGTGCTTGCATTACGTCAACAATGCATGAATGGCACGCTATTCGAACTAGTAGTAACAACACATTGTCTGGTATGCATGTATACTTCAAATGTGGTCGGCGAGCAGTCATGCATTCATACGCCAGTTGCACTGCCCTGAGAGGCCGCATGCGGTGCATGTGATATGTGCTGCACGTTTACCACGCACATAAGCAAGTAAACTTAAGCAGCATGTGTCGTGATCATCGGGTAGCCTGAGGCGAGCAGCAACACGCTTCAACAACAGCCAGGCAGCATCACACAGCAAAAGCTCGGATGGATGTGCTTGTGATGCTATTCACATTATTAGTGTTGAGAACCGCGCCTCCGTTGTTGCGCAGTTGCTACTCAGAGCCGTACTGCTTTCCGTCTATGGCAAGTGTGATTTGATGTCCTCTCATTAAATGAACTGGCAACACAAAGGCATGTCACCATTAATCCACAACATGAAACGCTAAAGTATCTGCTCCCGTACACGCATTCGCCGAGCTTCCATCACTGTCTCCAAGTATGATTCAACATTGCAGCACTGGAGCCGTGGCCATTGTGTTGTGATTCACCCGCGCACACGGCAGCTGCGCTCGGCAGACCAGTGAATCAAGGGTCATAAACATCATTTGCCCTTTTGGAACACTTCACTTTGAACTTCAACGCGGTGCCTGTGCCCTAGTGTTAGGGTTAGGTTGGGAGGTGGTCTAGTTGGCGCCTGCGGGGGCCATCTCGTTGAGGGTGTTGCAGAACTTGAGGCCCAGGAAGTACTCCTGTGAGAGGAAGAGCAAGGCAGAGACCACGCAAACAAATGCTGATGAGTACACGCTAACAATGGCAATGCTCTCATGGGAAAGCCAATTGAGTTTTCTGTAGTTCACTGCGAAGTGTGGAATACCTTCACAACATCCTTAAAGTGTCAGGTAAGGGTAAGGGCGACGGTATGTCAGCAGCCTGGGATACTTGCGCGCAGCCATCGGGCAGCTTGTGGGCCAAGTACAGCAGGAAAATGCCCTCCCTGTAACTGTCAGCGCCAACTTGATGATGCAGGGATGCTGTAAAACAGGGCAGCTGCAATCAGCACTACACGCATCTCTGTGCACACGACGCGCACACACAGCACCGGGGCTGCTGGGAGCGCTTTACAAAAGCCATCCACACACACATGAAGTTGCACGCTTTGAGCAGGCAGAAAGAACAGAACGCGCTCGGAACGTACCCGGTCCAGAACGTTCCAGCCGCCGGCGATGGTGGCGTTGAACTGCGCCAGGTGGGGCACCAGGAAGGCCGCAATGTAGAGGCGCGCGCCGTTGTCAAACAGGTTCATCTGATCCGCGTCAAAGTCCATCTGGTACGTGGTCCAGTAGTTGGCGGGCAGCGGGGCGTCCCACGACACGACGGCGGGGTTGGGCAGGATGCCGTACTTGTTGGACTCGGTGACGTAGATGTCCTTGTCGCCTGCAGTGCGGTGCGTCACACGTAAGGTTGCGTGTGTCAGCTGGTGATACACGCTAGACAGAGATGGTAACACGTGAGGTTTGCGCGCGTCAGTCGGTGGTACATGTGGGTGTGCTACATGAGAGCATGAGAGATGGTGAGAGAGCATTTGAAAGTGAGGGGGGGCATGAAGGCATCGGCAATGGATGTGATGGTGTGTGCCTAACCCTAACCTAACCCTAACCCTAACCCTAACCCTAACCCTAACCCTAACCCTAACCCTAACCCTAACCCTAACCCTAAGTTGGGTCTCAAGGTATGCTTCCTGCCCTATTGGGGTGACAGTACCAATCTTGAGCAGGGTCACGGTCACTCATCAAGAAACTCGCATCTCCCCTAAACCCTCTGGTTTTTACCCTATGCGTTTGACAGGGTATGTATGTATGCATAACTCGCCGAGGTACATGTCGCCGCCGGTGCCGACCTGCAGGTTGACCCTGAGGTCCTTGTAACCCTACGCCTAATCCCTAACCCTATGCTGACAACAGGGGTATGTATGCACCAGGCACCACTCACCGAGGTACATGTCGCCGCCGGTGCCGACCTGCAGGTTGACCCGCAGATCCTTTGTACCCTAACCCTAATCCCTAAGCTTATGCTGACGACAGTGTAGTATGCACCAGGCTGCACCAGGCACCACTCACCGAGGTACATGTCGCCGCCTGTGCCGATCTGCAGGTTGACCCTGAGGTCCGCTGTCAGCGCGCTCTCCAGGTGCACCTTGACCTCGATCGTCCACGCCTTGCCCTTGACAATGCACTGCGGGATGGTGACAAAGTCGATGCCGTCCTGCTCCCCGGTGGGCGGAAGGTTCCACCACCGGTCAGGAACGGGGACACAGTCCCCCTGTAGGGGGCCGTAAGTGGGCTGCTTATTGATCCCCGACTCCGCCAGCATGTTGGGGAAGGGGTCATAGTACTGGGTGTTGGCATCGAGGCTGCCCCAGAATGGCTGCAAACAGGTGTTGGAAGTGGTGGCAGTGAAGGGTCAGGCGGTGTTGCAGGGATTGGAAATGGTGGCAAAGGAGGGTTAGGCGGAGCTGGCGGTGGGGCTGAGATGAGTTTGTGCTTGCTGCGGCGCGGCATACAAGAAGAGTTCAAGTTTTGCATTCACTTCAAACTTCAATAGAAGAGTTCAACTTCATCTTGTCCACCAACTTCACTGCATTGAATCACGTAAAAATATGCTATGAGAGGGCAGTGGGCAATGACTAACGAACTCGATCACTCATGGCGGTGGCGCACTTGCACCGTTCCTCTTCAACTTCGCTCGAGCAGTTCAGTTGCAGGCGGTTCAGTTGAAGTTGCAACTTGACGCAGATCAGGCGACTCACCGTGACGAACCACTTCCACATGATGTCGTACGTCGTGGTGCCCGCCTTGTAGTTGGCGTTAAACGTCGCCTGAAACGTGTGCTCGCCGCACTGATACGGCTGGTTGGGCTGCGTGCCAGAGCCCGTGTAGTACTGCTTGGTGGTCATGTCAAGGAGGTTGACGCTGGAGTGGTGGTAGCGCGGCCTGTTGGTGCACCACCTGATGTAGCCATCGCGATGGGCACACAGCGGCGCAGCAACGAAGGTGATGCACGGAAGCCAGGGGGGTGACATTAATTGTAAAGCATGGGCCCAAACAGTGCTCGCCTTGCGTGCGCCAGCTAGCGCAGACTGAGTGTCGTGCTCGCGCCCAATACAAGACACCTGCGCGCCGAGCACACAAACGAGACGCCTCGGTGCCGTGCGCGCAACTGGAGGTTAACTTAAATATCAATGTGGAAGACGTCGCCTGCGGCGGCCTGTTGCGGTTTGCACACGATCCACAAGAGGGGGCCTCCAGGTTCAAGTTGAAGTACATCCAAGTGCAAGTTGAGGTGCGCACCTGGAGGTGACGTGGAAGACGTCGCCGGCGCCGACCTGCTGCGGTATGCACATGATCTGCATGCAGCCGCCGACCTTGACGCCGGGCGGCGGTATGACCTGCGTGCACACGTCCTCAGCTGGGACCACCGGCTTCTTCGTTGGCACAGGCGTTGTCGGAAGAGCCGTGGGCGCCACCGTCACGACTGCAACTGTCGGCTTGGCAGTTGGCTTCAGGGTGGGCGCGGCGGTCGGCTCTGCGGTCTCGGCGGCGGGCTTGTAGGAGACGGTGCTGACGCCCTTGGACGTGGGACGGTCGCTGAACAGGGGGGAATGGGGGGGGGGCAACAGCAGTGAGTTAGTGAGAAGGTGAGTGAGTGAGAAAGCTGGTGTTTTGTGTGTGCAGCAGGAGCATTGCTGGCATTATGCCTACATGCCCTTCGAACCTTGTGCAAGTGCAGATGTTGCGAGACACCATGCAGCTGGACAGCGATTACGCTGCACAAGCGCACACTGTTGCGCGTGGTGACAGCCAGAGAGGTCAGGGCATCTGCTCACAACAGCAGTTTCAACACCACATGGTCATCTCTTCTGTGCAGCACACGACGGGTCGGCAGGAGGGGATCAAGGCAACGATGCTTGCTTGACCGTAACGCAAGCGTTTGAAGTTATGACGCGCCGACTGCAAGTTGAAGTTTACCTGCAGGCCTCCACGGCCTCCAGACCAGTGGACACGCAGGATGCGTCCAGAGTGGGCTCGGATGTGGTCTTCACCATCTTGGGGGTGCCGTCGGAGATGACGGCTTGGTAATAGGTGGAGCCGCAGCTGTAGGAGGGCGAAGCACAGCATAAAGAGGGGGGGAAGGGGGGGGTGCTCAGCACACGAGGTCACCTGCAATACATGCCTGTGGGGCTTAGGAGACGGCGCCAAGCACTGGTAGGTGAGGTGCATGTACACTTTACTTCAACCTACATATACATGTGTCATGTCTCGTACATGACGGTGCAATATATTGTTACACGCGTAGACGATGCAATATATTGTTACATGTGCACACACACTTTAGAAATGTATGTACAGGGTAAACGCATGCACACCTGCTGAAGTCCTTCTGGGTGGGGTCGCTGGTGCAGCACTGCATCTCGTAGATGACCTCGCCGCCGTCGTTGCAGCTGTACGTCGTGACGTACGCATATGGGCAGGCGTACTCCTCGGTGCAGCACGACGCCGTCGTAGGACCGTAGGCAAAGTTGGTCAGAGTTCCTGCACAACGTGCGACGTAGGCAGGTACAGTAGGTGCTTAGGAATCTTGCAGTGAGCGGCAGCGCTTTCTGTACTACGTCGACGCAGGTTGCGCACGTGAAATGGAGATTCGGCTTCACAGGGCGCTGCAAAGCAGCATCAAGTCGTGTGCATACGCCTGTATGCCGTGCCAAAGGTTCAGTGGAAGAAGTCAGCACTAGTGTAGCAGATCAGCTGCGCAGCATGAGCTCTGCAGCTTGATCGCCGCTTGTGCAATGTGGACTGCATGGATTGCACTTTTACATGCTCGGCAACGCGGCGCACATCAGTATCAGGCCAGTCAAAAACGTTTGTGAACAATAGCTCAAAACAGTTGTTTCACTGCATCAGCTACATGTTAAAAAGCGCGAGGGACAACGTACCATCTAGCGCGTTATCCTGGGACTTCGAGTAAACTTCCAGAGCTCCGCATTTCTCCAACACCGCTGCGGCAGTGGAACTCGATGTCCCTTTGAGATTGCTATCAGACGATGAGCTCTTGTTATTCTTGACGCCCAGCGTGACGCCGATGGCGATACCGGCAGCTGCAACAGACGAGCGCGGGACACGGGTTTACTCAGAATTCGTGCATCAAGCGCGATGACATATGCCATATGCATCGCCAGCAGTAAGATGTGGCGAGCTGGCTCGCCGGCGCAACACAAACAACCACACCAGGCATTGACTTGGCTACAGCACGCTTGATTCCATGCATGGCGCCGCAGGCACCGGCCGGCAACACAAACGAAGTCACACACTCGGCTGGACGGCGAGGAGGGCGCGCGCGCGCTTGAAGCTGAGGGTCATGTTGCTAGTTGAAGGTGCGATAACATGTGAGCACGAGGCCTGCTCTTTAACGCACCTGCCAGAATGGCCACCGCCACACCGCCCGCTACGTATTTGGTTTTGCTCCCTGCTGCCTTTGCCATGTCGCCTGCCTGTATTCGTCAGTCCTGATGGTGCTTGTGCAGCAGAGTGTGGCACCGAGTGGGGTCGCCAAAGAAGAGCTCATGTTGGCGCGAGTAGGCTCGGTGAAAGTGGAGAGAGCCAGCTGAAAACAAAACTTGAAATGAAAATGTATTTCGCAAGCAGCCGCCGCCGCGCCGCCGTTTCGGAGCTCAAGTTCAAGTTGAAACACCCCTGGAAGTAGTTGTTGTAAAAGGTGCTCTTGCATGCTGTTGAGCTTCTAGTATGCGGCCGTAGCAATGGATGCGCCCAAGGAGCAGTCAGAGAAGGCAATGTCAAAAGCTCGCGACAAACATACATGCTACTTGAAGTTAAAGTGTCATCTTCAACTTGAAGTTGATCATTTGCAATTGCCACTGCTTGCCAATGTGTGTTTAGAAGACAGGCATGCAAAGTGGCTGATTGTGATATGCCCCTCAATGCCTGTGTTCTGCGTTCTACCCTTCGTACTGAAGAGCACTGCTGGCAGACATTTGCATCATCAATCCGCGAATTTCCTGACTTCCTGGCGCATTCATGAATTTGCTGTCGATGCCCAGAGCAGTCCTGTGGCAGCAACATTCAAGAATTCAGCAAGTCCAGTGAGAGGAAACCTGAAAGCTGGCTGCAATGCTGAAAACTCTTCACACAGCAAGAGAATGTGCTGCTGCACCGGTGCTTGTAAACTGGACTGCCTCGCAGGTGCAACAAACAGCAACAGCAACAACACTCATCAGATGCCCCAATGCTTTGTAAAAAAAAGAGCCTACTAGAACAAAGGGGGTCGACCTTATTCTCATAGTTCGTGCTTCCACATTATTGGCGCCAGCCCTATTGTTTTTTTTTAAACCCCCGTCTACCACGCCCTGGACGCTCTAGAGCCTGCTGCTGGTAGCCTGCAAGTGTAGTGGTCTGTGTGTGATGCTGATGTGCTGACCCTTGTGCTTCGCGGACGCCAATCCTGAGCCGAGAGTGACCACCAAAGAAGCAGACGACGGTAACTCCCAGGCGACATGATGGCGAGCGCTTCCCGCGGCAAAGGCAGTGTCACCGCCGACAAGGGAGCATTGGCAGCAGTCAAGGACGCTGGCAGTGGTGATGACATCAACGCGCTAGCTGCCAGATACGAGATGACTGTCGTTGAGTGTACCTCTGCTCTGCCCTATCCGGACCGGCCATGGGAAGCCACTCTAAGCATTCACGGCAAACACGAGTTCACAATAAAGAAGGCGCCAGGGAGCGGCTTCACCTGCAGCACTCGTGACGACTTCCTGGGAGACAACTTGTGGCTGGAAAATTTGGAGGAAGCTGTGTCGGTGGCGAACGGGGTGGAGACAGTGCTGAAGGAAGCGCTCGGAGTGTACAAGTGAGTTCACACATCCTCGGCGCCTCAACTGATCAGTACGCTTTTATCACTGACCAGGCCGCTGTTTCAGCGCTGCAGCATTGTCATGAGCATACTTTCAGCAGGCCACTTGGCGCGACCCTAGTTCGCCACTGCTTGCTGGTTGTGTTGCTCTTTTGGTCCATCGCTGATCGCCGGGCAGCTCAGTGTCAGGTTTCAGTTCTCCACAGTTCTCCACTGTAGTGCAGCCAGCATCCCAGGAAGCACGTCTCTTGGTTGGTGGTAGGGACGGCCTGAGCAGTGCCAGAAGCGAGTTTGGCCAGCATCAACTCCTGCTGCAGCTCCAGGAGAATTAAAGCTGAAGATCTTCAACAAGTGGAACTGATGTTGTTTTGCGCTCCGAGCTAGCTACCCATGCTTTGTGGTGTGGTGCCATTGTGATCGGCAGCACGCAAATTCAACTTTGTTACCATGTGCTAACGTGAGCCTGTGTTATGTGGCGTGCACTCCCCCTGAAAGCCGACACGCGCAGCGACACTCTCTTGCTCCCCAGCGACTCATGCTTTCAGTCACCTGGAAGCACACTTGGCACTGGCAGGCACGCTTTACATGCATGCAGGTTAATCACAAATGGTGACGCTCACCCGAAAATCGACAGCAAGATGCAGCCACAAAAGCCAAAGCGTTTGCAGAGAAAAGGGAAAAGAGAGGAGTGATCACCTTTGTGGCTCTTCAACTCAGTAGTGTAACTTACCCGCGACAACGCTCAGCAGCATGACTGACACGTGTGGGCACAGGTCCCCACGCATCATGCCCTGACCGGTGTTTTCATTTTCCCTTTTATTTTAACCAAACCCTAACCCTATCTTGATTGCGATGGCACCGCTCAGGTGCATAGCGGGGCCGGCCTCCGACAAGGGTTCGGACGGCGAGTCGGACTACGAATACCAGGAGGACATGGGTATGGATAACGTGGACGATACGGAGCTGGCGGCCAAGTATGCGGAGAAGGCTGTGTCGGCCAACAAGGCCACGGGGACGTGGGAGGACAGGGACGAGGTGCCGCTCATAGGTGGGTACGCATGTACATATGTATGTATGTATGTAATACTTTGTATGGTGAACTGGACTAACAAGAAGGCCACGGGGACGTGGGAGGACAGTGCCGCTCATAGGTGCGTATGTATATATGTAGGTGTGTATGGTGAACTGGACTAACAATAAGGCCATGGGGACGTGGGAGGACAGGGACGAGGTGCCGCTCATAGGTGAGGACGTATGTACGTGTGTGTGTATGGTGAATTGGACCAACAACCTCATAGGTGTGTGTCTAAGTCTGCGTGTATGTGAACTGGACTGACAACAAGGCCACAAGGACGTGGGAGGACAGGGTCGCCGCTCATAGGTATGTATGTACTGCGATGTATATATGGTCAACTAGACTGCGCAGGGTCTTTTGTACGGAATGTGTGCGAGCGGTACACGCTCAGCTGCGCTACTTAGTGCCCTCTTTTCCGCGATGCTCTTCCGCAGTGGCCTTGAGACTGTCGCGTCAGCCAAGGTTGAAGTTGAAGTACGCCACGTGGGGCTGCAGCGCTCAGCAAAGCCAGGGGTACGCGGGATAACATATAGGGTTGATGAGGCACCAGCGGAAGGTATTGTGATCAGCGGAGCGGCGTGGATGCTAACCCAAACCGTAAATCCAAACCCTAACCCTTGACCCTAAAAATCGAGAGGCGCATCGCTGTAGAGATCAGGTGAGCACTTGCATTGTGAGGCTCCACTGCATATGCGCATACCGGTAACCTGCCGACACATCTGTATAGCTTGGCCTATCATCACGGCAGACAGTCTTGCTGAAGCTAATGCTTCAATCTTGGCGTCACCATGGTGCAAGGTTCACCTGGCGCTGGCTTGGACTATAGTTGAAGCTTCTGTAGGGTTAGGCCAGCATAGGGTCAAATGTTGAATTCAACATGGCACAAGCTCATCTGATGCTGGCTTGGACTAAGGTTGAAGTTAGGGTTCGGTGAGGGTGAAGTCGCGAGCGCCGAGCAAAGCTGCCATATGGCACTTTCCTCTTTGTCCATGCTTGAGTTGATGGATTGATTATCACTGCAAGAGTCGGGGTTCTCATTGAGTCCTCTTACAGTTTGGAACAATGAGAATTGGTATAGACCTGCAGTGCGAACATTATGCAGCTGTGGCCGTACATCTTGTACTTTGACACGCACTGTAGCAACAGCCACTGCAGTTCGTTCTGGCGCTGCTGCACAGTCAGGACGAGCACGATCGCTACCAAATTCTTCAAGTGCCTTCGCTACCCAAGCATCACTTGCGACCCATTCATTGAAGGTCCAGAGCGATTTTCCACCACTCCTGCACAGACTGGTGGTGAAACTCTGCGCACATGGCTTGATCGGCTGCATCAAAAGCGTGCTCAGCCCTAGGGTTAGGGTTATCACCACGCGTGCCCAGCCCTAAGTAATTAGCTCCAACGGCTTGTCTGCTGCATGGTCAGAGCTTCTTAGAGTTAGGTAGCACAGTCAGAAAGGAGTGGCATTGTGCCATTCAATGTGGGCTTGGCACCAGCTCACGTTCCGTCACATCTGCATCACCCTCAACATCAACTTCAACTTCAAGCCACCCCCTGGTGGGAGAGGGGGGGGGCTGATGTCTCTCCGTACCATCTGCGCTCGGCTGATACAGCTGCTGCTGCGCACAAATGCCAAAAAGTGCGAACCTGCTGGTTGGTCTGTGGCGTCGACACTGTGCTGAACACACTGTGGTGTCGCATGTAAGGGTTAGGGTTAGGGTTAGGGTCAGAGAGTGCACACGGCAGCTCGCTGAACGCCGAGGTGAGTCACCTGAGGACCTTGTGCCAGCATTGAGCCGTCAGTGTTTTAATATACGGGGCATTCATTTCAGGGTTGAAAGCTGTAATGGACTGTGGCTGGCATGTATGTATGTACAGCATCGTGTGTACCGTGTGAGTATGCAACAAAGATACAGCCATCTACACACCGCAGGATATCCTTGTACACCAACCCTATTTCAACCCCGACTCTAACAGGTCGACAATTATTTACTAACCCTAACCATCATTCACGCCTCAATTGAAGCGCTCAAGCGGTCAGTCATACCATGTATTCCGTCTCTGCAACAGGGCCGAAGCGGTCACTGGCGCGACGGGCATGTATGTATGCACAGTACCGTGCGAGTGCAGAACGAAGATACAGTTCTATCTACACATTGTGTGCTTGTATACTCAGCCTGAACCTAACCCTAACCCTAACAAGTCACCACTACTGTGAATTCCGCCTATTCCACAGGGCTGAAGCGGTCACGCGGCGCGACGGGCAGCGCCAACACGCGCCTGATGCGCGATCTGAGCAGACTCATGCGCACAGACACGAGCTCACTGGGCTTCACGTTGGAGCTGGTGCACGATGATAACCTCACGCTGTGGCGCGTCAAGGTCTTCGGCTTCACGGACTGCCCGCTCGCAGAGGACATGGTGAGCGCTGCTGCTGATGGTGTTGATGATGATGCTCAGTTTAATGGGCTAGTGTCATGCACATGTGCGCATTGTGTTGCAAGGGGGGGTTGGGGGGGGGGGGGAGGGGGGGGGGCATTGGTGAGGGGGTCATTCCTCCCGGGGCAATCAGCATCACCGTGCTGTTGGCCCTCCTCGTAAGCTCCACAGCCACAGCACTGCCAGCTACCCGAAGGTCTGCCGGCACAGGTGCTTGCCTCATCAAGGCGTCTATTGCCGACGCCTCTGCAAGGAGTCGTATGCTAAGTAGTCCCCTAGCGTCAAGGCAATAGTGAGCGTCAGCCATACGGTTAGGAAGTCACGGTTGCGCTTGCAAATGCTGGCGCTCATCCACGTGCCAGGGCTACTATACTGGCTTCGTCGCAACTAATTATTGCTGCCCTACCCACACCGTTGCGCAGGTGAAGCTCAAAAAGGAGCGGAAGCTGGAGCACATTGAGCTGGAGATGAAGTTCCCGGAGGACTACCCGTACTCGCCCCCCTTCTGCCGCGTCGTCTACCCGCGCTTCATCCGGCAGACGGGCTACATCCTCGACGGCGCCTTCTGCTTTGAGCTGCTCACCAAGCAGGGGTGGACGCCCACCAACGACATTGAGACGGTCATCGTGCAGCTGCGCTTCCTCATGGTGTTTGGCCACGCGCGCATCGACTTCAACGAGACCACGCCGTACTGCGAGAGGAACTCGCTCAACGCGTTCCGCGGCGCGGCCAAGCAGCACAACTGGGCCATCTGACAGCGCGCGCGGAGGGGCGTGGGGGGGGGGGGGGGGGGGGGGGGGGGGGGGGGACAGGGAGCAAAGTGGGGGGACATGAGGGGGGCGTGTGGGCAGGAGAGTGCGCGGCATTGCTGCAGGCGGCTCCGCCGAGAGTTGAAGCCGGCAGGCAAAGAGTTGAAGTTGGCGGGGCATAGTCCGTGGCGACGCTCCTCAGCAAGAGACCAGCGTGTTTGTTGCAGGACGCACAGGAGGGCGGGCAGGGGAGGGGGGGGGGGGGATACCCGCCTACTGTGCATCATGGCAGGCGTTCATGTGACACTGCTCCCCGGTATGGGAGAGGTGGTGTTGCGGAGGATCCCACTCCCTCTCCTGGCTCGCGGACGGCAGGCATACATACCCAGAGGCGAGCACAAACTCTTAGTCCTAAGGTTTTGTGCACCGCAACCGCGCACGAGCAGGGTCGGGTCGGGGCTGCCTGTGTTTGGAGAGCAGTCAGCGTGAGGTGGTACAGTGGTAGTAAACTACTAGACTGTCATGCGTCACGTCACGCTCTGCCCATCTTGGCAGTGCGCTTGGGGGGGAGGGGGGTGGAGGCTACAAAGGGGGTGTCATTTAGGGTAACTGCCGCGTCCTGATCACATTCTGATCACATTCACGCGGAGCGTCAGGCTTCAACTTCAAGTCTGTCCCGACGGACAGTGCCTGTGTTGCAAGCCAGTTCTCTGCCTCAACACAGCACTCTGGCTGTACCTCTCTTTGTGCATAGTAGTGGCTGTAGTGGCATGGTTGCAAGACCGGGGGACCCCCCTCCCTCCCCCTTCTCTCCCCTGCGCTGCATACTCGCGAGGCTTCGATGTGCACCCCCTTATGGGCAAACTGAGCGCAAATGCAACCATTAGGGTGGTAGGCCTAATTGCATCAAGCCCCCCTGTAGTGCCCGCTCGCCGTTGCAGAAGTGGTGTGAGTTCAAGTTGACTAGTTCAAGTTGACTAGTCGGGTGGTGCCACTGCTCTGTGGGGGGAGCACTGCTGCTTCTGGTCTTACGTCCTGGTTTGTTCTCTGTGTCGGAAGGAGGGTGCCATGTGCTTGCGTGCCAAGGTACTGCTGCATTGTTTCCACCGTGGTGTCTCTTGTGAATGAGTGCTGCTGCCTGTTTGCGTGCACGCCACCATGTGCTGAATTACGCTTGCACGCAATGATGTTGCAGCTGCTAGAACGGTGCTCGTGTCACATGCATGATGTGATGACTGTGGAACTGGGTCGATGGCATAGGTTGCATGTTCCAAAACGACATGAGTCTTTCAGTCGGGAGTGTGCCACGGGAACCAGCCTCACTCATGCGAAACATGCGCCAAAGAACCGAGGTGATCAATCACATACAGGGCAAGTTGATGCGATGAGGATGGCTACCCCCATGCACTGTCAGTCGCAGCTTGTAATCTTCAGCATAATGCCGCAGGTGTGAGCATACATATGAGCTGCTTGTTGAAGCCCTTTACCGTGAGTGAGGTGCTGCATGATTTGTCTGCCCAGGAAGGCTGCTGCATTGGAAGTTTACAAGACTCACAGCATGCATTGTCAGCAGATGCGTTTCAAAAGAAAACAACTGTGACACGCAAAGAGCAAATGCCAATCTCACAATGGCCACACATGAAGTGAATGGTACCACTGTGAGTCGGTCTATGACACACAGCCAGCAAGTGCCAATCCGACTACAGTGATGCACAACCCGCAATTGTAAGAGAGGGACACTTCTTCAGTGACAGAGATCATGGCAGCACATGACACACGTGGCACAGAATGGGCTCCCCAGCCGTTGGCGCTTTTGGATCATCAAGCCTGCAAGGGATCTTTTCATTATGTCTGTGATCATGTCTGCAGTGTGCTACAACAGCAACAATCCTCTGTTTACATATGCCTATCCGCTGTGACGCGTGCAGGCAGCGATGGTGAGGCGTTCATTTCAACAGTGCTCAGCACCATATCCACACATGCCTACCCTCTACAGCATCTACTTTTGTACTGATGCTATGTACATTCAGGGCGCCAGCTCACCGCCAGCTTACCACTGGCTGTGCCAGAGCTTGCTTCCTATCGACGAGAGTGACAAGGCGCCTTTGCCACAGTGACACAAAGCGCGACACCTTACCGTTCAAAACCCGAAACTGCCACATGCCCCACACACTCAGCTCAAGTGAGGCCCTGTCTGCAATCAAAGCTTGGCATCCCGAGCACAGCGATGCTCCTGCACGCCCCCCACTCCCAGGGCTTGAAATTGCCATGAGCTAGGGCTTGAAGTTTCCATGAGCTAGGGCTTGAACTCCTCCTTGATGAGCCTGGCGATGGTGTTGAGCTGTATGTTGGAGGTGCCCTCGTAGATGGTGCCTATCATGCAGTCACGGTAGTACTTTTCTGCGAGGTACGCCTTGGTGTAGCCGACGCCGCCCAGCAGCTGCAGGCACTGGCTGGCGGTGCGCGTCGCCACCTGCGACGTGAACAGCTTGGTCATGGCGGCCTGCTTGACGAAAGGCAGGCCTGCCTCCTGCGCAGTATAAACAGGAGGGGCGGACAGAATCAGAACCATTTCGCGCCAGTTGGTTACATCAGTGACAATTGAAGTTGCTGCTGCAGCGAACAATGCCGCATTTCAAGGACAAACGGATTGAACTAGGTTCACCTTCGGCAAGAGTTAGATTTTATCAATATGCAGCATGGTGCCGCCATTGGCGCGATGAGAGTGGCATGGCATTAGGTGCCCTACTTGAGGAACAGCAGGCTGCTGCTAGCATACGCGAGGCACACTATAGGGATGACAAGACAACAAGCCGAGAGCTGGTGCAATAGAGGAGTGGTCGAGCGATCAGTTTACACATTGGTTGCGATGATGCATGGTACAGCAGGTCAAGCAGCATAGGAAATGAACCAGTTGCATGTCGACACTGGTGATAGAAAGTGTGCGTGCTGAATGCTGACACCTGGTGAAGGCGCATGCTTTGGGGCTTCTGTTTTAAATAGGGGGTATCGATACTTCAATCACGAAGTTGAAGTCAAAGCCGTCAGCATCGCCTGACAGGCGACCTCATCGCCACCACAGATGCGCTGAGACTGAGGATTGAACTTCACAAGGCGGTGCTAATGTACTGATCAAGTACCGTATACTTGATACGCTTGCCTTCATGCGCGCCGTAGCGTATGTGAGTTGCCGCGCTGCCTCAATGTCAGTGGCCATCTGCATGTGAAACAGTGAAACAGGGGGAGGGTGTGTGGCAAGGGGGGGGTCATTCATCCATCACAGCTCAAGAGTAATCATGCCATGTACTTCAATCCTGATTAGGGTTGGCCGTTCCTAATTAGGGCCAGCCCGAACCCTTATCCTGAGCCTAAGAGCAGATCATAATGTGCAGCGCACATGCTTTGACAGCTCTGCTGCACGCAATGTGGCTAATGTCAACGCCACTCAGGGTTCACCCGCAGTTACAGCGCATGGAAGCACTCACGCCCTGACTGAAACCCCAATGATGCCACCGCAGCGGGTACTCCACCCGTTGTTACATACTGACAGCAAAAAGAGATGCAAGAGCTGGTACAGCTGTATCAACTATGTACAGCCCACAAGATGTAGCCGCAAACATAGGTGGTGGCAGTGCATCGCCCGGAACTAGCGCAGTGCATTTTAAACAAGCCGCTTGCACAACCAGGTATTCAAACACGCATGCCACGGAATGCTCAGGACGGTGTGTACGCATGCCAGCGACCATGCTCCGACGCGGTCATACACTGCTCGAGTAATGTGCTTGTACCTGAGCGTATTGGTGCTGCACGGCCTGGAAGTCCCCGATGTGAGTGCCGAACTGCTTGCGTTCGAAGAGATACGGCATGACGTGCTCAAAGCAGCCCAGGCTCAGCCCGACCATCTGCGCGCCTGTCTCAGGCAAGTGAGACAGGAGCTCTGGGTTAGGGTTAGGGTGCACACTGCACGTCAGCAGCAGTTCTAGGGGAACACAGCATGAATGTCAGGCGGCAAGGCAGGAAGCACACGGTATATAGGGACGGAGAGAGAGTGGGTAGTATTTGGGAGCGTCAAATGTGGTGCACCTTGACTCCAGGACTGTTATGAGTGGCTCAAGAACTTTCAATTAAAGTGAGTATAATGCTAGGGTCAGGCTCTCATAAGTCCCCTGGAGGCTCGGTACCTCTGAGCATGTGAGGCGAGCGGCTGCAGTGCAAGCGCGCTGAGTGAAGAGCTCAACAAAGTTGAACGTACTTGACCTCAACGTTGTCTCAGGCTCAAGTCCAGTGTCGCAACATCAAATAATCCAGATAACAACAACGCCACTTTGCATGCTTTATCCTAGGTCAACCTAAACCAAATTCTGATGCCAACCCTAGCTTGACCCTACCACATGACACAAGCGCTCACCGATGCCAACCCTGCCCTCATTGAGCATCTGTATGGCATACTTGATGCTAACCCCAGCTGATGCCGACCCTAGCTTGACCCTACCACATGACACAAGCGCTCACCGATGCCAATCCTGCCCTCATTGAGCATCTGTATGGCATACTTGATGCTAACCCCAGCTGAACCCTACTTAATGGTGCTCACCAATGCCAATCCTGCCCTCATTGAGGATTTAGATGACATACCTAATGCTAAGTCTAGCTGAACCCTACTTGATGACGCTCACCAATGCCAATCGTGCCCTCATTCAGGATCTGGATGGCTTACTTGTCGCCACAGCTCCTGAAGCTAACCCCAGCTGAACTCCACTTAGAAATGACGCTCACCGATGCCAATTCTGCCCTCGTTGAGGATCTGTATGGCGTACTAACCCTAGCTGAACCCTACTTAATGATGCTCACCAATGCCAATCCTGCCCTCGTTGAGGATTTGTATGGCGTACTTGTAGCCCTGCCCCACCTGCCCGAGAACGTTCTCAGCGGGGACCTTGCAGTCGTGGAACGTTACTGGGCACGTGCTGGATGCCCTGATGCCCAGCTTGTCCTCCTTGCGGCCCACCGAGATGCCGCCGTTCTGCGCCAAGGCGAATACATGGCAGATACATATTGTTGGCCGTTCTGTGCCAGGGTGCATACATGGCAGATATATATTGCTGAATGAACATCGTAGCGACAACATTGTTGTGGATAGGATGCCCTGATGCCCAGCTTGTCCTCCTTGGGGCCCACCGTGACGCCGCCGTTTTGCGTCAAGATGCATACATGGCAGATATGTACTGTTGAATGAACACCGTAGCGACAACATTGTTGTCAAGTGGGGAGGAAGCCGTTGCAGCAAAGCAGCAGCGACAGAAATTGGCATCACCGAAACGCTGCCATTCTATGTGGGCCAGACGTGTGTATGGCAAACCAGACAAAAATCTGCGTCAAGGCCATACATGGCAGATACTTGTTGTTGACCGTTCTGTGCCAGGGTGCATACACGGCAGATACATATTGTTGAATGAACACCGTAGCGACAACATTGTTGTCAAGTGGGGAGGAAGCCGTTGCAGCAAAGCAGCAGCGACAGAAATTGGCAGGGACGGCAGTCACCGAAACGCTGCCATTCTATGTGGGCCAGACGTGTGTATGGCAAACCAGACAAAAATCTGCGTCAAGGCCATACATGGCAGATACTTGTTGTTGACCGTTCTGTGCCAGGGTGCATACATGGCAGATACATATTGTTGAATACCATAGCGACAACATTGTTGTCAAGTGGGGAGGCATCCGTGAGTGCGAAGCAGTAGCTACAGCAAGTAGCACGGGTGGCAGTCACCGTAGCGCTGCCATTCTATGCAGGCCAGATTAATGTACTATGTATGTATGGCGGACAACAAAAATGACGCTTCTAAAAAATGTGCAGCGGCGAGACATTACAACAGACACAGCCAGCAGCCTCCGTCGCATGAATACAGAGAGCTGAGCACTGACGTTGAGCTCCCTTGCTGCCGAGTGCCTGGTGCACTGCACATGGTGGTGGAGCGCACATGCTTCGGTATGCATCATCACTGATACTGACTTCAGACCAGTGCTCAGTGTCAGAAACCCTTGCTGCCGGGTGCCTGGCGCACTGCCTGTCTCAGGTAATGGAGCTTGCATGCTTAGGGTAAGGGTAACTAACTTAGGGTTACGGGTAACTAACCCTAACCCCCTAACCCTAACTCTAAAATGCATTGAAATCATTGATCTTTATTGTGCTCAGACCAGTGCTCAGTGTCAGGAACCCTAGCTTGTCCAGTCATGTGACCGCAACACCAGACATAACCATTTAACATGGAAGCAGAGATGGCACATCAACATATGGGGATACACACTGCATAATAGAAAAGTTAACGTGAGATTGCTGCAATCTGAACCATGCATCTTCTTGTCATGGGTTGTACACGTAACCCCCCTGAACCACCCCCCTGTTCACTGTGAACAAGACAGCGATAGGCATTCACAAAACTTCAACTTGTGACAACGACAGCGCACGCTCACCTCCTTATCCACGATAAAGCATGTGATCCCCCTGTACCCGGCCCCCCGGTCCACCGTGGCAAAGACAAAGAACACCCCCGCCTGCTCCGCGTTGCTTATCCAGCTCTTGGCGCCCTCAATGGTGTAGTAAGAGCCATCGGCGCTGCGCGTCGCAGTGGTGGCGAGCGCAAAGGCGTCGCTGCCGCTGCCCGGTTCGCTGAGGCAGAAGGAGGCAACTGTGCCGTGGCCGAGGAGGGGGAAGTACTTGGCCTGCTGCTCCGGGGTGCCCCAGAACCTCAACATGTTGTTGAGCAGCGTATTCTGCGTGGCAAAGGCACAGAGTAAAGAGAGAGTGCGTGTGGGGGGGTCAGCATTGTGAAGAGCAGGGGAATGTGCAGCACATGCTCAAGGTAAGGTGTTGTACTCGTTGCAGGGCATGGTGAGGCTAACCCTAACCCTAACCCTAAGAATGCTCAGAGACTTGGGTGTGTGGAGTGGGGTGCAGCTGCATGTCTTGATGTTGAGCGTTGTCGTGTGTCGAACAGGTTGAAACTGCAGAGCACGGATGGCTTGCCATGACGTTACTGCAAGGCACCGCAGGCTACTTGAGCATTGTGAACTGGTAGAAGGCCCGCAGGCAGAGGCATCATCCATTCGCGAGCAATGAGCTGCTGCTGAAATGCTGCGATGGGCGTGCTTGCAGTGCACGTGCTGCAGACACGTATGCCAGTACACATATGCTTGCATAAAGTACTGAGTGAAAAGTGTTGTCGCAGCAGATGCATACATGGTGAAGTTCGTCAAGGCTACACTATAACATGTACTAGCACTTCACAGAAGGCCACTAAGCACTTTTCACGGCTTCACAACCATCA
Source organism: Tribonema minus (assembly GCA_017506865.1). Taxonomy (NCBI): domain Eukaryota; class Xanthophyceae; order Tribonematales; family Tribonemataceae; genus Tribonema; species Tribonema minus. The sequence continues at coordinate 297,258 of JAFCMP010000027.1, read as the reverse complement.
GCTGTATCTGAATGCGCATAGGAGGTGGTGCTGACCACTTTTGCTCACTGCATGAGGTTGAGCACTGATGACGCACACAGCATATAGCCCCCCACGACAAAAAGCGAACATTGCACTTGCAGCGCAAACATCGTCGGTGCAAGCCATTAACATTGCAACAGTTCTACAACCCAAACATGCTCGGTGCCACCCACTCAGTTTGCAGATGTGCTAGCACTTGCCTGGATATCCACGAGCACGGCTACAGCAGGATCCACTTTCGCGATCTCCTCGATAACCAGACAAGCGCTCACAAACCCCAGCCCGCTGCCTCCGTGTTCCGTCGGCACCTCCACGGACATGAGGCCATTCTCGAACAGGCCTGATAGGACCGCAGGGTCCATCTTCGAAGCGTCGTCCATGTCCCTGACTCGAGGCTTGATCACATCATTGGAAAAGCGAGCTACCATGTCTTGGATCATCAGCTCATCTTCGCTGAACGCTGCCGGCGCGGCGGTGTGTCCAGTGCAAAGACTTCTCCTGCTGCCGGTCAAGGTAACCGAAATGGCGGAACGCAGGTGCTTGGCGACTGCAGCGTGGCCGCAACGGGCTCTGGCTAATCTTATGCTTGCTGCCATCATCTTTGCCTGCTGCAGTCAGGTGTGCAATTGACTTGCGAAGACGCCTCCACCGGTGTGTAAGCACTGCCCCTGTAGGTCACTGTGCGCCTGTTGCGCTGCAGACTGCGCAGCTGTGACCGAGGTCGAGGCTTGTGCGCCGGTGCAGGCACTACGTCGGTGCAACTTGAGGAACGAACTTCAAGTGCCATTCTGCGCAGAACCTGCTTTGAAAAAAGGCAGAGACGAGACGAGGTGATGGACCGCTAGCAGGTGCGTTGGGGACACACCGTTCTGCTTCAAGTGGAGAGCTGCTACCCACACACGATGTCCTCCGAGAGAGCTGCCTCAGTTCTTTCATTCGGACGAGTCTCTGAACATTCTTGCAGCTGTCGAGCTCTGTCAGGCAGGTCGCGTACTGCTTGTAGCGCCGTGAGGATTGATGTTTGTCCCCTTATTGTTTTCCAACTCGCAGCGCATGGCCGTGGACCCATTCATAACGCGCATGGCCTTTTATACGTGTTTATAGGAAGCACCTCATATCGTTTTTTCTCCGTGTGCATCTAGCTAGCTCCTGCTACGGCGGCGGAACCACTCAAATCGGACACGAGGCTGCTATACTGCAGCAAGCCACCATTGGCTCTTGGCGCACCTAGCGGCAGCATAGCATGCCACCGGAGTACAACGACACAATGTCGGGTTCGTCAGCAGCAGCGGAGAGCACTACTGCTGGCGGGAGCGGAGAGGACAAGCAGCAGCAGCTGGATGCTTTGCAGGCACAAATTGACGCAGAGGATGCCAGACTCAGGGAGGCCAGACAGAACTTGCGGTTCTGGAGGCACCCCATCAAAGTTCTCAGGTCCGCGACACGTGTAGTGCGTCATTTATTCAGCCGTTGCGCATTGACAGCACCTACATGTCCTATATGCTGCCTCATACATTCAATGATTGAGCATTGGCTTCATGCGTGGTATGTGCCGGCGTTGCAGCTGGTTGATGCGCATCACAGGCAGCGAGACCTAGCGCAAATTTTATGGTAAGGCGATTTCCAGATGCTAATGTGCCTTCAGAGGATGGGAAAGCACTGTGGCGTACATATGTACCCACAAGAAGTGTCCATAGCTACAGCACTTGAAACTGTCCTGCCCAGCAGTCAACGTCTATGTGTGATTTTCATGGTTGCACATTCCAGTCAGGCACAACTTCAAGTGATTACTTCACTTCACCTTTTTGCAGAAGCCACATTACTGTGTGATTATGGCACCGCTTTTGTGAGAACTCACACCAGTAGAGCTGCATTTGTCTGGTTCATTAGCTAGTCGCCTTGCACCAAGAAGCGAAACTGTCACCGCTGCTCGAGCGCCGCATGGCAGCGGATGTGATGTGATTTTTTTTTTCTTTTTTCGATTGTTATCTTTTGCACTGTGCACAATGCATCATATGGTGGCTTGCTGTCATTTGCGGCTGAAACGAACACGGCCTCTATCATATGATGGCTGACGCGCACACAGTCTCCTATCATATGGTGGCTTTCGGTCAGTTGCGGCAGACACAATTACGGCTCTCACCAGATAATGTCATGAACCACGCGCCATTGCACACAGTGCCAGCGAGAGCAGTGTTGTTGATTTCAGCCCGCGATTTGTGCATGTTCGACAGGTTATTCATAATGCAGGCGAGCAGCTGGGCGAAGGACACATTTCACCTCCTGGTGACGCATCCGGCGGTGACTTTCGTTGGCGTGCCGCTGGTGGCGCTGTGGCTGTTTCTGGAGCACGTGCCGGGCGCGTATACCGATGAGGTGCGTCACCTTCAATAAAAACTTTAATAACAAGGCCTTTGTGACGTACAACTCATGCATGGTACATACCAACGGCATATTGAGCTGAAATAAGCACATTCTTGCCGGCTTGCCGCTGGTGGCGCTGTGGCTGTTTCTGGAACACGTGCCGGGCGCATATGCCGACAAGGTACGCTACTCTCATAGCTCATGCATCACTTGTGCCGAACTGAAATGAAGATGATTTTGTCGGCGTGCCGCTGGTGGCACTGTGGCTGTTCCTGGAGCACGTGCCGGGCGCGTATACTGATGAGGCATGTTCTCATTATAGCATTATGCATCATGTATGTTGAACTGAAATGTACCGACGAGGGTATGTTGTGATTACAGCACATGCATCATGTATGTCGCACTGAAACATATAGTCGAGGTACGTCATCATCATAGCAAATGCATACTGTATGTGGAATTGACAATGAATGATAAGGCGGCAACCGCTGTTGCGAATGGGCCAGTACTATGCGCGCACTAGGGCTAGGATTAGGGTTAGGGCAAGGGCTGATCATGAACCTCAACCTGAACCAGTAGCAACGGGAGGCAAGAAACCATGTGTTTCGGACGGTTTTCTTTTGTGCTGCTCTGCACGGCACTTTGGTTTGCATGGAGCATATGATATTGGGTGTGGGATTGCATGGATCATGATGATAGCGTATGTAGACAATGTAGATGACTATCTCTGTACGTGGCAAGAGGCTGTCGCGCATGAGCACCCGCACGCATTTGTATCATGGTATTGCTGCCGTCGTGCAGATCGACAATCGTGAAGAGGCGATCAACTTCCGTGTCTGGTGGGCAGGCCACACTTTTTTTTTTATCAAAATCATTCCAGGCTTTCATTATGAGGGGTTGTTGACTGAAAATGCAACCCTTACCCTAGCCCTAACCTATGGCATCACTGGTACACATGCCCCATCGCACGCGCTGCAAGTACGAGACGGTGATAAAGCTCTTTAGTTGGTGGGTCCGCCACACTTATTATTGTCCATCAACCACCCCCTCAAACTTTCTGTCCAGGGGTTGTTGACTGACCCCAATATCCTCTCCCTAACCCTCACCCTAAACCTAACCCTAACCTCATTTATAACTCTATTTCTAACAAACTCATGCGCACGCGCCGCCGCGCCTCGCAGAATGACAGGTGCGAGAAGGCGATAAAGTTCTTTGTCTGGTGGGTCGGCCTGGGCGTTCTCTCCTCCGCGGGCCTTTAACTTGACCCTTTAACCCTAACCCACCTCACCCTAACTTCAACCCTAACCACGGCTCGTACGCATGCTCCGCCGTGCCACCGCGCCTCGCAGATCGACAAGTGCGAGAAGGCCATCAACTTCTTTGTCTGGTGGGTAGGCCTGGGCGTCCTCTCCTCCGTGGGCCTCGGCACGGGCATGCACAGCGGCGTGCTCTTCCTCTTCCCGCACATCATGAAGGTCTGCCTCGCGGCGGACGAGTGCGAGTCTCTCGACTTTGACTCGGCGGGCAACATGTGGCTGAGTCAGGATCCCGCGCTCTTTGCGTGCCCGGACGACGACGGCGCGGGGGGGTTTGGGGGGGGGCGGCCGGGGTATGTATCGGTGCTGCTCAAGGTGTACCCCGCGTGCGTGCTGTGGGGGATCGGGACGGCGATTGGGGAGATACCGCCGTACGCGGTGTCGCGCGCCGCGGCGCTGGCGGGCGTGCATAACGAGGAGGTGAGCACTGACTTGGGTTAGGGTTAGGGTTAGGGTTAAGGTTACGATTACGGTTAGGGTTAGAGCTAGGGTCAGAGTAAGCTCAGGGGCAGGGTCAGGGTCAGGCGTCGCGCTTGGCGGGCGTGCGCAACGCGCTGACTTGTGGCTAGGGCTAGGGCAAGGGTTAGGTTTAGATAAGCTCAGGGGTAGGGTTAGGGTTGGGGGTGTCACGTGCCACGCTGGCGGGCATGCACGACGAGGAGGTGATCGCTTACTCAGGGTTAGGGTTAGGGCTAGAATTAGGCTTTGGGGTTATCAGGGTTAGGGTTGAGGGTGTCGTGCGCCGCGGCGCTGGCAGGTTTGCAAAACGAGCAGGTCAGCACTGAGTCAGCATTGGAATTAAAAGTGGAACTAGGGTTCTTTTTCATAAGCTTAGGGGTGGAGGTTGGGTCAGGGTTGGGGGAGTAGGGGCATCGAGTGGGACATGATGAGATGAGCGCTAAGTTAGGGTGTTGGGATCAAAGTTAGGGTTAGGGCTAGGGTCATATCAGGTGTTCACGGCGCTGGCGGGCATGATGTGTGCGAGCGCTGTTGCTGAGCGCTGCTGCTGAGCGCTGCTGCTGCTGTGCACGCTTCGAGCTATGTGTTTGAGTGGATGATGTGTGTGTCCCTTGCAGCTGGTGACCGTAGGTATAGCATGATGTATGAGCTGCGTAGGCTGTGCTGGAGTTCGTTGTGAAATTGCGAGCGCGCGCAGAGTCACGAATCTCGAGTCGTCAGCTACAAGTTGTGATCGGAGTGCACGATGATGACCCAATTTTTGTGAAACGCACGGGATAAATATGTTGTCCGCGGTATCAACACACTCTGTCACATACTTCGAAGTAAGTTATTTGGTTGTTGGACAGGCTAGCGCATGAGCTAGTATCCCTCATGGTAGAAGCTCTGGCGGACAGAACGCATCACTGACATAGCATTGACCAGAGCCATGTCATTCACGGCTCATGGTTACACATACGATGCCAGGCAAACGTTTTGCATTTGGCCTTGGGTCTGGATCAGTCGCCAGAGGTAAGTTGACAGAGTGATCATGTGACCCTCACTGTGATCTTTGCACACTGTGGCTTGTTTGAGCAGCCAGCGCAGGTAGGTCACAGAATGTCTGCGACATACCCAGTGCTGACGTGAGTTAGGGCTAGGGTTGGGGCAGGGTAAAGGCTTGAGTTCACTCACGTGACTGTTCGTTGGCGTTTCATGCATTGGCAGCGTGTTGACTTGAAGCATTCAATGCATCAAAATGTCATGTCGGCGATGAGCCGCATATGATGCCCTAACCCTAACCCTAACCCTAACCCTGCAGTCACCCACAACATGTGCCTCTACTTCAAGTGTGTCAGTCACAGCTGCTCATGGTGGGGAGGCAGGATTGGCTGCGATTCTAATTGAATGAATTCATGTGTTCATTCAGTGATTCACACATTCTTGTGCTTGACAGCTGGACATGGTGGAAAGGTTGGAGAGGCAGCAGAGCCAGGAGCTGGGGAAGTGGGACTTGATGACAAAAATGAAGGTGGGTGGGCATGCACAGTTTATACTGGCAAATACATGCATTCAAAGGAACTGGGATCTGGACCTCACGACTTGAAGGGACCTCAAGAATGAAGGCACAAGCTTCAAGGTTGAGCTTTCATCAGCGCAGATGACCAAGTTCTACAGTGTATGAGCCCAATTGTTTGACTGCTGATGCGGATCTGTCACAACCTGCCCTACAAAGTTGAAAGGCGCAAACTTCAATTTTGAGCTTTCATCAGGATTTGTGTGGACGGCCGCCGATCCCTACAAGTATCCCATGGTGCAATTACGAACTTTATTGATGCGCACCCTGTCGGCACATAATGATGTTCTGAATTGCCCAGCGCTACTGTGCTGTTATCGTCGATGCATCGGTGCCTCCCCCCCCCCCCCCCCCCCCCCCCCCCGTGCCCCAGGTTTTTTGGGGGCGTGTTCATCATGAGCGCTTGTCCTAACTTGATTGCAGTGTTATTTCTGAATACCCCTTGTCACTGTGACTGTCCCCCCCCCCCCTTCTTCCCCCATTGCCCCAGGTTTGGATGGTGCACTTCCTGCAGCATCACGGTTTTGTGGGCGTGTTTCTCATGAAGTGGTATTCCTTCATGGCCCATCTCAATGCAAGTGCGTTGGTTGTGCTGATGCATCCCTCCCCTCCCCCCCGGTTGCCCCAGGTTTGGATGGTGCACTTCCTGCAGCATCACGGGTTTGTGGGCGTGTTTCTGATGAGCGCTTGGCCCAACATGGCCTTTGACCTGTGCGGCATCTGCTGCGGTCACTTCCTCATGCCCTTCTGGACGTTCTTTGGCGCGACGCTGCTGGGCAAGGCGGGCGTCAAGGTGAGAACGTCAAGTAGTTGAAGTTTTGAGCACTGCAAGTAGTTGAAGTTTCTGCCGCAGTGACAGGTGCACCCTGCTGCGGTCACTTCCTTATGCCCTTATGGACGTTCTTCGGCGCAACGCTGCTGGGCAAAGCGGGCGTCAAGGTGAGAACTTCAAGTAGTTCAAGTTTTTGCCACAGTGATGACAAGTGCAGCGGTGACGCACCACTGGTGGTGTAACTGCTGATTCTGTTTTCACACGTCCTGCTCCAGGCCACATTCTGTACCAAACTTTTTACCGTGCTCTTGTGACATGTGGAGCTTTGTGTAATTGCCAATTGTGTGTTCACAGGGGCTGCTCTAGGCCATGTTCTTCGGCCTACTTTTCAGCATCCCTTCTGGCGTTGAGCTGCTTGTGCAACTGCCGATTAGGTTTCTGTCATTGCACCCGCTGCTTTCTGTTTTCACAGGTACTGCTTCAGGCCATGTTCTTCACCATGCTGTTCACGGAATCGGCGCTGGAGCACTTTATGGGCGTCATCCGCTCCATTGCTGATTCTAGTTTCAGCAGCTCTTCATCATGCTCTTCGCTGCCTGCTGTGCAATCGCTGCTTCTGTTTTCACAGGTGCTGCTCCAGGCCATGTTCTTCACCATGCTGTTTACGGAATCGGCGCTGGAGCATTTTGTGGACGTCATCCGCTCCGTCACGCCGGCGCAGTGGGGGCTGGGCGACCTCATGCACAGGGCACTGGTGTCGGTGAGTGCGCGGAGCACTGACGCGCGCTGCCGAGCACTGCCACGCTGCTGCTGAGCGTTGGCTTTCTTTGCGATCTGCTTAAAAATACACAACCGCTGGTGTCGGTGAGTGCGCGGTGACATGGGGCTAAGAGAACGCGGCTAATGTCAATGGCAACAGAAGTGCACAGAGGTGGCGCACTTGCCATCCCCAGAGAAAGAAATGGCCGTACCAGACGCCATTCGACCTAGGGAATGTAGCATTCGGTTGGCACTTGTTTTTGCGCAACTGCCATGCTCATCGCCCGCTGCCACGTGCCTGCTGCCACTGTCGCTGCTTTCCTCAGGGCAAGGCCCAATTCCACGTGAAGAAGGTGCATGCGGGGAGCGCTGCTGCCAAGGCCAAAACTTCGACTCCAACAGGCCTGGCGGCGCAGCTCAAGGGCGCCTGGCAGCTGGTCATGTTCTCCTTCATTACCTTCTTTGCCATTTCCTGCATTGAGCAGTTCGCGCGCATGAAGTGAGTACCACAGTATGGCTCTTGCCTGATATGCAATACTCGAGCTTCAACCATTGCATGCTTTGAGTCGACCCGATCGAGCTGTCTCTGAAGTTTTCAAGCTTTCATTTGGCAGTAGCTTGTTCACCTGCGCCTCGTTGTTTGGCGGTTGCAGCCATTCATCATAGCACAAAAGTCGTCAAATGCATTTCGTGGCTCACACCTGCAGCCCATGTAGCGCGCTGTTGTTATACCTTGATTGCGATGATATGGTTGCGGCTGATTGGCTAGGAAATATACAGTGGTACAATGGTTCATACGTGCAGGTGTTCAAGCAGCAGCAGCTGGCTCTGTTGTCCGAGCGGTCATCGATGTAGATACTTGAGCTTTGAGCCAGTTCGCACAATGCATACATGTACTTTTTATTAATTCTCGCTCAGGGCGCGAAAAAGCCCAGATGATTGGCATCTAGCTGTAAAGAATCTACATGTCGTATGACAGTCTGAAAGTGTCGCAACAACAACCACTCAAACGCCGCCGCCGCCAAATGGCATCTCGGGGTCCTCCCCTACGTCCTCCTCCATGTGCCCCCCCCCCCTGGAATCTGCCATGTGTGTCATGACACGGCCAGAGTACGCCATGTGGAGCGCTGCCGACAGTATGTACTACTACTTGTATGATACTGCCTCCTCATCAGTACCACTTGCTCCCCTGTGTCCACTCATAGAAGTATCAGCTTGTCTGAAGGAGTGAGGTAATCAGGTTCAAGCCATGCACCTTGTTACGCAGAAGCATGCCTCGACTGACCAGCCATGGCCTACCACCACAGTATTCTCACGTATGTGCCCCTCACTGCGTCTCACATGCGCCTCACATGCGCCTCACATGCGCTGTCGCGGCGGCAGGGCTGCTTCCTTGGACGCAGCACACATAGAGGCTCTCAGGGAGAAGGCGGGCCTGAAGCGCAGGGATCCTCCACACCATGGTGTCAGTGCTCAGCAGCAGCAGCAGCAGCAGCCCAGCAATAAGCTGGACTGACGCGCCGCACTGCCGCCGCCGGAACGTCTGACACCATTCTGACGTGTAAACCATGCCGCCAGGCCACCGCTGCGCGCGTGCCCTGCAGTGCCGCAGACAACAAATGCAGAGCGATGATCAACGCGCGCGGTCGTGAGCAGTGGGGGCCTCTGTACACACAGGTGCACCAACTTCAAGTTGAAGTAGTAGTAGGCCGCCGCCATGTACAGCAAGAGGCGACGTGCCGTGTCCCGACGCAAAAGCCGGGCCTCAGTTTGGTCCGCACCTGTGAGTGGCGCTCCACGATGTGTGTGCACGTGTCCCCGCCTTTCCCTCGCGTTCAATGGAAGAACACAAGCCACACAATCAACAGCTCGTTCGTATGCCCTTTTCGATTCTTGTTGCTGCCTGCGGCAATGATGACGCTGGAAATTGCATCTTGGTGGTGCGTGATGCGGTGCTTGCATGCTTGTTGAGCAGTGCTGGTGGTCAGTACTCCATGATCACTGCGCAAAGCCAGCATTACCTGTTACACGTCTTGTGGCTACATCAAAGCAGCTCCTTGCGAGTCCTCTGCCAACATATCATGAACATGACACATCACGCTAAGCCCGCATGCATCACATGGCACACAGCTGAGTGTGCCATTTTGCAACAAATCCTGTCCGCCATACTGTGTTGGCTCTGCCACACTGGTGAGATATGGGATATGTGGCGGCGGCGGCGGTGGTGCGGGCGCATGCGCGGGGCAGCAACGTGCATGGGGGAGGGCCCCCTTGTGGGCTTTGGCGCAGAGGCAACGCTCAGGCGGCAATGATGGCGCACTTTCCAGACCGTTCCACGCCATGCTTTGAATGCGCAATGACCAAATCTGTCTGGCATGCATATCACAGCTGGACAGTGGCACAGGGTGAACCAACTGAATTTGCCGGCAGTGCACTGTGTTTGCCTTCTGCATTTGTCCCCTGGGCCCCTCCCCTTCCCCCTATTTACCTTATAGGGGGGTATGTACAGGTGGAGTCCCAGGGGACAACTTCTGCAGTGCCGCGCGACTATTTCAAGTTACAGTTTTTTCGATCGCCAGCGCAATGCTTGCGAATGCAGACAAATCACACAATGACCACGACACACCAAGCGTACCTACGCTACGACAGCGCTGTGCGCAAAGCGGCAGCGCTGCGGTGGTACAAGCGATGGAGCAGACTGGCACGAGACAAGCGCCATGCAGAGCATCAGCACACACTTGGCACCACTGTTGGCCAAGCAAAGCGCAGTTGGGCGGTGACCTACCTGACATTCAATGCGTGTGCAAGCAAGCGTGCACCCAGAGCGAGCAAAGCATAAGGTGCCATCTGTGCATGTTTGTGTCAATGCAGGTCAGCATCAGTGCTGAACATCAAACAGCGGACAAGAGACGGTGCAGGTGACTGCGCTCAAATAACATGTACGCATATTGAATCACGCTCAATTGCCAATCTGTGTCTATGAGAAAGGGAGAAACGATGTTTAACAGCTACTGTACAGCCTGGGACAACGGTCCATGGGCAAGATGGTGTCTGTGTTGCGCGCACTGCGCAAATTGCCAGCGCCGGCTTGCAGCCATAAATTCATGAACCGAGGAAAGCATAAGCCGAACTTGCAAAAACAGACTGGCAATCACTACAGCCCGAAGTCACCTGACGCTGCCATCGCAGGCAACATTGCGGCTGCTCTGCTTTGTCACCCCCAAGTGCCCCTCTCTCCGCCCCTCCCACGCATTCCTGCTGCAGTTGGCTATCCCGGGCACCCATTCGCGCGCGCCCACTCCAGCACATCTTGGCGCCTGCCGGTCGCCGCCCTGATACACGTCAACTTGTCCCAGGGGCACTCGTTCGCTCGTGCCCACTGCAGTATCTCGAGATGCCCGCACCAGGCAGCAAAACTGCATGTGTGCTGGTCCCACGGGCACCCATTGGCAGGTGCCCACTGCAGCACCTCCAGGTGGCAGCAGTGCTGCAAGTCTTCGCGTCCCATGGGAAATCATTGGCTCGTGCCCACTGCAAGATCTGCAACTGCCCTCCCTCTGCAGCGCTAACGCAGATCTTGTCACTCCCTGGGCACTCGTTTGCAAGTGCCCACTGCAGCACCTCGAGATGTCCGCATAGTGCGGCCAGACAGCATGTCGACGCGTCCCATGGACAGCCGTTGGCTCGCGCCCACTGCACCACCGCAAGGCTCCCGCCACGCGCAGCGGAGCTGCATGTGCCCGAGTCCCATGGGGAACCGTGGTCGCGCAACCACTGCGGTACCTCCAGGTGACCTCCGTCAGCCGCTAGATGACAGAGGTCTGGAAGAGGTAACTCGTAGCTGGTGCGGATCAGACGCAGTCCCGTAAGCTCGCCATAGCGCGCGCACGACCTCTGGGCCGTGTCAGGTTGCAAACCTGCCTCGACGGCCCTCCGAAGCAAGCTGGCGCTAGCGGCGGCTTCTGCTGCCACAGTGAAGCGTCTCCTATCGGCCATGTAAATGGTTTCTGTAAGACTGACGTAGATGTCTTTCCTCTCGGCCATGTAGATCTGCTCCGTGGCGCTGAGAAAAGTGCGGCATGTGCTCCTGACCACGACGGTGGGAGCCAGGAAGGCGAGGACCTGCGAGGCCAGTATAAGCACTGGATGATCTCCCGCGCTGCCCCCTGTGCACCTGAGCGCTGCGTCCTGCTGAAGCTTCAACTTGAAGTTACATTTCAAGGCGTGCGCGCGCGGGCCATCTCAGTATGGTCAGGCTTTCCCTGTCGCTGGCCGTTCTGGTTGCAGCATTGGCTGACCAATGCAGCTGCATGCTGGTGCAAGGTCTGTTTCAGAACCAAAGCAGCGGCGACAGCGTCTCCCGTGCAGGAACCGCCTTGAATGGCGTGAAAGCTGGGCTAGGCGCACCTGAGGTATCTCCACCGCAAGAGCAGCAGTCACAGGAGCAACAAAACTGCGACGCCCACCAGGTGCGTGCCTTGTTACCTGCGTCTGGCCTCAACGTCACTCGCGTCTTCGCCTGCAGCAGTAATGCGGTTTCCTCGAAGTGCCACACATAATCGATTACCATACAACGTGCATCACGTGAATATGCAATGGCCGTAAGTATGCAATAGTTGCACTCATAGACACATTTGTTTGTGAAGCCCAAAGAAAAGCCTGGTGTGTCCTGTGTGTGCTCCTAAGGTTTACGCCAGCCTCATACTGCTCTCACAGACCCTGAATGCTGAGCCCTGCTGACGCGGGGGCACATGAGCAGGCTGCAACGGTCTGCTGAGGGCATGATGATATGATTTATCTGCCAGCACACATTGGTGCTGTTGCATGGCCGACATAGGGTTAGGGGTAGGCTCAGCCTTAGGGTCAGGGTTAGGTTTGGCCCACACCCCCACACACAGCTCACTCGCTGATGATGCTTCGCAATGCTGCTGATGCTCAACCCCCCCCACCAGGCGCCGTCGTCAGATCAACTTCAACTTGAAGATCCAGATGCGGACCTCCTAGGCGAACACGTGCACGCGGCGCCGTCGGCAGTTGCGGTTGGCGAGCTGGGCGCGTTTGCGCGACGAGCACTGCCACCTTTATTCTGCATCCCCTACGTGGGCCTGGTCATCCCCGCACGGCGCGGCGATCAACGAGTGAGTACACGCCCAGTACGCCAGCAGTACAAGCGAGGGTGATTTTTACAACAAGGAGCACTGTACACCACCAGTACACCAGCAGTACAAGCGAGGTTTGTTGTGTTCATCAAGGAGTACACCACCAGCAGCTGCATTGTGGGTTGCGCAGGGCGTGCCGCCATTCTTTTTCATGAAGCTAGCCTACCTAGCCGTAACTCTAAGCAGGACTCAGACCTTGCGCCGATGCGCGCCGCAAACCTAAAACCCTAATTTCAAGAAACTGTAACACTACCCCTTACCTCAAACCCTGTGTGCTTCGCAGGTTTACGTGTTGAATGCGCTCTGGTGCTCAACGAGGATACCACGGCGTTAAGCCCATTCTGACCCAACCATGTGCGCTCCGTAGGCGTTCGCGGCAATCGCGCTGCCACGGACGCTAACCCTCACTTCGCCCCTGCCCTAACCCCATTTGAACCTAACCCTGTGCGCTGCTCAGGTTTACGCGGTGAACGCGCTGGTGATCGATGAGATCACGGCCACGCTGCGCGCCGCGCGCGCCGCCGACGCCTCCGCGTTCGCCGTGGACGCCTCCCCCGCAGCAGTGCTCGCCGCGGGCGCGCGCACGGAGTGGACGCTTGGCGCGCGCGTCAACGAGGCCCCCCCGGGAACCCCCCCCAACTGCGTCTTCATCACCAACGTCGCGGGTACGGATGCGCAGTACCGCGCAGCGGCGGCGGCAGGGGGGTCAGGGGGGGTTCCGGTGGCGGCGGCGCTGTACGTGACGACGCGCGCGGTGGCGGCGGGCGAGGAGCTGCTGGGGTTCTACGGAAACGCCGCGGGGTACGCGCGGCCGTACGCGCTGTATGCGGACGCGCTGAGCAGCGAGGAGGGGGACGCGCACGCGCGCGAGCAGCAGCGCTCCGCGGATGCCGCGTACGCGCACATCACCGACGCGCGCGTGTTCAGTCAGATCGGGTTCCTCAGGCGCATCGCCGTGCCCACCGCCGCGGCGGCGCGCGAGGCGGCGGACGGCACGAGCGCTGCAGCGGCGCCATGAAGTGCGCTTTGTCGGCTGCTGCTGCGTGCGCTCTCTGGCGGCGCGCAGCGGCGCGCGGGGCTGCGGGCGTGTAAGCGCCGCGTGCGGTTTGGGGACCGGAGGCGCGCTGCGGTCGTGCGTGGCGCGGACTCAGGGGCAGCGCCGTGAGGAGATGCGCACGGTGGTTGTGTGCTGCTGCTGCTGCTGCTGCCGCTGCTGCTGCTGCTGCTGCTGCTGCTGGCGGTGGCATGAGCCGGCGCAGGACGGGATGGACAGCACGCGCGCACGAGCAGCAGCGCTGCGCTGATGCTGCGCATGTGAGCATCACCGCCCGTCAATGCGATTCACCAAGGCGCAGCAAGGCTGCGTTGTCTTCAGGCACAGCAGTGCACAGCGGTGTCAACTGCACACTACAGCGGTACGAGAGCGCTGCACCGCATGCTCTCGCTGCCGCTGTCACAGCGGCTGACGGACATGTACGCGGCGCTCAATGCGACGTTGACAGTGCAGGGGACGCTTGATGCGTGCAGTAGCGCAGCACCACCAGTGCCCGCAATGGACGCAGGAAAGCTGCGCTGACGGGGGGGGGGGGGGGGGGGATGCACGCCAGCGGTGCGCGTCATGCGCGCAACATGTTGTATTTTGTGAGGGTTTGTGCACCTGGCCACGATAGCGGCGGTCACGTGCAAGAGTGATGGAGTCGGCACTCTCGAAAGCATGTGGGGTATGGCCTTAGCCCTAATGTTGAGCACTGCTGATGTGCCGTTCAGCTGCGGCCCTCACTGGGTTTCCACGGGCAGCACATGCAGCAGGCAACGAAGCCATTCACCATGCGGCAGCAGCCACTACAGCATGTATGCACCGCAGCACCAGGGCAACATGTGCCGTGAGCTCCACTTGCAGGGCAAAGAGCAAGCCAATTGCAGGATGGATGACACAGATGCTGTGAAAGCCATGCGCCTGGGTAGCAGTGCCATTTATGATTGCACTCAGCACATGGGTCAAGGGACTCGGTGCCTACATTCCCTTGAGGTGTCGGCACAAAGCAGATGTTTTGAGTGAATTCTGCAAGTGCTCATCCCTACAGTGTCATTGCCCCATGTTTTTTTATGCTATCGCCGTTTGCTTGGCTCAGATCTGCAGCCGAGTCATGAGACTCTGATGTGTTTGTTGCAGAACCCACTGCCTTGGAAGCGGGCATGTTTAGCATGAATGACCCTACCATTGGTTGACAGAGCACGGCGTGAAACCACAGCAAATGCAGAGCATGCTCAACAACACAGCCTGGAGAAAGACAGAGTTCAAAGCGAGGACTGAGGAACCAGTATATTGCAGCACATGGAATATCTATTGTAGTTGTGATGAGACTCCAACAAACGTGGAGTATTTCACAAAACGTCAACGTTGGCACACCTGCAAATGCAAATGTGCTGCAACCGGCGTCAAATGCAGCACATGCCAGGTGAAAGGCAAATGCCAGTGCCCCATATATCAGCATTGCCTGTTCCAACCCCCCCATTGAGCCAACCGCACGACTCGTGACCTGTGCTTGCATTATGTAGCTGTGTTTGCGCACTGGCCACCCATCAAACCATCTAGCTCGAGCGGGCTGCGTGCACGTGTGCAAGCCAAAACCCTAAGAGCACTGACGTACATCAGGTCACTGCTACTGTGGCAGTAGGCCACGTGCCCGGCACAGTTCGGTGATGGATAGCCTCTGTGGTCTCAGTGCAGCCCAGTACCACCGCCTGCATTTGTGGGCGAGAAGACATGCACAGGTTTACTAGTAGGTTGTGTCTGGCACAGTAATATTACTGCGCATAGGCCAGTCTGAGGCTGATGCCCCTCCCAGCAATCAGTGGGTGCTGACGCACTTGGCAGGCAGGCAGGCAAGCGCAAATAGAGCTCTCTCAAGCTCACCCGTAGTCCACAAAAAGCTCTTCGCCTGCGCCGATGTCTCGCAGCGCAACCACCACTGCATGTGGCGGGGAGGCACCTGGCTGCTTGTCGAACGTGACATTGAAGCCCGCAGGGTTGCGGCAGTCATTGATATAGCGAGCCATGACGTCCGCGTGTCCGTCCCCAGCAGCATCCACGTAGCACCTCGGGCCCAGCCTCATGAGGTAGGCTTTATCTTTGCCTCTCAGGGCATCCCTGAGCCCAAGGTGCGTGCCTGTGTAGGTGCAGATATGTTCACCTGCCTTGCGCGAGCCCAGGGTGAAGAGGCCTAGCCCTGCGCCTGCTATACATGATTGTCTGACCTCCAAATCCTGCGACGGCGCAGCAGACATCAAGGCATCACGTTCAGGTGGTGCGACATCCATCCCTCGTTGATTCGCGATGACAGTTACAAAGATTCGACAGGATGGACAGAGAGAGAGAGAGAGAGTGTGCAGCACCTGCCTTGATGGCTTACCTCCATTGCAGCACATACCATAACAACGTGCCCCTGCCTGCCTGCCTGCCTGCCTGCCTGCCTGCCCTGAGCCCCACACAACTCAGAAGTTGAAGGTAAGGTCATCACCGTCTGATATGAAAATTACCCCGAGTTTGAGTTAACCAGCAGCTCGACCGACTCAGCGTTTTTGAGGTCTCCTCGCTCCAGGATTATAGCACGCGCTGTGTCTTTGGGCGACAGAGAAAGTTTTAGGCGCCTTTGCGTTAGCGATAGGGTGCGACAGCGCAACAGCGCGGGGTGTTCACAACAGCCGCGCTATTAGCACAGCATCTCTGGAGCGGCTCATGGTTTATATACACTGTTGCCGCGGCTGCTGTAGTGCCTGCTAGAGGTGCCCGCTGGGAGAGTGTGAGGGTGGGGCGGCGCGGCGGGCGCAGCGCGTAGCATCGCCAGCAGCGAGGGAAGGCTAGTCTGGCGATTGCGCGAGGAGCCGCAGAGACATCACACCGCGATGGTGTTCATCTACGGCGCGCTGCACAAGAAGACGCTGCTGGGGTGGAAGGAGCGATTCTTTGTGCTAAAGGGCTCCCGCCTCAGCTGCTTCAAGAAGAAGGGAGACGAGAACCCGTCCAGCGAGTATGATCTGGACCTCGGAGTCAGCGTCGAAAAACTGTCATCTGGTTTCCACGTGCGGACGCCGGGCAAGACGCTGCGGCTACGTGCCCCCAGCGAGAAGGAGGAAGCGGACTGGCTAGATAAGCTGGAGACGATCAGGAAAAACCAGGCACGGAAATCGGCGCAGAAGCCCAACAGGAAAGGCACCAAGCTCTGGTGGGCGGAGACCAAAGCCGGGCAGTTCTGCTTCGAGCTGGACGACTTTTATGAGATGAAAAAGACCATCGGGAGCGGGGGGTACGGGATAGTGGTCAGCGCTGTGGACACGCGAGACGACAGCAAAGTGGCTATCAAAAAGGTGGTGGATGCGTTCGACGATGTGCTGGTCGCCAAGAGGATGGCCCGGGAGACGCGGCTGTTGCGACAGGTGAGAGATACATGCTATGCCTATCGCTGAATCACGTGCCTGTGCAAACTCAAGGCTTCTTGTGATTATGTCATTTAGAAAGCGACGGCTGCAATAGCATCATGACATACTCAGCAGCAGTGGAGACATCTACTGTGCACTAAGGAATCCACCTTGTCCATTCCAAGCTTGAAATTTGTCACAAGGCCACATTTGAGCAGCAGTGATCACATTATTGACGCAACCTGTAGCGTGGCAACTCGCTGTTCAGTTCATCCTGCAGGCTGCCGCCGTTGCCTGTTGCAAGCTACACGATGAAGTCAGCAGCGCTGCCGCATTTGAGCAGTGCCCACCACATGTTGTGCTGCTCATTCAGTAGCGAAACTCAGAGTAGCGCCGAGTGCCCACACGCTCCCAACTACGTTATTCGGCCACCTTTCAGGTCACGAGTCTCCGTGAATCATGGCAGATTATGACGGGAGAATAGCGGCAGATGATGACGGGTGTGAATGTCAGCAGACCTCACTGTCACCCAGTATGATGCCAAGCATGGAACTGCAGCATGTGATGATGCAACGTCACGCTGCTGCATGCCCAGGCACTTTATGGATGTGGCTCCAGGGTAGGTACACAGTAGGTACACAATTACAGCCCACATGCACATGATTGTCGACAGATGTCATGGAGCGTGCTGTGCACCGGTGCTGAGCGTCCTGCGCAGCTAGCTAATATGTTGAGAGTGCATACCACTTTCTGATTGATGCTACAGAGTCATTGTCAGCACGTAGTATACATACATACAGTCACGGTAAGTGCTGCATTGTCGAGGAATGCTTCGGGCATCCCACAAGGCTCGCTACATGGGCCTGAAGTGCAGCTTCAGTCACCCTACCAACCCTTTGTGCCAGCAAGTGAGCGGAGATTCCAGGCGCGGTGCCTCTTGGGTAATGCACCTGCAGCGATGATACCCATCCTAAGCACGTCGATGACGCTTGCCTAGCGAGCAACGTCGTGTTACGTACCGTATGATTGCTTAACCCTAACCCTAACCCCACCGCATCCTAACTTAACCCTAGTTGCTCATCACAAACCTAATTCCTAACCCTGGCCCTAGCCAGTAACCCTGACCCTAGCGCCCAACCTCCTGTGCGCCGAACGCAGTGACAGAAAGCTGCGGCATGGGCTTGATTAGCGCTGCCCTCGGCGGCCCTAGGATTAGGGTTAGAGTTAGGGGTAGGGTTAGGGTTCGGCAGTGCTCAGCGCGCCGCTCCATGCTCGCATCATGGGCCACGGCCAGATGCGTGGAATGGCGGCGCACAGGCTTTTTAGTGGCTGGATACTTTACGTTCATGAAGTTTTGAACATGAAGTGTAGAACCAGGTTCCCTCCACCGTGTGTCTTGCGCTGAGCATCACCCTAACCCTACCCCCAACCCTAACCGTTGAGCGTAATTCGAATGTCAGGGCATAGACCTCTGCGAGGCGTATCGCGCTGAGCATCTGTGTCTGTGCACATGCACAGAGCATCACTCATCAAGCGTAATTCGCGTTTGCACGCTGATGAACACAGCCCCATTGCCGACTTTACTCCTAATGAGGCACTTATATACGACGGCGGTCGGTGTGTACACTTTCTGTCGACTGTAGTGGCTGGTACTTGCATCAGTTGTGGCTCAGACTGTGCGATCACAGGTTTGGGTTAGGCCAACCCTAACACCAACGCTAAATGGGCGTGGCGTCTCTACGCCGTGGGCACAGGTTCAAGTCCGGTTTGCATCACCAAATTGTTGTGGTTTAAGGTTGGGATCAGGATTAGGCATCAGGACTGTTATAACGCGCTCACGCACCGCTGCGGGGCAGAGCTCGCAGCTCGTGTCTGCTTGCCTGCATAATTGACCGCAAACGTGCTTCGCGATTGGTCAGACATGCTGCACCGCCTGTCTAACCTCAATGCCTACCTACCCCCCTTGCTGCTGATCATCACCGCAGTTTGACCACGAAAACATTGTGCGTGTGGTGGACATGCTGCACCGCCCCTCTAACCTCCATGCCCACCTACCCCCCTTGCTGCTGATCATCACCGCAGTTCGACCACGAAAACATTGTGCGCGTGGTGGACATGCTGCCGCCGCGCGACGTCTCGTCGTTCAGCGACGTGTACATTGTCTTGGAGCGCATGGACACGGACCTCCACCACATCATCTACTCGGGGCAGCACCTGAAGGAGGCGCACATGCAGTTCTTCATGTACCAGCTGCTGTGCGGGTTGAAGTACATGCACAGCGCTCAGGTGCAAACGATGATGATGCTCAGTAAAATGTATTATGTAGGGTCAGGGCTAGCCGCTGCCGCTAAACGCACATGCAGTTCTTCAGGTACCAGCTGCTGTGTGGGCTCAATCAAGCACATGCACAGCGCTCAGGTGCGAAGCAGTATGCATGCTGTGAAATGGCAATAACTAGGGTTACGGTTGGTGGGCACCACAGCATCTGCTCTGGGCAGCACCTGAAGGAAGCACACAGACATAGTCTAGGCGATTGTGTGTGTGACCCATGTACCAGCTGCTGTGCGGGCTCAAGTACATGCACAGTGCACAGGTGCTTCAATGATGCTCAGCGTGCGTTAACTAGGGCTAGGGTTCTTCGTGTGCCGCTGTTGCGCGGGCTCAATTCATACATGCACATGGCTTGTCGGGAAGCGGCGTGGGAGCGCACAACTCATTCATGAGTCATCCCAGAGTCGTGATGCGCAAAACATAAATAAATTGCATGCACAGTGCTCACATTGGCAGTAGGAGGCCATGAGTGTTGGATCAAGAGCATGTGCACGGCGCTTCGGTGGGCGGTACGCACACGTGAGTCATGGGTCACTAATCTCAAGTCAGACAGTACATGCACAGCGCTGGACCACAAGTGATGAGTTGTGAGTCGAGTAATGAGTCATGCAGCCATCATACTACTGTTTTCCAGCCGCGAGACAGCTGGAGACGGCAAAGGCAATGCACAGCCATCCTGCACACTGTCGCATAGAAGAGCATCTTATGGCAGGCGCTGCGCATTGCTGCATGTGCCATATCGACGGATAAGCTCGGTACACTTTAGTGCTGTTGAACACGGCATCGGCCACAAAAGCATGGCACCATTATGCCTATGTACTTACGCACTGTGAAGCTCGTCAAGCTACCCGCGTATACACAACGGCTTTGTTACTTGCGCACACGTGCTAAACTACTTGGGCAGACTGCGAGTCACTCACTGACTCACTCACTCACCCACTCCCTCACTCACGCGGCACTTGTCTCATCGCAGGTCATCCACCGCGACCTGAAGCCCGCGAACGTGCTCATCAACACCAACTGTGACTTGAAGTTGTGTGACTTTGGTCTCGCGCGGTCGCTCTTCAACACCAACGCGGACGACACGCTGTCCGAGGATGATGAGCCGGGGGGGCGCATGACGGAGTACGTGGTCACGCGCTGGTGGCGGGCGCCAGAGGTGAGCACTGCTGCATTGCAAGTTGTCAACTTCACCATTGAAGTTGACACTTTTGATGTGCGCATCAGCAATCGTGTTGTGTGGTGACGAGCTGGGGGGGCGCATGATGGAGTACATGGTCACACGCTGGTGGCGGGCGCCAGAGGTGAGCACTGCCGCATATTCAACTTCATAGTTGAAGTTGCAGTCTGTGTTTCAGAACACTGTTTCTGCACTTGGCGGTTGTGTCGTGTGGTGACGAGCCGTGATGAGCTATGCCACACCACCAGTTCATGATTGCAGCTTTGACTTGTGTGTGCTTTGCACTTGGCGACTGTGTCGTGCGCGCCGTGGTGACGCTGCGGTGGTGAGTGCCAGATGCGATTTGAGCGCTGCCACACCCCTACTTTTACATGTGAACTTGCAGATTTGCACTGGGCAGTTGTGTTGTGAGCCACTCAACACATGAAATGCCTGCTGTGTTCTGCAAGGCGTGTGGCAGGCATTCCTGGGGGGTTGAATACAATGTTAGGGTTAGGGTTAGGGTTAGGGTTAGGCCGTTGATGTCTGAAGCGTGTGCAACTGGGCAACCTCTGTATCATAACAAACCGCAACTTTAAACTTCAAACATGCGCCACTCCTCCCGACATGTCTTCCTGAAGGCCAAGTACAACGTTGCCATTAAAATGTATGGAGCACGGGCTGTGTGTGCGACAAACTGCAACTAAGAACTTCAAATCTATGCCTCTCCTCCCGACAGGTCTTTCTGGAGGCCAAGTACAACGTCGCAATCGACGTGTGGAGTGCGGGCTGCATCATGGCGGAGATGATGCTCAAGAAGCCACTTTTCATGGGCAGCAACACGGCGCAGATGCTCAAGCTCATACTGGGATTCTGCGGCAAGAACTCGGACACCATTGACCTCAGCTTCGTCGCCAACAGAAAGGTGAGATGAGGACATTGGACATGCAGAAGTGATTATAAACTGCGTAGAAGTGATCACATGCTCACTCTCAAGCTGGCAGCGGGGTCGTTATGACCATAATTTGTTGCAGTAGGGCCCATGTTCATATCCTACTTCACATGCGACGCCCCTTGATCTTGCCCCCCAGGTGCCCCCGCCTTTGCGCATACGCCTCCTATTCACATTGTAGATTCACATCGGGTACCGTCTCGCCCATCCTCCCATTCTCATCCCCCGCCCCCACACATTACGCTCCTCTCACAGCCCCTCCCCCTCCCCCCCCCCTTCCCCCCCCCCCTTTCCCCCTTTCGCCCCCCCCCTCCCCCCCCCCCCCCCCCCCAAACACCACAGGCGCGCACGTACGTGAGCGAGATGCCTGACTGCGCGCCCGCGGACCTCTCGACCAAGTTCCCCGACGCGAGCGCCGACGCTCTCGACCTCCTGCGCCAGATGCTGCAGTTCAGCCCGGACCGCCGCATCTCCGTCGCCGCGGCGCTCGCGCACCCGTGGCTCGCGCGCTTCCGCGTCGCCGAGCGCGAGGCCCCCGCGCCGGCGCCAGTTGACCTCGCCGCCGTCGAGGCCGCGCCGCTCGCGCGCCGCGCGCTGCAGGCGCTCATGTTCGAGGACGTCTGCGCGTTCCGCCCGCACTGCGCGGCGCCGGCGGCTGACGACGGCGACGCGCCGCCGCCGCCGCCGCCGTCGCACCAGCGCGCCGCCTCTACGGCGAGCGCGCACGGCGCCGCGGCGGCGGCGGCGGCGGCGCTGCTCGTGCCGCCGATCCTGTACTCGAGCGCGCACGGGGAGGGGCGCGCGGCGGCGGCAATGCGGCGCCGCGCCGGCGCGACAGACGTGACGGACGGCACGCAGCCAAGCTCGCGCGACGACGGCGGCTGCACGAGCGGCGAGGACGGCGAGGATGGCGACGCTGAAGATGATGGCGGCGGCGGCGGCGGCGGCGGCAGCGACGGCGGCAGCAGCAGCGGCGCCGACACGGCGCGCGCGACGGCGAGCGGCTCCGCGCTGACGTCCGCTGTCGCCGTCATTTAGCGGTGCGGTGATGGGGACTGTGGACGAGGCTGCTGGGGCTCAGCTAACCCTGAGCAGAGGTCACCAGCGGCAGCAAGAGCAGCAGCAGCAGCAGCGCACCCCTTCTGAGCGCTGCCTCGGCAGACACGGCGCAGCGCTGGCGGCAGCGGCCGCGCCGCGCGCAGGGACAGCGAGGCCCCATCTCGTTCTTCGCTGTGGCGCATTTGAGCGTGTGCGCTGCTGCCGCCTCGCTGCCTTAGCTGGTGCCAGATTTGCAGCGTCGCGCCCCCGCGCCCGCGCGAAGCAGCCTGCGTGTGTGGCTCGGGACGGACACACAATCGCGCGGTGCTCACGCCCGCTGCGGCAGCTGATGCCCGCATTGCGCACGCGCGCACACGGCCCGCTGCTGCCAGCCGCCGCTGCCGCCCCGTGTGCTGCGGCCAGCGCCGCTGCGCGCGCGGCGGCATTGATTTCAGCAACTTGAAGTTGCAGACCTGGAAGTTGCAAATGTAATTAGAGCGGGCGGGGGTAGCTGTAGCAACCATTTAGTGTCGCGCGACACTAGGCGAGTAGTAGCACACAATTAACGCGCTGTACCCGGTTGTGTTGTTGAATGATGGTGAGGGGGGTGGGGGGGCAGGGGGATGTTCGAGGGGGAATCGATGGTCGCGAAGAGGAGACACAGTACCAGTAATCCTTCATTGGTGTACGCAGGCGAATCGTTTTGACCGTGGGTAACGATCACACACACCTACTGTCTTAGGAGCACTGTACCAACAGTAGAGGTACGGACCGTAGTTTGTTGCGTACTGTGGCAGAGAGACAGTGTGGGACCATCAGGAGTGCCCATAATTTGACTGGGTGTCAACTCCAACCAGACTACTACATCTGCTGCTCAATCATTTTTCTGCTGCTTGCTCATCACGCTTTCATTGCGTCCGCCTGCGCTTGCACTTGGCGATGCTGTACAGTGTGTAGGACACTCACAGTACAGCAGTGTACACCATGTGTAAACAACATTTGGGGGTTGAATGGCGGCCTCAGTTGAATGAGCATAGTAGTTGCCCATTTTATGGATGCATTTGATGTACTCGCGGAACCTCGCTCTCCGCTGCTGCAACATCATAGCTATCTAAATGTGGTATTCGCATGGGTTTACCATACCTTGGGTTTTTCTTACCCCCAAGGTAATACCTGTGCATCGTCATCACCAGGACAGTGACTGCTGTAAGTACAATCACAAGTACATCATGCACACCAGCATGGCGCAGCTGAAGCAGCGGACAAGTTTAATTGCCGCTGCATGGAAAAGGAGAGTGACGCAGAAGACTCACCTCGCCCTTACTTGTGGAGGTTCAGCTTCCAACCCTACTTCAAGTTCCAGCGCAGTTGAAGTCTTTGAGAAAAACGCCGGGAGACACCCCTTGCAGCGCTAGCTCGCCAGCACCAAGACTATGCTTCAATAGCAGTACTGGGATTAGCAGCTGGCACGGGCTATGATTGGCAGAGGGCCAAGACGCCGGTCAAACAGCCTCGAGGTTCGTAAGTTCAGCTCACAGAATGGCGTGAAGTTGCGCTGCGCGAGACTCGTGACGAGCCTGTTAATGGGGTGTCTGCCTGTCACCATGGACCTTCGCAGTACAGATCTTGAAACAGCGACGAAGCGAACAGCACGCGGTCGTGTCAGTAAAGTGACAGCGCTCACCTCAGTCACAGTTTCTGTAAACACGCTGCCTTGCCTTAATCGATGTCTTGCTCCCCATCCTGATGCTGCGCCGCCCTCTATGCGCAGGACAATGCCTATGAGGCAGAGGCGGACGCAGAGGCGGATGCCAGCAGCGTTGGAGCGGCGGCAGACTCCCCATTTTCCCAGGTACGCACCACGTTGAACTAGGGAGATCCACGGAGAGCACAGATTGCAATCCTGCTTTTGCGACTGCTGACAGCTGTGCTGAGTATCATGCCGGATTCCTACATTTGTGCCCACACGGATCCTGCGGCACTCAGCGTAATCGTGCCGAAACCGAGCGTCGAACGTGATCTCCGTTCTGGATGCACTGCAGTTTCAGGTGTGTTGTTGTGTTGTCGCACCGTTGAACAGATGTACCAAACCATGCTGTGGCCAGGATGCAATGTAACGCTATGCACGCAGAGGGAGCGTTTCGGTAGTGATGTTATGCTGACCTGCTGGCGGTTTGTGCGTGTATGTAGCTGTCTGTGATGGCTTGGAGGGCGGATTTGGGGCTTATTTGTCAGAACACTGTAGCGAACGGTGTGTTCGCGCCGACAGTCAATATTGACGGAGAAGACACCACAGTTCTCATTCTAGCACCAATATCTCGCAGAGAGATGCGGCAGTATGCCTCGACAGCGCCATCCCTCTGTCAGCGCAAATGTCGGCAAATGCGCGCGCGCTCACACGCATCCCGGCGCGACACGAAAACACGCATGTGAAACTGTGGCTCTTGTCACCGCACCGCGCAAACCGCACGCGCAGCACCAGCACCCGCGCAGGCTCAAGGTCAACAGCAACGGCACACACGCCAAGCGCCACAACCTCTTTGGCCGCCGCCGCCAGTCGGAGGCCGCCATAGCCGCGCTGCAGCTCTCGCCGGACGCTCTCGACACGCCGCCGCACGCCGCAAAACCCGCATCCACATCATCGTCAGCAGCTGCGACGGCGGCGGCGGCGCTGTTCCCCGCGGACACCGCGGCGCAGCGCCAGAAGAGAAAGTTCTTCATACGCAGGGGGCCGCAGAATCCGCCGTCGCCGGCGCCGCCGCCAAGTCACAAGAGCACGCCCAACTTGGCGGCGTACCCTGCGCCGCAGCCGCTGCATCGGGTGCGGCCCAGGGGGGGGGGGGAGGGGGGCGGGGCGGGGGGGGGGGAGGGGGGTCTGAGCTTCGACCCGGAGTACTTCCCGCCGATACCGCTGGACATGGAGAGGATAGACTACGATGGTGAGTGCGTGTATGGATGCGCAGCAGCATGGTCTGATGCATTGGTGTTGAAGCTGTACGCTTGACGTTGCCGTGCGTGGCCGCAGAGAGTATGAGGATGCACCTACATAGCACCTCATTTCTGCGGGAAACACTTTCAAAACCGGTGGCCCCATTCTTGGGTCAAAAAAACTGCATTCGCTGCGCTGCCGAAATCCGCATCCCTGTTGTGCAGCAGCATGGTAGCCTTGCTCAGTTGATCAGATGTTTGGGGCGTTGTGGTGTGCCACTAGTGCAAGACATGTAGAGAGGATGAACTGCGCTGGTGAGCGCTGCTGCACAGCAGCGTGGCAGCAGCGCTCAGTCGATGATGTGTGCTTTTTGGTCGTGGGCACTTGCGTGGCCGTTGGCTGCAAAAAGTGTGGTCATGTGTGCTCGGCCTCAGCAGAGCAGTTACGAGTGATCAGTTACATAGCGACGGAGTGAGGTTATGCAGTTCCGGTCGTAGTGAGACGTGGCAGGTATTGCAGCGCCATCGCTGGCATGATGGAATGCATCATGATGGGAAGCATCGCGCGCTGCAAGCCCTAACCGTAGCTTGTGTACAGCTTTTTTTATTGCAGTGAGTATACCTCCACATGCTCCCGTGACCACAGGACGGTCACTGCCAAGACCGACATGATGACTGCAACAATGTTAAGTACAGCAGCAGCGCAGCAGCATCTCCCAGTACAGTCTGAGTCTACCTGAGGCTTAGGCTTAGGATTAGGGTCAGTTGACGTTCAGACCACACTGCACATGTCACGTGTGCGCTTGTGAGGCTTGCCGTAGTCTGTGTGAGCGGACACTTCAGTGCAGTTCTTACAGTCACGCGCCCCGTTTATACTTCAACAGGTGACACACCACTTCAACTTGGCGGAGCGGTGCGGCGGGGCTCGCGCGTGCGGCTGGGCAGCGCTGCCGAGTATCCCCCGCAAGTGCGCTACGGCGACTTCATCCGCGTCTGGGCGCACAGCGCCTTTCTGCACAAGGTGACTCTCCTCCATTGAGAAATTGAAGGTCCGTTTTCGTTACTGCAGCCCTACACATTGACTGCCCCAGCACTGGCCATGATTAGATTATACATGGAAGCATACAACAACAGAAGGAGTTGCGAGCCTGGTGTCTGTGCCTGAGGAGCGACAAGTGCTGCCACACGAGAGCAAATTCACTTGTGCCGCAACACAGCAATCGCGAATGCTATACTTCAACTTCAGTATCACAATCGTTGTGCTCTTTCACATCGCAGCATAGCTGGCAGGCCCACACTTTCTTGGGTGCGGAATGTTTCACATCGCAGCATAGCTGGCAGGCCCACACTTTCTTGAGTGCGGAATATGCATCACATCGACTGATTCTGATGCGTTCATGCGTGGCCGCAATGCGCTGCTGGGCAAGGGCGAGCTGTCACACGTATTACAACTACCTCAGAAGTACCAGAGTGGCTACAAAATACGAGAAAAGTCAGTCATTGCATGCGCCATCTTGCGACTGACTCCCCCCCCCATCCCCTTGCGCCCATCACACCACCAGGGGGGGTATGTAGGCTCGCTGCGGCGCATCATGCGCGGCCGCAACGCACTGGGCAAGGGCGAGCTGTTTGTCATACCGCCCGTGTCGGCGTCGCCGCAGTGGGTGTTCCACGAGGCGTGCTTTAAGATTGTGGATCCGCTGGCGGAGAGGGAGGAGGGAGAGGAGCTGTGCTACGGCGAGCAGGCAAGTGGGAGGTTGAAGTTGAACTTCGTCCACTGTGATTGTCAGTGCTCAACGCCGCTGCATTCAGGGATTAGTGGGACCACAAGGTGCAAATTCAACTGTTGAACTGTCCGCGCCGTCATCACACGCAGTCTCGACCCCACTGCTTTCGTGAGTCCTGCTGACAAGGTTGCTCGATGATAATGGCAGTGCCACGTTGACACACGCACACACATACACCCTGCACTGCTGCACTTCAGGCGTGAGTTGAACACCCTCCCCCCCAACCCACCCACCCCCAGCGCCCAAGTCAACTCAAGGTAAGTGCTGCCCCCCCTGCAGATAAGCCTGGTCGACGGCCGCGGCTGGTCTTGCCCCCCCCCCTGCAGTGCTAAGTCAGTTGAAGCCAAGTGCTAACCGCTGCCTCCCCCCCCCCCCCCCCCCCGCAGAGCAGCCTGGTGGACGACCGCGGCTGGCCTGTGCCCCCCTTCATGCTGATATTTGAAGTGAAGCACTGAGCGCTGACCCCAACCCCAACCCCCCCTGCAGATAAGCCTGGTGGACGACCGCGGCATGGTCTGGAACAACAAGGACGGGCGCCTGCACGGCCGCCTGGGCCCTAGCCTCTTTGGCAACGGCGGCCACATGCACCTCACGCTACACAAACAGACGGCCGCAGATGACGTTCACGTCAATGGCCTGGGGGGAGGGGGGTCCACACCTGCGTCCCCTGACCCCCGAAAGGGGGGGTCCCCAGGGGGGCACGCGAATGGGGGGGGGGGCAAGGTGTTTGTGAGGTATGGGGACATGTGTACGATGGTGGCCACCAAGGTGCGGCCCCGGAGAGAGGAGGTCGCGCGGTCTGCCGTCACGCACTTTCGGCGCAGGCACGAGAGGTGAGGGTTATATGTGCTGCTTGAAATCTGAAACATCTATTGAAGTTAATCGCTTAAATCTGCTATTCAAGTTGACTGTCTCGACAAATCCACCGCCATAGACGGCAACTTTATACGGTTCAGGCTGGAGTGCTAAGGAATACATTGATGTGCCATCTACGGGCCGTAACGCACTTCTGGCGCAGGCATGATGAGGTGAGAGCGTGCAAGTTCAAGTTGTACTTGCGGAATGCTCCAGCTGCATCTCACTTGCCTTGCCTCCCATTGTGCTGTTGACCGCTGCTGCAAGGCTTCAACAACAGACCACCACTTCATGTACTAGCGCGCTTGCCCCCAATTTGCTGCTCGCTGCTGCAGGGACATTGGCGGCGTTCTGCGCAGCAACGGCAAGGGCGTGCAGAAATGCTTCAGCTTCATCTCACATGTCCTGCCCCGCCATCTAACCCTAACCCTAATCCTAATCCATGCTGCTCGCTGCTGCAGGGACATTGGCGGCTTCCTGCGCAGCGACGGCAAGGGGGTGCAGGTGACGTTCCACATCCACCACGCCCCGCCGCGCGTGACCACCATATCCGTCTTTGCCATCGCCCCCGACGGCGCGGCGGTCAACACGCATACGCATCACAAGGTATGTATGTATACGCGTGAGCTTTGTGCGGTGCCCCTGCAACACGGCACGGCGTGCCCACTTTTGTGCTCGTTGTGCGCAGATTGTGCTAAGTACTTGTTGCAACTGCCCCAACTTGGCAAGTCGCCTACGGCATGCAACCACGGACTCATGTTGATGCATGTACTCACCAGCTTCCCATCAGGGTATGTTTTCTCGCACTACAACATGGTACTTACCGCTTCTGATGTTTGACGATACGTGAGCTGAAGGTCGAAAAGCTCAAATTTGAAGTTGCAAATCACGCCAGCGCGCTACCTCTGCACACAAGTTCTGTAGGGTCAGGGTTAGGAACACGCCTCCGCGTCGTTTGAGTCAGAGCACACAGCCATGCAATCAGTGCTGAGCCATGCTGCTGCTGCACGTCCGTGTACGGCATCAGGCTTTGCATGCAGTGCTCAATGCCCTGCTCACCACCGCCTGGTGGAGCGCTGCTGCAATCACAAGCCGCAGTTTGCATTCCCGCAGCGCATCACCACAAGTTGAAGATTACAATTTCAAGATCCGCACATATGCGCGTTCTCGCTGCCGTTGCCGCCGCAAACGCCCACGCTCTGCTCTGACCATTTCACATGCAAAAACCTGCCTATGTACGCTGATGCATGTGCCGTGTACCGTATGTATGACCTGCTGTGTTCGTGACCAGGTCCCGTGGAACCAAGAAATCCACTTTGACCTACCGCCACCTCCACCAAGCCCTAAGGCGCCTGCTGTGCGGCCGGGGTCCATTAACCAGGGCTTCTTGTCGAGATCCTACAGTTCTTCTATACTCAGTAGCTTAGGTTCGGCGTCCAACTTGACTTCGGCGGGCCCCAATGGCTCGTCCACGCCCACGGCAGTGGATCCAGATGGTACGTGATGTTGGGATGCATGTATGATATATGGGGTATGTAGGGTATGTGTGCTACTCTGTGCATTGAGGTATTTTGTGCTGGCTACGCAACACAGCAGCGGTTAGCACACGTGCACTGAAGTGCGCAGTATGAGTCCGTCAGTACAATGTATGGCGCGCGTGTGGCTAGGGTTAGGGTTAGCCTGACCCTAACCCTATACAGTGCACGCTTCTCAGCCTGGACACATGACGCGTGTACTTTCTAGAAAACCTGAGCCTGTTCATGTGCGGCGCGTCTAACCCTAACCCAAACGGTACCCCAAACCCTAGGTGTCTGTAGTCATGCAGGCTCGCGTGAGATAACTGCAGCAGCTTCGTTGCGAGTGCCTGCCGATCGCCCGGTGCGCTGTCAGGTTATTCATTGTGTTCGTTGCTTTGAAGATGTGCGTGGCTGCCAAGTGCAAGTGCAAGTGCAGCGCAGCCGGGTGATGACGGTGACGCTCAGCAAAACCTAACGGTAACCCTAGCACAGCGTGTTCGTCGACGCCGGCCTCATGCAAATGGTTGGTCTGCGCTGTTGAACAGCTTCTGTTCTGCATCGTTGGATGCTTGGCTTGCACCAATGGCCACAGTGTGGCCAGCGCTGCGTAGGGTTAGGTTTAGGGTTAGGGTTAGGGTTAGGGTTACACATGTGCACGTCGGATGTTCTGCGCCGTTCAAAACATTACTTGCGCTTGTAGTGGCCCCTGGTCTCGCCGTATTTGCTGTGCACAGGTGGCACAGGTTGCAGCTGCATGTATACCCGCGATGCCCACAAAATGCGTGTTGCTCGCATGAACTCTCTCATGCGCGTCGCCTGTGAGCAGACGCGATGCAGCTGGAAGGTGCGCTGGAGCAGGAAGACGCATTGTGACATGCATATGTCAATATGCACGTTGGATGTTCTGCAACATTGAACAAGTTCACTTGCGCCTGTGGTGCCGCCGCGTTGACGCTAACCCTAACTGCGCAGCTGCATACCCGCAAAGACGCGTGTAAACATTCCTCTCTTTTTTTTCACGATTGTCGCCTCTGACCAGATGGGATGCAACTGGAGGGTGCGTTGGAGCAGGAAGACGCAAATGCGGGGCCCCTAGGGCACCCCGTTGTGCGCGTGGCTCTGAGCAACGGCGGCGAGGTGCTGCTGCGCTACGCGGACATTCTGGCGTGCAAGGTGAAGTAGCAGACAATTTGAAATTGGAGTAGGCAGTTGCAGTTGCAGTGCTCGCCGTATTTGGCAGACTGTGGTGCATTTGGAAGTAATGAGGTGGCAAGGTGCTGCTGCTGCGCTACGCAGGCGTTCTGGCGTGCAAGGTGAAGTATCAGGTAGTTGAAGTTGGAGTGGGGAAGTTGCTGTGGCAGATTTGTGGAGCAGTGCTGCGCTGTGTTGATGTGGAAGTAGTGAGGTGGCGAGGTGCTGCTGCGCAAGGTGAAGTAACCGGCGCTTGAGGTTGCTGGGTCGGGCATGCGAAGGCAGTTGAACTTGAAGGTGAAGTAGTGTGAGAAGGCGGAAGTGCTGTTTACCTCAGCGCCAAGCGTGCGAGGCGCATGTGTCTCCAGGGTAAGGGTTAGGGTCAGGTTAGGCTTTGTTGAAGTGCGCTGCTGCGTACTGTGCCGAAACATTTCAGCCTCGAGCTCCATGTATGCACTCTGCCTGCGTCACACGTCAAGCTCTCATCAACGGTCAACCCATGGCCTCAACGTCATCACCATGAACTTCAACTTCAACAATCATTGTTGACGCCGCAGGACAAGCCAGCATGGTTCAACGTCGCTGAGACCGCTGGCAGCATGTGCCTTCTGGTCAGGGCGCGCGCGCTGAAGAGCGGTGGTGACAGCGAACATGATTCGCAGCGGCAGCCCAAGCACAGGGTACGTAGGAATTGTTGATGCATATATTGAGGCATGTATGTATGAACATGCATTTAGGTCAGGTCAAGAGCGGCGGTGACAGCGAGCACGACTCGCAGCGGCAGCCCAAGCACAGAGTACGTAGGTATGTCAGGTGCTGTGAGGGCATGTATGTATGAACATAAATTGTGAACAGAGTGCGCACGCTGAAGAGCTGTGGCGACAGCGAGCACGACCGGCAGCGGCAGCCCAAGCACAGGCAATGTAAGTATGATTGGTGCTGTAAGGGCATGTATGTATGGACAGGTTTGCGAGGGTGGCGCCAGCTAGCATGACAGCGGCAGCCCAAGCGCAGGGTATGTAGGTATGATAGGTGCTGTACGGGCATGTGGGTATATTATGCATTTAGGTCCGGGAGCGGTACTGACAGTGAGCACGCGTTCTTGGTCATACGGTGTGAGCAACTTGAATGCACATTTACATTGCTTCTTCAAGATGATGAAGTCATGCGCCCTGTGGTAATAAGAAGCAACTTCCTGTTTTGTAGTACACTTTTCCATTGCGTCAGGCATATTGAACACCTGACACACCACACTTTCCTCCCCGCACCCGCCCGCTGCCATGCGCACGCAACAGGCGCTCACGCTGGCCGCCATTCTCGTGGCAGTCGCCGCGGCGAAGATGGCAGCTACAAAAGCGCTGCGCGCAACACTCATGCCAGCGATCAGCGCCTCTGGCAGCAGCAGCTCCCCTGCGCGCATAGGGTATGGGGCTGAGCTGCTGCTGGAAATTGCGTTTCTGTGGATCGTTCTGTCGCGCCTCGGCAGGAGCGCCAGGTGAGAGCGGCACGTCCTTCTTGAAGTTGTTGTTAAAGTTCAACTTGAAGTTGTGTATA
This sequence comes from Tribonema minus, assembly GCA_017506865.1. Taxonomy (NCBI): domain Eukaryota; class Xanthophyceae; order Tribonematales; family Tribonemataceae; genus Tribonema; species Tribonema minus. The sequence goes on along the minus strand of JAFCMP010000027.1, from coordinate 265,122 downwards.
TACATAGGGTATGGGGCGGAGCTGCTCCTGGAGATTGCGATTCTGTGGATCGTGCTGTCGCGCCTCGGCAGGAGCGCCAGGTGAGGGGGGGGCATGTCATTCCTTGAAGTTTTTTTGTTGAAGTTGCACTTGAAGTTGAGCGTTTCATGGGGCGGAGCTGCTCCTGGAGATAGCGTTTCTGTGGATCGTGCTGTCACGCCTCAGCAGGAGCGCAGGTGAGGGGCGGCATGTCACTCTTGCAGTCTATTGTTGAAGTTTCACTTGAACTTCAGCGGTTTAAGACTAGGCGTGTGGAGCCGCACAGCTGGCACAGGGAGAGGGGGAGTGGACTGCTGATGGTGGCTGTTTGCGCTGTATGTACTTCTACATAACAACTCTGCTCAGCTCTAGAAGTACTACGACCAGGGGTCTTGTGGAGCAAGTCTGCTCAGCTCGGTCGCACAATGAAGTTTATTCTCAACAATTGAGACCATGAGTGCTTGTGGTGCTCGGCTTTGCGGGCCATGCAGGGCAGCTGCGACATTGGCATGGAGTATGCTAGACCATTGTTGGAAAGTCAAGTTAAGCTGCCCAGCCTCCGGATTGTCGAGGCCAGTGCTCGTCGCACCCATACCTCAAGTTGAAGGAAAGTCAAGTCAGGGTCCCTGCGGTACTTGACAATATTTGGTCTTGAGTGCGCGCAGCACAGCTATGTACAGTGGTTTGTCGTTTGTGCTCAAATGGTGGCATGATTTCTCGTCAACGTAATGATGAAGAAGACACATGAAATGAAGGAGTCACTTAGCTGACACAACGGCGTGAACTTCAATTCTTCCCGGCATTGGGCATAGGCGCGCACCGCTCATTTTACACACAGACAGGCTGAACTGCACGCATGCCTGCATGCCCGTTATTTGCGGTATACTTGTCATGCAAACCGTTGTGTACTGACGGCGTACTGGTTGTCATTGCTGCTGCTGCTGCTGCTGCCACTGCTGCTGCTGCTGCTGCTGGTGCCGCGCCGCCGCGCTGCTGCTGCACAGGCTGGCGTGCCTGCTTCCGCCAGTGGCAGCCCCTGATGGCGCCATGCAGCAGGGGTCAAAAGGATCAACGCTGCCTCAGCGGCCCCAACCGTATGCCATCAAGATCGTCAGATGCGATAACGGTGAGAGAGTGTGGTAGTGTGAGGGTAGGGGTAGGTATCTTGAACAAAGGGGTAGGTATCTGGCACCGCCTCACAGCGGCCCGAACCATATGCCATCAAGATCGTCAGATGCGATAACGGTAAGGGAGTGTAACAATATTGAGGTTAGGGGCAGGTATCTTTGTACAAAGGGGTAGGTATCTCGAACAAAAGCACCGCCTCGGCGGCCGCAACCGTATGCCATCAAGATCGTCAGATGCGATAATGGTGAGAGAGTGCAACAATATTGAGTGTAGGGGTAGGTATCTCGAACAAAAGCATCGCGTCAGCAGCCCCAGCTGCATGAGAACACGATCATCCGGTACGATAACGGTGACGGTGCAGATTGGGGGGAAAGGGGTGGGGTTTGTGTATGGGGTATGGTTAGAGTTGGGCAAGGGCAGAGGCAATAATCAGATCAGGAATTGATGACTCATGTGGTAGCGGGGTAGGGGTATGATTATTGTTGCTGGGGGTTGGGTTAGGGTTAAGGGGCAGGGCAAGAAACCCCCAGCTGCGCCGTGCCCAGGCTTGAATGCACACTGTGCTGCAGCGCACTCCTCTTGTTAGAGGAGTCAACCAGTTAGCGCGCATTTGCTGGCTGAATGGTGTGCAGAGTGATGCCAGCTGTGATGCTTGAAGTTTACTTTGAAGCTTGAAGTCCAATGTTTGCCCTTCACGCCTTAACGAGGTCAGATGTGCGCAATGTGTGTCCATGACAACACTGCGTCTAGACTATGTACATGGAAGCACTTGAGTATACATGATTGAGGTTTCAAGCCGTGCGTCGCCACATTACCCTGTGTGTTTGTGTGTATGCGCTCCCCTGGAGTGCAAGCAACTGCAATTTGCAGACTGACGTTGTTACACACTCCCCCCCCCCCCCCCCTCCCCCAATACCCACCAGGCCTGGCCCAGGAAAAGCCCCCCACGGCCGCAGACCCCCAGGATCAGGCCCAGGAGGACAGTGCTCAGCCAGAGAACGTTCCCGAGACCTTTCTCATTGCGGAGGCGGGCGACTACCACAAGGCGCTAGCGCGCTACCTGGACACGCTGCGCTGGCGCAAGGAGATGGGCGCGGATGAAGCGCTGGCGACGCCGCACCCCAAGTTCCTCATCTGCAAGCGCCACTACCCGAGGTGGGGGTAATGGCTGCCGCTGCAAATCATGTGTACTTCGCTCCATGGCATGCACGCACGTCGTCGCGGCGAGTGGTGTTTTGAGTTGTAAGTGTGATCAAGTAGGGAGGCTTCTTGCTGGCGACGCCGCACCCCACGTTCCTCATCTGCAAGCGCCATTATCCGAGGTGGACCCTGCAAACCATGCGTATACCGTGGCGCGCAGGGCCGTGGCGTTTAAAGTTGGCGTCCCCGCGCATGAAGCGGCGGGCAGAGGCTGCTGCTTCAGGTAGCACAATAAGCAATGCTCCGGCCTGTAGATGCAACAAGCAGCTGGAGGATATCCATGTGAGGCGTTGAAGTTCAGCTTCAACTATGAATCAACGTCAAGTGTGACACTCCAGCCCTGTTCTTGCAGCTGCTTCCACGCGCGACAAGGAGGGCTCCGTCATGTACTACGAGAAATTGGAGGGCAGTGACGTGGGGCGTTGAATTCCATCATGTGAACTCCATGCAACAGGTAACTTCAACTGCAACCATCCCGCCTTGCAACTGCTTCCACGGGCGCGACAAGGAGGGCTCCGTCATGTACTATCTGAAGTTGGGGGGGATCGACGTGGAGGCGTTGAAGTTACAGTATGTAACTTCATGTAATTTGCAACTTCAAGTGCAACGCTCCCATTTTTGCCACTTGCTTCCATGGGTCGACAAGGAGGGCTCCCTCATGTACTATGAGAGCAGGGCAGCATCGACGTGGAGGCACTGAAGTTGAAGTATGTAACTTGATATAAATGTAACTTCAAGTGCAACGCTCCCGCTCTCGCAGCTTCCACGGGCGCGACAAGGAGGGCCCCGTCATGTTCTATGAGAACTTTGGGGGGGATCGACATCGACGAGGAGGCGTTGAAGTTTATCATGATTAACTTCATGAGATACATAACTTCAAGTACGACACTCCTCCGCTCCCGCTCTCGCAGCTGCTTTCACGGGCGTGACAAGGAGGGCTCCGTCATGTATTACGAGAAGTTAGGGGGGATCGACGTGGAGGCGTTGAAGTTGCGTGGCGTCGGCTTCAAGCAGCTCCTGTGGCACTACATGTACCAGATGGAGTACCTGTGGAGCGTCATCTGCCCGCGCATTGAGGACAGGAGCACCATCGTGCTCGACATGCACGGCGTCAACATGAAGGACATTGGCGGCGAGGTCAGCGCGCATGCATACATTCTGTAACATACATATCGTATTGTGTGAATGTAGCCCTAGGTACTGAGTGCATCACATGGGTCAGTGTCCTATACGCTCATACTGCACCTTCTCACGCGTTTTCTTGGTGCCTTTTGAGATTGCAAGCCATCGACTCTGCCAACTTGCTGCTGGCACCGACCAGCGCTCACCCCACCGCCCACTTCCCACTGCCAACTTCATCTTCCTGCCGACGGCCCCCAGGTGCTGCAGTTCATCAAGGTGGCGGTGGCGATGCTGGCGACGCATTATCCCGCGCGCTCTAACTGCATCTTCATCATGCATTTACTTCGGTGCCTCCAACGTTGCAAGTTATTGACTCTGCCAACTTGCTGTGATCGTAACCCGACACAGCGCTCACCCCATCTCCCCAAATTCAACTTTAATATGACCTCCAGGTGCTGCAGTTCATCAAGGTGGCGGTGGCGATGCTGGCAACGCACTACCCAGCGCGCTCCAATTGCATCTTCATCATCAACGTGCCCACGTGGTTCAGCATGGTCTTCAGGCTCATCCGCCCGCTGCTGAATGAGGGCACGCGTCAGAAGATCCGCCCGTACGATGCGTCACAGGTGAAGTTGCGGTCTTGTACTTCAACATACTACATATATATCTGTGCGGTTTTTGGAGCCCTCTCCAGGCATGCTCCAGCTGGCGCTGCCCCGTGAAAGTTCAGTCTTTGGTGCATCGAAAGCACAAGTGTTGAGAGGGCTCATGTGCCCGCCCGCGCCTTACCCTGACCTCAACCCTAATCCTGCGGTCGAACGACAGCGCGCCGTGCCAGGTTTTCATGCCTACCTGCTGCCAGCTAGGCATGTAGGTATCAATTCAAATGCGCCACGTCCGTGGCTGCTGCTAGGCGGTCAGCGCCGCGTGCTGTTAGCTCTTCACCATTGGCCAGGCATGCCTGTTTTTCCCATGTATATGTCACGATGATGACAGTTCAACAATGTGTTCCACACATACTCAAATTGCGTGCACAGGGCGCCAACACTGGTGTCTGCCGATGCTTGTGACACTGCTGTGCTCTGAATAATTGTTCAACAGCAGCCGTACATGAATAAGGATGAGCACTGAGCCTCATGTTTCTGCGTCAGCATGCGGCCTCGTTGTGGTGTCTGACGCACTGGACCCTTGCGAATCTGCCGCATTGCACGCCGCGCACTATGCCTGAACTTCCGCCAACGCTATTGCAGTCGAGACTTGCAGTGACAGCAAATGCGCACCTAATAACACTCTGCTCCTGCTCCTGTGTGTCCTGTCTCGTCACCCTCGTCTCAGTACCAAAACGCTCTTCGCGAGTGGGTGGACTCGGATGAACTGCCCCGGGAGTACGGCGGTACAAGCCCGCACCCGCTGTTTCAGCACCCATGGGAGCAGGAGCTGGTGCAGCACGTGCGCACCACGCTGAGTAAAGCCAATGCGGAGCTGGAGGCAGTGTGAACAAATCCAGACAGCGGTCAGTTACGCAATGCGTAACTGGCATCACAACATGTGCGTAACTGACCGCGGAGCATCAGCCGGCGCCGCGGTGCGGCAGGGCATAAAAAAAAGGGGGGGGGGGGGGGGCAGCAGCGCTTGTGACGCCGTGAGGCTCTTTGAAGCGACCTCAGAAACGGACACAATCGGCTCACATATCAGATGCCGCTGGTGTGTAAACCCCCCCTTCCCCGCCTCACACACACACACACACACCTTGCGCACACACTGCTGCTGTCAGCGTCAGGGTGTGCCCTTTTTGCGCGGACGGCGGCTGAGGGACGGACAGCAGAAACCGCAGCGCTGCCCTTCCCCGCCTTGTCACTTTGGCCGATTATGATGCGACAGGCGATCAGAGTGCATGTTCTTGTAGTGTTTTGTAAATTGTGGAGAGCGCCGGCCCGGCCCCGCGTTTCGTCGTGGCTCGGCGGCGCAACATGTTGTGTGCCCACCCCCCCCGGACATGTACCTGTATCTAGTGTTATCAATACACGCTTCATTCTGGCACTCAAATCAGACACACTCGCTTCTGCCATCAGTGCGATGTGCTCCTTTTGTGCTCCTCTGTTGTTGTGCGATGAACCCCCCCCCCCCCTCCACACACACACCCCCCACCGTCACATCCGGACGAACCCTGCGAATACGTCCGTTGCCTTTATTCACATTTTTATTCGGCCTGCCCGGAGAGAGGCTGCTCCAGCCTGTCGAGCTGTGTTTTGTTTGTGTGCGGTGTTTGATCTTGATGCATGATGTGCCGTGCTCTTTGTTCTCGTGAGCCTGAGAATCTGCTTACTCACAACCTCTGACCGCACTCGAGCCACCATGAAAGCAGTAATCGCAGCTTGCGGGCTAGCATTTCTGACAGGAGCACATGCGCAGGTCGTTGCACCGGTAGCCCAGCCATGGGTCTTGCCCGGTGGCAGCATCGACTTCCTTGCTTTGCCGTCGTGGACTCAATGCGATCAGGAGGTGAAGCCGCCAGGTGCGGTGAACTCGGAGGGAGATTTTGTTGAAGTTCGCGGCTTCCACCGTGTGCTCTACCGTTCTCTGGCGCTCTGACTAATCAGATGCGATCTGCTACGTCTGCTCGCAGGTGTAAAGCCCGGCGCATGCATGCAAGTGATGTGCATGCCCAAATCCATTCAACCCGGAAACAAGTTCCACATCACCATCAGGTCAGCGGATCACAAATCAGATTCCACATCGTTGCACGCGAGAACTGGCACCTGCTCATCCGTGACCCTCTGCTGTTGCTATGAAACAGAAATTTGAAGGCGTTTCTTTTCATGTTTGTGCTCATGTAGGTTTTGCTTGCAGCGGCCTCGGAGGTGGCACTTGGCGTTTGGACTGCTGGATATACACTCGAAAGCTTACTACGGCGGCGAAGGTAAATGATTTTGCTCCAGCTGATGACACGCTAATAACAGCCATCTTTGCTGCCGCAAAACACCACCTACATAAGCATGAATGCTGTAGAGCTTTTTTGGGGTGTATGCCCAAATTTGCTGCACGTGCATCTTGGGAATCACCAGCACAGCGTCCTGGTCCCGGCATCACGAGCAGTCCACTTGAATACACCCAGCTGGTAGCATTGCAGTGTGCCGCTATCTGTTTCATTTAAAACAAGCGTTCAACGAGCGGTCTCGTCCATACGCCCCGCCAGCAGTTATGACTCTCAAGTGCAGCCTGCTTGGCGAATGCCACCAGTACGCACTTTGCTGCGCACGTTGGCTGCAGTGACTTGGCCCCACGATCTATGCGTTCTCAGCGCGTGCCCATTGGGGAAGCACCAGACCAACGGTGTGTAGGCGGTGCATGCTATTGCTGTGATCGGGTACCAGCACTGGTAGTGCCAGAAGCCATGAAACTGAAGCGAAGCCATCGCATATTATGCAGCAGCTCTGCGCCTCATCGCGCACTTGCCTGCCTCGTGCCGAGGCCTTCGTGTTTCTTTCCTTGAACATGCAATATATCAGGTGGTTCTATACGAGCTTATGATTCAAAAGACATTTTCACTGGTCTTCCTGCAGGCGTCTCATCTCCCACACCAGCGCAGCAGTCTAACCACACCTTTTCTCCGCATCTGCTGGTGCGCAGGCAACGGCATAGTGGACACTGTCTCGCAGTGCGGCGAGGTGACGTTTGAGCACGTGTTTGACGCGAAGCCGTCGCCGGGACTCGGCATCTTTGACCTCATGTGGAAGTTCTTCATCATTGTGAGTGCTAAGTGACGAGATGTATGTAGTATCTGTGCATGAAAATATATGTTCTGGGCCCTGGCTACGGGCTATCGGTGCAGCATCGCGCAGTAACATGTGTGTCTGTGCACTAATCGTGGATAGACATCTGCCTCAGTACAGGCAAGGACGCACATGTAGGAGGGTGCAGCAGCGCTCAGTGAACTTCACCTTTGAAATTCCAACATCTCATACACACACAGCGCAGTCGCAGCGTACAAGCGTCTGCCGTGAAGGCAGCTGGTGCAGCATTTTTTTCTTCTGAGCTGGATAAAGAGGTCTAGTCAAGTCCAGTTTGCCAACCGTCACTACGTCAGCGGTAGCCAAGTATCCTGATTTGTCTACCCCCCCTGTTTCCCCTGTTTCTGCGTTGCCGCAGCCCAACCACGGCATGAACGGCTACTATGTGGAGGACACCTTCCCCAACATGCTCGCGGAAGCGGGTGTCGACAAGCAGCCCAACTACCTGGCCCCCCTGGACCCCGCCCTAGACTGCCCCAACAACCCCATGAAGCAGTGGGACCTCCCCCCCACCGGGTACCAGAACGGCATCGACTATAACATCATACCCAAGTGCTTCACCCCGGGGCAGCCGTGGATTGTCCAGGTGGACACGCACTTGGAGACTGCTGCGGAGGCGGATCTGCACTGCAACTTGCAGATCGGCAGCGGCGGCGACGTCTACCTCGGTGAGTCATACGTACATATCATATCCCCTTGTTGCGCTGAGCGTCAATGCGCTCTGACGCCGTTGTGCAGCGCGCACGATTGTGATGGACGTGGCGCAAGCGTCCCCAGGCTTTCGTGGGGTATCACGCCAGTGTCATGCCGTATACATGATGATAGGCAATGGGCTTATTGACATGTTCAACAGGTGACGTTCAACAGGTGAAATTCAACAGGTGACGTGCTCCTGATGAATGCGCCCCCGCTCATGGCGCCGTCCTTTTGCCATTCCAGTGGGTTTGGTGTGTTGCTCTGTGCCTCTGTGCCACCCTTTGGGTTAGGGCTAGGGTTAGGGTTAGGGCTAGGGTTAGGGTTAGGGTTAGGGTTAGGGTTAGCGATGCCTTGCATCAGTACACAATGCTCTGTTTCCTGGTGCCTGCATTCGGGTAAGGATGAGCCAAACTTGAGGCTGATATAAGGTTGGCCATTGATTAGGCTTAGCATTGCATCAAACAGCAGGCAAACCTCAACCCTAACCCTGTTCACACTTTAGCACATGCCGTGTGTCAATCTCAATGACATGGCGCATACATACACTGTATCATCAATGCACGACACCATAGTTTTTACGATTTGACATCACACGCACCCACTGCTCCAATGCTGCTGTCTCAGGCCCCGAGGACGTCTATGTCACGGAGTCCAACGTCTACATGGTACAGGCCAACCCCAAGACAGCTTCCTGGGACAATGTCCCCGCTGGCTACTGGACCACGCACCCCATACTCTTCACCGCTGCGCAAACGGCGCTGGTGCAGCCCAACACCAACGTGTATCTGGCGTGCTTCATGGTTCCGGTCGGCGCCGCTTACAACGCCGCCACGCCGGTGAGTCTCGAAGATGATGTTGAGGTTGTTGGTCGGTAGTTGAAGTTCAAGAGTGCTGGGGGTGGCAGCCTAATGTTGAAGTAGTGGTGGCAGGGCCACTTGGCTGCTGATCTGATGAGCTGCACAAGAAGCATTGCAGCCGTGCATGGGTACGGTCCGGTAACTTGGTCTTCAAAGTTGTGAGGCTTGGGAACGGTAGATCAAGGGTGGAGTGTGCAAATACTCAGCAGAGTGTGGTGCACTGCCACAGCAAAGCGTGCAAAGCGTGCACCTCTGCTGCTGGAGACGGTTTTGACATGAGCTACACCCCAGCCACATGAGCCCTGGCAAAACCTGGTATCCTCTGGACCATGTCTCATTTTTGTCTTTGTAATTCTAGCTGTGAAAAAAAGAGCTGTTCACCATAACCTACCGTTTTCTAGCCTCGCCATCTCACTTTTGAGCCCTGCACGCCCCCCAAGTACAACTTGATTGCCTGCGCCGACCTCACTGGACCCCCTTCTGCATGGCGCCTCCCGCACTACTCATTATGCTTAGGTACGTGTCCTTATTGGAGCTATGCGCGAGTTGATGACTGTATGCGCAGGGCGGCCGGAACATTATATATCCATTTTCACACATATTCATATAGTGATGTTTGCCATATTACATGTACACATGTTCACAAATATATGTATACTGATGTATGTCATGTGCCTGTGTATGCGCAGGGCGGCTGGAACATCCTGGACCGCGAGTTCTACCTCAAGATGCAGTTCTGCGACGCGAATGCCATCGTGGATGCCAATGCTGACGGCATAGACGACGTGCCAACAGACTACGATCTTAACGGCGATGGTACGGTGGACGGCCAGGCGCCTCAGCCAAACCCCAACTTCATCGACCTGAACGGTGATGGCGTTGCAGCTGAGGAGGACCACAACGCAGATGGCATTGCTGATGCGGATTCCAACGGGGTGAGTGAGAGGCGCACTTCAAGGCAGAGCGTCGGCGTTTTTTTGCCAACACAATGCTGAGATGAAGAGGGGAACCTCCCAGTGCCGTGCGTGGGATGACCACTGTCATGTCACATATTCCGCAGTGTGTGTCGCTCACCCAATGCACCTGTACCTCTAGCACAGCAGGCATGAGCGGCAGCATGCGCCATGCACACCCTTAGGTTCTTGGTTCAAGAGTTGAAGTTGCATTATTCTAGTCGTACGCAGTGTCGCTCCGCCAGTACATATAAACTCGTGCTTGTACCTTTGGCACAGCAAACACATGCATGTGGCATGCTGCTGCGTGCTCTGGCTGCGTGCAATGCATACATACCCAATGTACAGAAGCACGGCACCAGCGCTCAACGGCATCATGCCCACGGACCAGCACGCACTCACCCTAACCCTAACTCTTGACACAAGCTTCATCACCACTGCGGCCTGGCACTCTCCCCCTGTAATGCCTGTGATCCCACACCCGTCGCGGCTGATGCGCGGCATTGTGGCTACCCAGGGTGAGGGTTAGCCCAGCCCTAACCCTAACCCTAACTCTTAGCTCCCCCCTCAGCCACGGCAACGCCTACTCAGCCATAGCTCACGTACCTACCCGTCTTAAGGACTGCAGACTGCTATTGCGTGTGTTGACCGCCATCGCATGTGCGTATCACAGGCCGACGATAGTGGGTATTGTGCACAGCACTGGCAGCATCGCTCCCGCCAGTGCCCATGGCCCTGAGGCACTTGCTGAGCACAGACTGTTGTCTATACATGTGTATTCGCCACTATATTCGGCCTTGTGCGGTTTGCAGGATGCTGCGCTAGATGGCCACCCTGTGCTGCAATGCCGCGTGCTTGTTCAGAAGCACTGCTGTATACATACTACATCGTCACTTACTCAAAGCTCTACGATCTTTTGATTCGTTTCCATACATACTACATCGCAGGATGGCATAGTGGATGACCTCAACGGCGACGGCGCTGCGGACATTGCCCCCGCAATCGTGTATGGCCCGGAGGCGCTCACCGCGCTGCCGCCTCCTCCCCAAGCCGGTGCGGTGCCGCCTCCGACCCAGGCCGGTGAGACTCAGGCCGGTGAGACGCCTGACGGCACAGTTGAAGTTGAAACCTTGAGTAGCGGGCATTTGCACATGCGCATTGCCTGGAATCGGGTAGAGTGTGCATGTGTTAGCGTTGACAGCTGTTAGGAATAAGTCCACGCAGCGGAAATGTGATTGTACGCGACACGTGCCCATCCCTAACTCTCAAGGTGAGATGCCTGATGTTTTGAGGCTACATTGGTTGCGCAATGAGCTGCATTGACTGGCTTCTCAACCGTAAAACATCTGACTTGGACGTGAGGTACTGTAGTAGCCCTTGAATGAATGCATCCGACCGTAGCAGCGGTTCAAGCATGTTTGGGTACGCGCATAAACAACACTATGAGTAGCTCAGAAGATGCAGGGGGGGGGGGGGGGGAGTCAAACCGGCACCTCAGAAAACAACATGTTCCCATGTTCAATACAGTAGCGCAATACCCTCTTCCGATACGTTATCCTTTTGTGTTGTTGCTGACGCTACCTTACCGCTTCGTTCTGCTCTGTTCCCCCTGCCTTAGGCCCAGTTGTACCCCCTGTTGGCCCTGCTGTTGCCCCCAACGCTGACGATGGTGACGCTGGCCCGGACGCTGGCCCGGTTCAAGGTGCGTCACATGCTTCAAGTTGAAATTGTGCCAGTTGCTGGCGCTGATGCAAGTTCACACTGCCTTTGGAAATGCCTATGCGCTGCCAACGGGTAGGACTGGGGGTGTAACTGCTGCAAATACACTGAGGATTGTTGCCGCATGTGCAAGCACGCTCTCAGCAACCTTCGCCTCATCTGCAAGCATGCTGACAGAAGTCTTGTGCCACTCTAACCCTAGGGCAGCACCATGTCGTCCTGTCACATGTGAGCCGCCACATGCCAGCTCAGCTGTTCGCCAGCACACCAGCCTGATACTAGTCGCCTCACCCTAATCCCTAACCCCAATCTAACCCCAATGCTGACCCAGCCACTAACCTTCTCCCATACTGCTGCTACTGCGCATGCACAGGTGCCGCCAACGCTGATGGCGTGGTCATTGACGAATTCGGCAACGTCTTTGTTGACGCCAACGCGGATGGCGTGGATGACCGCCGAGATGGCGTATTCACCGATGTGAACAACGATGGCATTGACGACTCCGACCAGGCCGCACAGGCGGTGAGTGTGGCAGCGCTCAGAGTTAGGAATAGTGGGGTTAGGGCTAGTAAGGTTAGGGCTTGTGAGGTTAGGGTTAATGGGGTTGACGACTCCAACCAGGCCGCACAGGCGGTGAGTGTGGCAGCGCTCAGAGTCAGGGCTAGTAGTGTTAAGGCTAGTAGGGTTAGGGCGATTAGGGTTATCAATGACTCAGACCAGGCTGCACAGGTGGTGAGCGGGGAGAGGGTCAGAGGGCTAGTGGGGTTAGGGCTGGTAGGGTCAGGGCTAGTAGGGTTAAGGCGATTAGGGTTATAATTAGGGTTCGTTCTACAGGTGAGGCGGTTCTCACAGGTGTCTGTTTGGTGCTGTGTTTTGCAGTGTACTCGAGAAACACATGGCTTATACTGCAGTCTACTGTTACGGTACCTGGACTTGGTGAATGCGTCGAGCGTTCAGGCTTCTGCCACGCAGGTCAAAACTGCTATAAAAAGACCCACAGCTGACAGCTTGTAGATTCCACTTGCTGTGTTGTGGGGGCGAGCGGAACTGCTGTAAGCTTAGCCAATTGCGGTTGGTGCAATGTACTGTGTATGTAAACTGGCCATCACTGACCTGCACTCAAAAGCCCTAAGTGCATGACTTCAAGCTGAAGTATGGCATGACTTCAAGTTGAAGTCAGGCTTGCATACATACATGACACGCATGGCGGCCGTGATGTCAACGGTACTTTCTGCCGAGTGCACAGAGATGCGCTGGACACTTGCGCTTTACCATGTGTGAGGTAGGACATGAACTCATCTGATGCTGGTGCTATTAACGCAGTTCAGCATCACAGATGTGCAACGCACGTCATCTGTTGTCATGGCATGCGCACGGTCTGGTGGCTTGCCACATTGCGCTTGCCATCCTTGTACCTTTCCTCACATCGAGTAAGGCTGACAACACTGCGGCACGTGCAGGGATACTTCATCTTCAAGTCAGGGTTAAGGTTGGGGTTAGAGTTTTCTAACGCTGCTGCGTGCCGTGCTGCTCATCCATCAGGCCCGTGCAGGCGCTGCACAGGACGCCAACGTCGTAGCTGCAGGCGCCAATAAGGTCAGTGCTCAGTGCAGGACTTCAAGTCTAGGTTCAACATTCATGAGCAGATTAGCGTCGGTGATTTGTCTTCAGGCTGCCTATACCTTATAAGGACTATGCACGACGTTGCCCAAGTGTGCCTGAGCAGTGACTCACGTTTGTAGGTGTTGCACATTCGGTAAGGTGCGCTTGCAATCTTGAAAAGAGTGTAAGAAATAAAAACACACATTGTCATCAGCTCCCCAACAATCTGGCGACGCCAAGTACGGCTCATCACATTCAGCCAGGTCTGTCTGCATATCCCCCAGTGCGTGGAAGGCTTCGTCAGTGTTCACGTTCTGCACAAACTGCAAGTGTGCTGCTGCAACGTCGGCCCAACGCCTCCGTGCACACGTGTGTGACGTTCTTCTGACGTGTGTGTACTGTACACTTGTACTCTGTTCGTCTCAGGGTGGCAGGCGGCGCCTGGCGCGCTACATCTGATCAACCATTGAAGTTAAAGTTGAAGATCACACCAGCTGCAGCTGCGCAACGTTGAGGCCACATCACAGGGGGATTCCGATCTCTTGGGCAGACGCCAAGCAGTGACACAGCATGTGATCACATGATCTCCTTGGAGATGAGAAAGCGGTTTCAATCGTGCTTGAGCCTTTTGCCACTGCAGCATCGGCTGCTCGCGCCGGGTGCCGAATCGCTTGAAAAGTTCACGGCGTGACATACTCAGACTCAGATTTGTGTGCAAGATTGGGACTCAGATTTGTTTGCAAGCGACGCGCTTGCCGGCTTTGGCCATGCTGGTTCCGTCAAGATAGATTGTGTGTAGCGTGCTGTGTGGGATGCTACATTATCATGATAGCTCAAATATGCCGTCCTGACACAGTTGGGATGGGACCGCGGGAGGGACGTGCACAGGGGTCATAGTGGCTATATCAGGGGGGGTTCTTGTGTCATGTTTATCCTGTGGCTAGTTGAGATGTTGATGTACGGTGAGCATAGGTCTATGCAGATGTTGCCGCTCTTTTGGGCGCAACATTGCAGAGCAGTGCACAATGAGGCTGCGCGCACAACACACGTCCAGTCCAATACAATACCTTCACCATGGATGGCTTGCGTTTCTGCTGTGACTGCGTTGTACAAGGGACAGACGCCAAAGTGACCCGTGGAGGTGCTGCTGCTATGGCAATTTTGTTGCCTGTGCTACAGTGCCTGGCATACGATGCATTGATGTTGATAGCCAATCACGGTAGTACTGAAGTCACAACCGGCATGCCAGCAACAAGATCTCTTCTCTCGGTGTTCAAACCGTCTGCCGTCTGCTGCTGCTGACACCTGCTGAAGAGAGCATACTTCACACTTTTTGCATCATCGCCCCAAACAACTGCAGCTGTCAGTTTTGAACCCTAACCCTACCTGCCAGTGGGAGCATCACAACCCGACCAGGATATTGGACGTTTGTTGATGGCAAGCACAGAAATCTGTGAGGCATGGACCAGCGTGCTCGTTGTTTGTGATGAGAGAGCCATGTGCAAAATTTAAGTGGCAATTTCAAGTTGAAGTATCCCCATGTACAAAAAAACTGGTGAAAGTCCACAAGTTCAAGTCATGCTTAGCAGGTGTCAATCACTCTTTGGCAGAGTGGCACCATTGATGCAAGTGGCGAGATGATAATGTCTATGACACTGAGGGCCCCCTTGTCACACTTGCAGAATGCAGAATCTCCTGCAGATATGTCGGGCTTGCTTGGATTCGACACAGGACTGCTCTCTTCTGATGGTGACCTTCACAGCCCTTGTGTCGAAGTTGATGTTTTCCAAAGAAGATCTGTCTGTGAACCACCATGCTTTCGGAAAGACATGCTTTCATACACAGCCTCGGGGCGCACCGGTTGCAAACGAACCGGCTTCGCGCTGCGGCAATCGGGGGGCCCGGTGGGGGGGTCGTTCGGTGGAACTCACAAAATACGACGATCTCCCAGCCCGTGCCCTGCAGAGTGTGTTGTGCCTGCAACTACGCGGAGGGAAGGTAAAGCGCTGCCGCGGACTAGACTCCGCTCTGGCAGGCAACATGAAGGGGGCGTTGGCATGTACGGCGCTGCTGGCGACGCTGCTGTCGGCGAGGGCGGCTCCTGGCGGCATGGCAATAACCTTGGCACCTCAGCCAACACAGCCTATTGAGCCCTTGCTGCCGATGCAGCCAGCCCCGCAGGTGCCCTTGGCGCCTGCTGTGCCACCGCAAGTGCCACCTGCGGCTCCCGTGGCGCCAGTGGCGCCAGTCGTGCCACCGCAAGTCCCAGTTGCTCCTGTCGCTCCGCCGCCCGTTGTGCCAGCGGTGCCTCCCGCGCCTCTCAAGCCTTTCTTGTTGCCTAATGGCAGCATTGACTTCGTGAACCTGCCACCATGGACTCGGTGCGAGCAGGGCGTGAAGCCTCCGGGTGAGTGGAGACCCCGGCTCGTCAGTATGGCACAACTGCTCAGTTCCGTTGGCTGTTTTGACATGCAGCGCACCTGTTGCTGACTTTGCTGCTCTCACTGCCTTTGCTCGCAGGCGTCAAGCCCGGCGCATGCCTGCAAGTGATGTGCATGCCTAAGAGCGTCCAGCCCGGAGACACGTTCCACATTACGATCAGGTCAGCGAAGCTCCGAGGTGTTGCCAATCTGACACTGATGAAGCTTTTGATGCAATCATCTGAGAGCTTCCAACTCTGTTTTTCCTTGTCGGACAGGTTTTGCCTGCAGCGACCTCGCAGGTGGCACTTGGCATTCGGGCTGCTGGACTTGAACAGCAAGCAGTACTACGGAGGAGCCGGTGAGCTCTTATTTTCTGTTTATGCATGGTAAGGTTTGTAATCGACTTCTGTATGTTCAAATGAAATGTCGTTCCGGGAGCGATTGCAGAAGGCATCAGACCTCTGCACCGGCCCTTCAGCAGCTGGCATGGTGGCGGCTGGATACAGGAGATAGCTCCCCTATTGCTGTGAAAGCTCTTTGCCCCATACAATCCACTGCAGCAACTGCGTCAGCAGCAAAATGTGAAAAATGCCATTGCAAAATCGATGCCTGGCTTTTGTTTACATCAGCATGTGCAGATTCTTCTAGTTGGCACACACTTGCTTGGCCGGATTCCCCAGGCGTTGCATCTGGCATGGCCGCAGAGCATATCCCTTATGGGCAGACCGAGCAAAACACGCTCTGAAACGCGCAGGCGCATTGAGTTGCCGATCTCAACAATTTGCCCGCTGTAAAAGGCGTTTGGAGGCTCTTGGTGCTGAAGTGGTGACTGACACCGCAGCGCGCCAAAGTACATATTCATCAGGTTCCATGTCGCACACATTTGCATGCCACATGCCAACGGCAGCAATCCTCAGCACTGAGCCACTATGTTGTATGGACCGTCAGTATACTCTGCAACCTCAGCTGCCGAGTGTTGTTGTCTCGTTCACTAGCTGCCTTGAAGTGTGGATGGCTGCACACTTCAACAAATCACTTCAACACATTGTGTCAGGTTGCGATGACCAAACGGGTAGGTACATAGTGCTGCTCCCTGTTCAGCGGTGCAGGATCTACAGTGGCTATAGCGGTGTGTCTGTGGAGCCTTGAACATGCGGCGAAGTTTGCTCGCAACGCCCTCAACTGAACGCACTACCACAGCTCTGGCATCAGCACTTCAACATTCAAAGCATGAGTCGTCTCGTGCAGTTCTGTGCCCCTCCAAGGTTACGCCCCCCATACATCTCAACATAACCAACGCAGCGCGCAAAGGCAACAGTCTAGCATCACAACTGCACAATGTTCAAACTCTCATGAGTTGCTTCTTGCGGTTCTGTGACCCTCCCATACCAACATACCCAACGCAGGGGCGGGCGTCTTGGACACGCGAGCGCAGTGCGGCGAAGTCACGTTTGAGCACACGTTCGACGCCAAGAAGTCCCCTGGGCTGGGCATCTTTGACCTCATGTGGAAGTTCTACATCGTTGTGAGTACATACATGCCTTGCTGTGGGAGAGTACAGTTGGTGTACCGCATAGGGTCCATTTGAACCCTAACTCTAAGTCCATCGAGAGTACAGTCGGTGCACCGCTGAGTCCATCCCAATCTTATCCTGATCCCAAGTTCATCGACAGTACAGTCGGTGTACCACTGAGTTCATCCTCATCTTGTCCTAATCCTAGGTTCATAGAGAGTACAGTTGGTGTACTGTTTGGTGGTGAACTGCTGAGTTCATCGCCAGCCCAACATGGGTGTACCGTCGGTGTACTGCTGAGTTCATGCCAGGCCCTATATTTATGTCTGGGGAGACGCGGTTGCTTACACGATTTTCTTATATTTCGCTCTGTTGGTTGGTTGGGTTGGGGCTAGGGTTAGCGGTAGCATTCCAGTTAATCTGGGCATCACTACTGTGCGTGCCTGTGCTCGCTTGTGGCAGTTGTGGCAGTGATCAGCCTCACCATCGCTTGCGCACCCCAAATCACAGCCCCCATCACGACTGTCAATTGCTACCATTCAGCAACGCAATGATGTGACCGCTAATAGCGGAGTATCACGTGACACATCAAGCAAAGGCGCCGAGTCACTGACATTGTGCGCACCAAGTCAGCGCTGCTTGACGTCTGACGAACACAGATGCGGTCAATGCGACACACTCGCGCGAGTGCTCGTGTATGCATACCCAATACCCCCCCCATACCTACCTGCTCACACACAGCCCCCCCCACTTGTCTGCTTGTCCACTGAGCAATGCGTGCACACGCCGATACTTCAACTTCAAGATGAGGCTACCGCAGCGTCCATCCCGCAACTAAAATCACAATGCGCCCCCCCCGACTTCTTGTCTTCAACCTCAACTTCAACTCTGCCCGCGCAGCCCAACCACGGCATGGACGGCTTCTACGTGGAGGACACTTTCCCCAACATGCTTGGGGAGGCAGGCGTGGACCAGCAGCCCAACTACCTGGCCCCCCTCGACAAAAAAATGGACTGCCCCAATAAAGAGATGCAGCAGTGGAACCTGCCCCCCACGGGGTTCCAGAACGGCATCGAGTATACCATCATACCCAAGTGCTTCCAGCCAGGGCAGCCGTGGTTTGTGCTGGTGGACACGCACTTGGAGACCATGGATGAGGCGGATCTGCACTGCAACCTGCAGATTGGCAGCGGCGGCGACGTCTACCTGGGTGAGTACTCGCGGTTCTTAAAAGAGCCCTACGATCTTTTGATATTCGTTCCGAACGAGCACCGCAGCAAGCAGCTGTTGAACAGAAGTGTCTGTGGAAGTTCATGACAGGCTTTCATCTTCAAGCTGTCGCAGGGAACGCGCCCATCTGTGCATGTAAGGTCCACCATGCGCGCCACTGCAGACCCGATGTTGAGCACTGTTACTTGCACAGGGAACTTCAACTTGCTTTGCTGTGCTTTCGGTTCCATGTGTAATGCTTTCTCCGGGCGTGACTGTCATCCTCTGTTGCTTCTACACACGCGTCTTGTGACGTTTGCGCACCCGTCAAACTCAGGGCAAGGTTTACCCTAGCTAGTTCACCCTAATCATCGCCGACCGCCAGCCCTTTACGTGTCTTTCGGCTAACTGTAATTTCTCACCCATTCGGGCAATTCCTGTCCTTTCCGTGCAGGCCCCGAGGATCAATACGTCACGGAGACCAACGTCTACAACCTGCAGGCCAACCCCAAGACGGGCTCGTGGGCCAGCGTCCCCCCTGGCTACTGGACCACGCACCCCATACTCTTCACCGCTGCGCAAACAGCTCTCGTGCAGCCTGACACCCCGGTGTACCTGGCGTGCTTCATGGTGCCGCCCGGGGCCGCTTACAACCCAGGGTTCCCGGTGAGTTTCTGGCGGTTTTGCCAAGTAGTCTTGTTAAGGTTCACTGTGACGGCTGCCGCGGACAAAACACATGGTTCCTGTATGTAAGAAGCACTGATGATGCTGTCAGTGAGCCCAAGCTGATTACGGCACACAAGCATTGATGTTACTTATATATGTACAGTTTACTGCGGCTGTCACGGAAGTGCAGTAGCTCAGGAGAGGAGCGATGTGTGGGAAGGCTGGAGCACTGGCGGCTCGGTGAGCACTGCTGGCTTGTTACTGGTGTGTGACGCTCCGCACGGCGTGTGACGCTCCACTCAAGTCGTACCTCAAGTTGCAGAAATGCAACATGCCACTACTTATCACAACACTATAATTATACTGCTCACGCTAACCCTACATGCATGGCTTCACATGAGAGAGCTGCCTACCCCCAATGCCAATCCTACAGACATAGCGTTCAACAGCGACTTGCATTCACGTGCGGATTGAGCTGGTATGCATGTATGCTTAGCTCAGCGCCAAATGTGGACCCGGGGATGGGGGGAGTTCTGGCTTAGGGTTAGGGTTAGAATTCGGGGTAGACAAGAGTGCGTTCTACGCGCCCTATGCCCGCATACCTACATGCCCCAATGGTCGAGCGCTGCTACCCCGCACAAACACACAAATCATATGTCATGTCATGTAATGTATCCATGCATGTCATTGTGTGCGTGCATGTATGCACACGTCAGGGCTGGTTCTTCCTGGACCGCGAGTTCTACCTCAACAAACATCAACACATGTCACGTAGTATGTATTGACAACATGTGGAGATGCGTACCTACCTGCCCTAGCATCTGACTAAGCGCTGTTGCCAATACTGCAATCGCAGGAGGGCTGGTTCTTCCTGGACCGTGAGTTCTACCTCAACATGCAGTTCTGCGACGCCGACCCCTTCCAAGATATCAACGGTGACGGGATTTTGGACGTTCCCACAGACTTCGATCTTAACGGTGATGGTACGGTGGATGGACAGCCGCCTCAGCCTAACCCCAACTACATAGATCTCAATGGTGATGGGATTGCCGCGGAGCAGGATCACAATGGCGATGGCATCCAGGACGTGGACCTGAACCTGGTGAGTCAGTGCTCCGCAGCGGTTACGTGAGGCAGGGTATGTAGGGTTTGCATGTTGATGCGGAGCAGGACCACAACGCTGATCGGATTCAGGATGTCGACCTAAACAAGGTGAGTCAGTGCTGCGGTTGCGTGAGGCAGGGTATGTAGGGTATAGATCTTCATGCGCCGGAATGTGGACCGAACCTGGTGAGTCAGCGCTCCGCAGCGGTTGCTGGAGGCAGGGTATGTAGGGTATAAATGTTGATGCGGAGCAGGGCCACTATGTTGATGGCCTCAGCTTGTGAGTCAGTGCTCCGCAGCGGCTACGGAAGGGGATGCAGCGTGTGGACCTCGATGCCAGGAGCACCGGGTTCGAGGGCGAGGACATGAACAAGTCGCGGGGGCTGCAGAGTCGCTGTAGCGGAATTGAGCGCTCTGCAACTACGTGTGTTTATCATGTTGCTGCATAGGTATGGTATGCCTCGTAACTTCACAGTTGACTTTGCACAGAAGGTGCTCAAGTGCCCGGGCGTGTTGCTGCGTAGGTATGTACGCCTTGTAACTTTAAACTTGACTGTGCGCTGGCGGTCCCTCACACACTTCAACGAGAGCAATGCTCTTAGTCAGAGCGTCATCTCTCACTGATACGTGCCTGCGCACTGAGAGACATGAGTGATGATCCAGAATTAGGGTCCAACACCATCCCTAACGCGCCCGCACTTGCCTCACCTATGCCTACGTGCCCCCCACAGGACGGCATTGTGGACGATCTCAACGGCGATGGAGTCATAGACATGGACCCGCCCGTGGTGTATGGACCGGAAGGGGATGCCGTTGCGCCACCAGTTGGGGGCACTGTCAGTAAGTTCAACTTTAAGTTCAACTACAAGTTGAAGTATACACTTAGCTGCAAGCTGAATTGCCGCACTGGCTCGGTTGTGCCACCAGCACGAGGCGTCGGCAGTAGGTTGAATGACGCTTCGAACATTGAACTTCAAGCTGAATTGTCGTGCGCGTATCGCAAGCGTTACAGTCACAATCTTGGTGGGCTGCAGCAGTCATATATGTAAGAGCCAAAGCGATTGTGTTGCGTCGAATGTGCATGCAGTCGCAAGCTGTGCGCAAGTGCATTGTGAGCAGATGTGCAATACACATGACTACAGCACAACATCAAGGAGCTTGTACATTGAGACCTAACTTGCGAGCCCCTGATGCAGTTGGCTGCTTGAGCAACAGTTGGACATCAGCCATGAACATGGCACATGCAAAGGGCAGCGCATATATCTGATTAGGGGGAGGGTTAGGGTCAGGGTTAGGGCCTGAGGGGCAAGTCTTACGGTTACGTTTAGGGTTAGGGTTACCCTAACTCTAAATCTCCGCAAGAGCGTGGCCACGACTACATGAGGCACCCCTATGTAAAGAAATTGGGTCATGATAGCTTGCTTGTACTGAGCTACTCTTCAATCAACGTGCGCATGATAACAGTGCAGTCACCTGGCTTGACCCAGGGGAGGGCAACCGTGCCAAATAACCCTAACCCTGACCCCTTGAACGAATCTAATCCGTATCCAAATTCATGAGCTGTGCTCTCCTTTGGTTTGACCACCCACCCCCCATGCCACCTGGTCGTACGTTTTCATTGCCCATGTCAGGCGGAACAAGCAGCTCAGACACTGGCGCCGCAGACACTGGCAGCTCAGACACAAACGGTAAGCACAACTTCTGATGTGCTCTCAGTACGTGTTGGTTAGACTACAGTATACGGGTGGTTGTGGAACATCACCTGTGCAGTAAAGTAAATGTTGTAAGACCAGATAACATCAACCCGTTGCAGATGCTGGATGTTGCTAGGACAGCATTGCTCAGTATTTCCAGTGGCGCCTCTGCAGCCATGTACTGAAATGGCGTCACTGGCGACGCGTGCACCCTTTTCGCTCGCGCCATTCAAATTGTCGTGTGCACACTCGTTCCACTTGCAGCGCGCTAGTAGCTGACTCTCTCCGTGCCGCCACAAATCCTGCGCACACAGACGATGGCAATGGCAACGGCGGCAATGGCGGTGGTGGCGGCCAGCAGTACGCGAATGGCGTGACGATCGACGACCAGGGAAACCTGACCGTGGACGCGAACAATGACGGCGTGGATGACCGCAGAGACGGCATCTTCACGGACGTGAACAAAAACGGCATCGACGACTCCGACGAGGCCGCCGCCGCGGTGAGTGTGGCAGTGCTCAGAACCTGCAGTAGCGTTGGCCGTGCGAGGGGCAGTGTTGAGGCGCAGCTGCCGTGTGAGTGGTGGCATCTCTCAGACCAGTGCAGTAGTGCGATTGACGCCGACTTGAACGGCATTAACGAGTGCGATGAGGCCGCCGCTGTGGTGAGTGCGGCAGCGCTCAGAGTCTATGACAGTGCTCAGTTGCTGTGAAAAAAACTCAGACCAGTGTGGCAGTGCTCAGAGTCCATGACAGTGCTCAGGCGCTGTCAAAAAGTGGCAGCGCTCAGAACAGTGTGGCAGCGCTCAGAACGGTGCAGCGGCAGCGCTCGGAATGGGGCAGCAGCAGCGCTCAAAGGGCCATTGTCATTGTGTCAGTAATCAGCATGGTGTCAGTGCTCGTCAATTGTCACTGTGTCAGCGTTCAGCGCTGTGTCGGCACTCATCATTGTCGTGGTGTCAGTGCTCGTCAGTGCTCAGCGCTCACGCAGGTGTCAGTGCTCGCCATCGGTGGACGAGCGTGTATCAACCGCAGTGGCAGCACTGGCGGGGCGCACTACGCCGCTCTCGTAAGGCCATCTTTTATGGGGCACAAGAGTCCCATTCAAAACAGATCGGGCGTCGCCGCATTGAGCCTGCGCCATGCAAACGTCAGCAGTTCTGCGCCTGTTCGTCTTGAAGAGTCCGTGCCCGATTTGCGTGGCCGTTCTGTTTGCCTCATTTTCACGCAAAAGTCCAGGTCACTTTTCTTCGAAGCTGGCGTGGATTAAAAGGGCGCTCGGGGCCCCTTTTTAAATCGCCCGATTTGATGGCCATAAAAGATGGCCTAAAGAACCTGCATGCGAGGCTCCCGGATGAGACGTGCGAGGCGCTGTCGCTATGTGTGCACCAGAGCCAGTTCGCAGAGTCAGGGGGAGTGTGCAGTAGACGGTGGCGGACCCGTCACAGCATCGCCCTGCGGCTGCCTTCACTCCAGGTGGCTTTGTAGTGGAGGCAGACGCGCGCACAGAGCACTTGTTGAACTTCAACTTGAAGTTGGACACCGGAGGCAGACGCGCCCCACAGCCTGCCGCCCAGCTCCCCCAGACTCTGCCGAACTGGCCCTGGTGCATGCACAGGGACAGCGCATCACACGTCTCGTCCGGTAGCCTCGGATCCAGGTCCTTTACGAGAGCGGCGTAGCGCGCCGAGCTTCGGCCTATGTGTATGGCTGTGACGCAAAGCATTGCTGCGCGTTGCTGATGCGGTGTGCGAGCACCTCTCAGCAGTGCAGACAAGCTGCGCTGCGCAGTCTATCACTAGTGGTGACCATTCTCGCGTTCGTGATGAAGTGAAACTGTTCAACTCATTGGTAAACTGTCAAACCCATGGAACAGTGAAACAGTGATCGTAGTAGTGAAACTGTCAAACCCATAGAGAAACTGTCAAATTCACAGAAGAGCGAAACACAACAGGCGTAAGCATACTCGTAACATCCTGATGCGCAGTAGACAGTGACACTCTTTTTTGTGTGTGCTGCTTTTGCAACGCATGTAGGCGAGGGCAGCTGAAAATGCAGGGCAAGGCGATGGCAATGGAGGCAACGGCGATGGAGGCGACAACAATGGAGGCAACGGCGATGGGGGCAACAACAATGGAGGCGGCAACGATGGAGACAACGGCAATGGAGGCAACAACAATGGAGACAACGGCAATGGAGGCAAAGACAAAAAAAACGGTGGTGATGGTGGCGGCGGCGGCCAAGATCCTCAGGTTGGTCACACTTAAGAAATCGGCAGTGTTGCGGTGCACCACCTGTGTAGGTTGAGGCTTCTTTCCTGGAGCTGTGGCGCTTGGCACACTGTGGCGACTGCGGAGCACGCGTGTGCAGTTGGAGGTGTTGAATAATTCGTGTATGCGCCCTTAGGCTTTGGATGTAGATCCCGACCGCAGTGGCATCAGCATACAATGCATCGCATATGTTGATTAATTTATGTTGGCTGAAGTCCTTTTTGTGCGCCACGCGGGTGCTGGCATTGGTGCTGTCAATGACAGCGATTGTCGCTGTTCGGGCAAGGCACCCTCATGCCTATGCCCATCATAATAATAGCAACAATGACTTACCTGCCAGGTGTGCATGTGCCGTGTACCACGAAACATGGACACACACTGCATTCAGCAAAGTCCAAGAGCATGTGTGGATACACAATTCATCAGTATGTGGACGCATCCCTCTCACCTGCTCTCTCCCCCCCCATTCCATCTCTCTCTGTGGGCCTCAATGGCATGC
This sequence comes from Tribonema minus, assembly GCA_017506865.1. NCBI lineage: Eukaryota > Xanthophyceae > Tribonematales > Tribonemataceae > Tribonema > Tribonema minus. Next base: position 240,659 of record JAFCMP010000027.1, on the reverse strand, counting down.
AGGCGCAAGGCGCCAACGACGGCGGCGGCAACGGCGGCAGCAGCAGCAGCAGCGGCAGCGGCTCCGACGGGGGTGGCGGCGGGGGCGGCAAGCAGCGGCGCTTGGCGCGCTACATCTAAGCCCTAGCCCTAGCCCACTTCGTCGGGAGCGCCCGGGCCTCCCCGCGCCGCGCGCAAGAGGCAGGGACGCTGTGCAGCCGCTCTGGTGTCCGCGCTGCACACTGTGCCCGCAGGGCGACGCGCCTGTACTATGCTGACCGTTACGACTGTAGTGAAGAAGAATTGCCGGCTGCTTCGCGGGCGCGCGCGCGTGCGCTCCTTGCAGTTGAAGTACGCAGTGGAAGGGAGTTGCAGTTCAAATGATGACAGCCGACTCTGTAGACACACTTGCGCTGTTTACTCAAAGAATCGTGTAGCCTGACCGCGCGAGAATGGGGGTCTGGAAGGGCGCACGTGCTCCCTGTTTCGTTCCACTGCCAGCCGCGACAGTGCGATTATGTACAACCGCCGCCAGCGACCACGCCAATACACCGTTTTTTCGTAACCTGTGACCAGTACGATGGCGAGTCCATCATCACATTACCAACACGACATAAGGCTCTGGGTATTTGAGTTTAGTGCAGAGGCATGAGACCCTTGTGGGCGCGCCAACGCAGGGCATCCATTCGGCTGCACATCTTTTCAGGCAACAAACAAAAGTTCACTCAATCATCCCCTGCTCCTAGTGCCATGTTTTGGTGCTGTATGCTCCCTGCCTTTCTTGCCTCCGGGTGTCGTGGTCCATTCGTCTGCACATGTGGCCTGCATCATTGATCTGTACAACTGTACATGTGTTCAGTGATGTCGTCAAGATGTGACACATTGTCGTTCACCTTCGTAATTTGTGGCAAGTTGATGTTCATTTAGTGACAAGTTGATCTCACCATGTGGGTGTACCATTTATTTGCATTAGGCCCAATGTATGCGCGTTTGATCCCTTCTCTGTGGAGCAACGGGGGGGGGGGTGCTGGCTCAGCCGATTGACTCATTTGAGGAAACACACAGTGACACAGTCCAACTGATCGTTCGTTTCTGACTGCTGGTCACTGACGCCTGGTGCCCCCTCGCTGCCAGCTGTTACACCGAAAGTTCAACTGCGCCTCCAGTTCTCGAAAGCTAGCCGACGCAGAACTCGGAGCCTTATCTCTTGCCCCTGCCTGCTTTGGTCAATGCTCAAGTGGACTTGTGTCGGTTCCCTACAGCCTGGCAGAGGCTGGGGTACTAAGTTTATTCTCCACTTCGCATGGCGCGCTTAGGAGGTAGCCGCTAGGCTCTCTTAGCTTCGCTGCATCTTGTTGAGTTCTGCCTTATAGAGAGAGAGATTCTAGCGCTGCGATAGGCAGGCAACCCACACACACACTAGCGAGCATGAGCAGCATGAGGACGGCGGCGTCCACGCTGCTGGTGGCGGCCCTGCTGTCGTTGTCTGTTGAACAAAGCAATGCAGATGTCATGGCACCACAGCCTCCGCAGCCTGTGCAGCCTGTGCAGCCTCAAAACCCAGTGCCGGTGCAGCCTCCTCAGATGCCGGTGCCGCCCGTGGCGCCACCGATGCAGCCCGTGCCGCCGAATCCCGTGGCGCCGGTGCCGGTGGCGCCTGCGCCTGTTGCCGCCAAGCCTGTGGTGCCTGCCAAGCCCGTAGTGCCTATGAAGGACTTCCTGCTGCCTAATGGGAATATCGATTTCCGCCATCTGCCGCCTTGGACGCGATGCGTGGAGAACACGATGCCTCCTGGTAAGTAAGCCTCTGCACCTGGTGCTGCCGCCTGCTCTGATCACCAAGCGCGCTGCGTTGACTCCGCTGACCGATAATCTTACCGCCCTCGCTGCCGTCGTGCGCACTGCAGGCGTGAAGCCCGGAGCGTGCATGCAGGTCATGTGTATGCCCAAGAGCGTACAGATCGGCGACACCTTTCACGTCACTGTCAGGTAAGCGGGGCAGAGGCGCTCGCTCGCAACAATTCAGACGTCCACATGAAATCTCTCTGCTCTGACACCGCTCTGACCATGTTGTGTGCGTGTTCTGGCAAACATATGCAGGTTCTGCCTGCAGCGGCCGCGCAGGTGGCACTTGACATTTGGCCTGCTCGATCTGCACAGCAAGGAGTTCTATGGCGGTGCTGGTGAGCTGCTGCGCATGTGACAGTTGCTTACACCGAATGTCAATATGCAACGGATGACGAGGCGATAGGCTTCCAGCAGGACATGCGATAGCGAATTCTGGTGAAGGCGTTGTGCGCATTTAGCAGAAGCAGATGAAGTGCTGGTCTGTGTTCTTGGATAGACACATCTGCAGTGATCCTCGAACACTGAAATGCACTCCCGCTGCATCATCGCGATGCAGCATGTCATGTAATTGTCGCTTTCATTGTATCTGTCACTTTCATCGCTGACGTGGTGTGTTTGACGGCGTCGTGTGCCGTTTCGTCGCAACAGGTGCCGGCATTGTGGACACAAAGACGCAGTGCGGTGAAGTGACGTTTGAGCACACGTTCGACGCGCAGGAGTCCCCTGGTCTGGGGGTCATCGACCTCATGTGGAAGTTCTTCCTTATCGTAAGTGCATACCTCAAAACTGGCCTTCCATGTATGTACGCATGTACCGTCTGTGGACATACATGTGATGATGCCACGAGCGCCTACAGGTCTATGTCGTTGGTCGCCGATGTGGACTATCATGTCATGATTCATATGGCCTGAGGCTCAATTGTGCAACCCTAACTCTAGGCACGATGCACATTCCAGGCTCATGATATATGCAGGCATTCTGCATTGCTTTCATGGAGACCAGTTTAAAGGAGTTGCGGCCACGCACATCTGCAAGAAGGGCTTCTGCTTTCAAAATGCCACATGCCATAGCAGTGATGATGGCACCGCCACGACCCATTGCATTGTGCACCGGTGCGTAATGCTGGCATAAACTACCAGCCACATGTCTGTTGACATTCCGCCATCATATGTAAGGGGGCACTGTAGCATCAGTGCAATACCCATGGAAGCCGTTGATGCACCACAATTGCGCCTTTCGGCTTGTGGCTCTATTTCACTACGGCACGCGAATGCAACATGTGTGCACAATTTCAAGGTAGCTCTTGATGGTGCCGATGCATGTGGAGTCATTCTGCACGCAGCAGGCCCAATGCTCGTTACTTGTACACTTATTACTGCATGTACTACCTTGGTGTGTCGACAGGCGGTGATGCTGCTAAACTGTCAACTTCAACTTTGCACTGGTCCCATTTTGCTCTCTGTCGTGATGACGTGCAACATGCAATGAATCCCTGCCAGCGTTTTGTTTGTTACAACACACACCATCTTCTGAAGCTCAACTTGCAGTTGAACTTCAACTCTGCCCATGCAGCCCAACCACGGCATGAACGGCTTCTACGTGGAAGACACCTTCCCCAACATGCTCGGGGAGGCGGGTGTCGACAAGCAGCCCAACTACCTGGCCCCCCTCGACCCCGCTGTAGACTGCCCCATGAAGGACATGGTGCAGTGGGACCTCCCCCCCACGGGGTTCCAGAACGGCATTGAGTATACCATCATACCCAAGTGCTTCACCCCAGGGCAGCCGTGGATCGTCCAGGTGGACACGCACTTGGAGACCATGGATGAGGCAGATCTGCACTGCAACTTGCAGATTGGCAGCGGCGGCGACGTCTACCTCGGTGAGCCTTGCACTGCGGTCAAGGGGGTGGGTTGCAGAGGCGGCTCGCAATGTCAGAGCACACGCGCTCGCAATGTCGCAGCACACGCGCCTGTTGCCTGTGCTGCTGTTGCGGCCAGTGCTAGTGTGGTCTGCGCGTGTGGTGCTGCGGCACTTCGCTTGTGTGCATGAACAGATGCCCACCACAACTTGAAGCTGATGTTGATGTTGCACGCCTGGTGTGTATGTAAACCGCTTCATATGCACCAGCGCCGGCCGCAATGCTTAGCTGACATCAAAGTCGCGTCACACGGTGCCGGAAGTCACACATGTTCCAGCACCGGCATACCTACCTGAAGTGCGTGCGTGACTGTGATTGAGCACTGTTCTGCACGATCAGGACCTGCAGCAGTGCAGGCGCTTCTGAGAGAGCCTGCTGGCTCACACAAGGGATATTGTTTCTTGTTGCAGCTGGCTGCCTGAGAAGCGCTCTATGTTGGATATTGTCGTGCAAGTGTTAGGGTTGGGGGTGCACTTAACCTAACCTTGCGCTGGTACCAAGATTAGGGTTAGTATGTATCCCCAGTTTGAGCCCTCAGTCTTACATGTCCCTTTGTACTTTTATTATATTCCACTTGTGGCTGTGGAAATGCCATGTTGTAGGTGTGTCGCCTTGTTCTCACTCTTGGATGTAGCATGCAAAGCTTGCACGCCACACCCCGCCCCCCACATCACCCCCAACAAAGCACCCGCAAGCGACTGTCCCCCACATACTAGCAGGGATACCAAACAAAGCTACAAGACTCTCCCCCCACAGACAGACCCGTCTTAGGGCCACCCAGCTCCACGCAGACTCCATCTCAAAGTTTTCATGCAGGCCAAGGTCACCATAATGGGCCCTGAACTGGAGATTGTGGCTATCTACGTGAACCCCGATATCATAAAGATAAGCAGAGGGAGTCACTGGGCGCCAGGCGCTGACGCTAGAAAGAAAGGCTATATAACTAAGCAAAGCATCGCCTCCTTGATGAGCGGGACGGTGGTTCACCGGGCCTCCCATATCACCCCCAACAAAGCATCCGCAAGCGACTGTCCCCCACACACTAGCAGGGATACCAAACAAAGCTGCAAGACTCTCCCCCCACAGACAGACCCTTCTAAGGGCCACCCAGCTCCACGCAGACTCCATCTCAAAGTTTTCATGCAGGCCAAGGTCACCATGATGGGCCCTGAACTGGAGATTGTGGCTATCTACGTGAACCCCGATATCATAGAGATAAGCAGAGGGAGTCACTGGGCGCCAGGCGCTGACGCTAGAGAGAAAGGCTATATAACTAAGTAAAGCATCGCCTCCTTGATGAGCGAGGTCACGGCTCACCGCAGGCTGCAAGCCTGACAAGATATTGCCATTTACCGCTGCGAGTAACTTGTGGTTGGTGCCGTGGCGTGCAGCCGACTCCGCTTGCTCTCCAAGCACGCCAAGCCGCTCCCTGTCCCTCCTCCGCACGCCAGCCAGGGCTTCCGAGACACCACCACACGTTTGAAGTTCTCTCGAAGGGGCTACGCACGCTGGCATCACCTGGGGGCCGCTGGTGCTAGCTCCTGCAAGCCCTGCAGCCCAGCCCACCCACCAAACCAGCCGCATTCGCTGCCACGCCTTTCGGCGTTAACGAGCTTGGGACGCTGCTGTGTGTCCCTTTGTACTTCAATCTGCACATGTCAAGCTCAGTGCTCAGTGGTGCATGCACTATACTGCAAATTACCTTCTCCACGCACCTTGTTGTTGCGTCATGCGAGGCCAATGCTGTCAAGGCCAACAGTCCTAGCCCCTCTTGTTCACACCTCTCAGCCCCGCGGATGAGCCCATTGTAAAGTACAGAGTACACTTGCACTTGTCTCATACCCCACATACCTACCCTACCCCCGCCTCAGGCCCTGCGGACGAGTTCATCGCCGAGTACAAGATAGACAAGATCCAGGCCAACCCCAAGACCAACTCGTGGGCCAACATCCCACCCGGCTACTGGACCACGCACCCCGTCATATTCCAGGCAGCTGACACTATGCTGGTGCAGCCCGACACCCCAGTGTACCTGGCGTGCTTCATGACGCCCGTTGGTGCCATGTTCAACCCCAAGATCCCGGTGAGAGCCGCGCGTGTGCATGAGCAACTGCCATTGAAGTTGAAGTTGCCGTATGACGTCAAGTGACTCTTGAGGTAGGGACATGCTTCATGACGCCCGTTGGCGCCATGCTCAACCCCAAGATTCCGGCAAGCTCCCGGTGAGTTGCCATCAGTTGCTGTCAGGCGGCATTGTCTGTCGCATTGTGGGGTAGGTTTGTGTCTAGGGTCTGTGCATTGTTCTGAGTCTCGGTCTAGGGCCTGTGTGTTGTTCTAGGTTCAAGCCTCGCTCTGTGTCGTGCTTCATGACGCCCGTGGGCGCCATGTTCAACCCCAGGATCCCGGTGAGCGTTGCACTTAATGAACAGCTGCCGTATGATGTCAAGTGACTGTCGAAGTAGGGACGTGCTTCATGACGTCCGTTGGCGCCATGTTGAATCCCAGGATCCCGGTGCGAGCCGCACCTGTGCATGAGAGCAGCTGCCGTTGAAGTTGCCGTGTGAAGTTCACCCACTGTTAAAGTAGAGGCATTGTGCCGGTGTACTTCCCAATATCTGATGAGGCTTGCCTGTTGATGAGCAACTGCCATTAACATTGCCGTGTGACCCCCAAGTGAATGTTGAAGTAGAGGCCCGACGCCGGTGTACTGCTTTGTGATGCCTGTTGGGGCAATGTATCACTGCAGAATCCCGGCAAGCCATGCTTTGAAATGCGTCTGGGCTTTGAGCCGCTTTGAATGATTGTTGAAGTACATAGGGGCAATGTTTGAAGTGCTGGCACTGCCAACGGTACAGTAGTATGCACTGCACCCACATACCTACCTGCCCTAACAACTGAGCGTTGTGGCCAGATCTCAATTTTGAAAATGCATACCTACCTACCCTAACACCTGAGCGCTGTCGCCAGTTGCAAGTGCAGGAGGACTGAAAATCCTTGTAATGTATCCGGTAATGTATCAAACAAATGCTTAGCCCTCGGTGTACGTTTTGCGCGCACCGTACCCACATACCTACCTACCTACCCTAACACCTGAGCGCTGTCGCCAACTGCAGGGGGGCTGGAACCTGCTGGACCGCGAGTTCTTCCTAGGGATGCAGTTCTGCGACGCCGGCGCCTTCCAAGACCTGAACGGTGACGGCGTAGAGGACGTGCCCACAGACTACGATCTCAATGGTGATGGCACTGTGGATGGAACGCCCCCTCAGCCCAACCCCAACTTCGTCGACCTGAATGGTGATGGCATTGCCGCGGAGGAGGACCACAACGCCGATATGATCCAGGACAAGGACTTGAACAAGGTTCGTCAGTGCGCATTGTGTCAAGTATCAGGTTATGTAACTCGACGCATGTAGCTGCAAGCCATGCCTGCACTGCATTGCCATGTGTCCGGTTTGTCGTGCCAAATATCAGTATCCGGTTGTTCCAGCCATGCCTGCACAAGCAGTGTTGAGTACTGCGATGCTATCGGGCTTGCACAACTTGAACACCCTTTGTGCGAATACACCTTTCGTCTGCTCTGAGCTACCTACATGCCCTGTCCCACGTGTCCATGCCATGCTAGAAAAATGAATTAGCCTAAAAAAAGAGAACTAAAAAAAAATTAATTCAAATTTTTATGGAATACGGTATTATCGAAGCCAGTGGTCGGCAATATTGGGTTGAGCAAGGCAAATTTATTGACCATGTGGTACAAAACCACGTTACTGTATGGTTGGCTTGTGGCCAATTGCTGCCGCAGCGGCGACCACGGTTATTGGTGGAAGGCACTGGCAGCTAACCTCACCTTGCCACCTACAGCTCTACGATCGCTTGAATCGTTCCCATGTTGTCTATTCAAGTGTCACGTACTCTAATTGTGGACTGCTGACCATGATTATCATCTTGATATTGCTTGTATTATACAGGATGGCATAGTAGACGACCTCAACGGCGACGGTATTGTCGACAACGTGCCGCCCGTGGTTTACGGACCTGAAACGGGTGACCCGCTTCCAGTGGGGGGCCAGCCAGGTGAGCATTGACTACTTCAAGCTGGTGACATACCGGCCATTGCCAAAACTTGAAGTTGAGCTTGTGATCAAGGTCAGGCCAAAAGTGCAGGGAACACAAAGCAAATCGTTGTTCTGCAGGGCAAACTGTTGTTAATGCGTTGATGGTCTGCATGTGCAAGGCGATAACCAAAAGTTGAGGTTGATTCTGGTATCAGTGCAGGGCCAGTGGGGCAGGAAGTGCAAACTGCTGTTCTGCATTCGTGGTCTGCATGATCATGGCTGCCTTACTATAAAATTGATGATTGAGTCAGGGCAGGGGAGCAACGATTTGTAATCTACTGTCCTGCAATCAGAGCTGAAATGTGCAGAATTGGTGTGCTGAATAAAATGGATGAATGCAATACCGCTGGCATCATTGCTGTACTTGAAGTGTATAGCTTTTGGCATTGCTGGAGCCGCATATACCCGCTGATTGCATGCCTGGCCTTTGCTGAGGATTAGGTTTAGGGTTAGGGTTAGCATCGCTCTAACTGTATGTGCTTAGGGTTAGGGTTAGGCGCAACTGACCCAGCTGCTGACGGGCTCAATGCTGGGCTCAATGCTGATGCCGCTCACGGCTTTTGGCATCATTGTTGCATGTGGTTCTGGCAATGCTGCAGCCGCATACCCGCTGACCGCGTGCCTGACCTTCGGTTAGGGTTAGGTCAGGGTTAGGGTTAGCACCGCTGGACCTGTACACACGTCTAGTGTAGCTGCTCTGACAGGCTCAATGCTGGGCTCAATTTGATGCCACTCATGGCTGTGCTAGCAGCTGCTGTAGCGTGTGGCTTGGCCTTCTGTGGGGCCATACCAACATAGTAGTGGTGCACGCTCAGGCAAAGAAGTGATGACTGGATGTGTAAGTGGTGCGCACTCTTGTCAAACCGTCACAACGTTGAGGCAGCCCACCTGAACCCTGTCCGCATGCTCTTGAAAAGATACAGCGACAGACAAGGACAACATTGGTGTGGACCCTTACGTTCTGGCCCTACCACGGACCCGCTGAACCCACAAGTGCTTGCATCAATTCGAGTACTGCAAATGAAGCATGACTTCACACCGCAGTTTCTTCCGCTGTCTGGTGCACAGTTTCACGATCGGGCGGCGCTCTCACGACTCCATGTACTCGCCAATGAGTCGTGACCTCAAGCTGCACCCTTTCTGCTTTGCCCTGTTGCAGCTGTGGTGCCACTCCCCGCTGGAGTCACGGTGGACCAGTACGGCAACATCTTCGTCGACGTCAATGCCGACGGTGTTGATGACCGCGACGATGACGTCTTTGTGGACGACAACGGCAATGGCATCGACGACGCTGAAGAGCTGGCTGAGCAGGTGAGCACTGCTGCTTTTTGTATGTGCTTTCAACAGGTTCAAGTATATAGTCTTGTGCAGTGTGCTTCATTTGCCAAGAAGTACTGTGCATGCGGATGAAGGTGAATGACGCCGAAGAGCTAGCTGCGCAGGTGAGCGGTGCTGCTTTTTGTGTGTGTGTTTTCAGCACGTTGAAGTATACTACGCCGAAGAGCTAGCTGCGCAGGTGAGCGGTGCTCCTTTTTGTGCGTGTTTTCAGCACGTTGAAGTATACTTTAAGTAAGCTTGATTTGGCGTGAATTGCTGTGCATGCGGATGAAGGTGAAAGGGGATGCTTAGCGCCTTTCTGTATTGTGGTCTTTAGACGTTGTTGTACTTCATATAGTATAGCAAGCAGCCGCCTGATGCCGTCCTCAGCTCAAAGTCTCAAGCTAGCTCACGTCAACCTGGGGGTCGTTGCACTGATCTGCTGAGGGTTTAAGCTTAGGGTTAGGACCCCTACTTAGAGGGTTAGTGTGTGTGGCCCTCAGCACCTGGGCATCCAGTAGGTATGTATTGCACCACCCAGTCACGGCTCTTCTGAACTTGAATCACCGTGCTGTCTCGCTGTTGCTCAGGCTCAGGCCATTGTTCAGGCCAACCAGGCACCGATCGGTGGCACCGCACCGCCCTACGGCACGCAAGCCCCAGTTGATGGGACGGAGGCACCAGGCACCCAGCCACCGACGGGCTCCAATGGCGCTGTGCCGCCAATGAGCAATGTGAGTTGGCGAGCGCAGCTTGCGCTTGCTTGACTTCAAGTTGACGCCGTGCACAGAGTGCATGTGGATGGCTGAGCGCTGCTGTGGCCCTGCAGCAGTGCTCAACGAGCAGGTCTCGTATGTATACCGGAAAAACTGTGAGTTGAAGATGCGCGCCTCGCCACCACTGCCGTGTACATAATCGAGCACTGCTGCTGAGCAGTCTCCAGCGCATCCGTGTGCAGCGATGCTCCTACATGAGCGCTGCTGACGCCGCTGATGTGGCAGCATTGCTCATTTGATGGGTTGCATCAGTGCCGCTGCCAAGCCAAGTCACCCATTATCGTCAGTTTGCGCACTTGACTTGCCCGCTGGGCTACTGCAGTGGGGGACTGACTTCAGGTTTGGAGTGCATGAGAAACCAGAATCACCTTGTGTATTGAGAGTCAAGGAAAACTGGGCGCCTGATCGGTTCTTGGAATGTTCAGGCATGCCTTAGCACCTGATGCGGTGCAGTGTCAGGCTTAAAGTTACCGTTAGTGACCACTGACCGCACTTTCTATGTTTGCTCCTTTCACTGAACTCTGGCAGTCGATGAGCGGAAGCATGAGTGCGCCAGGGACAGGGTCGATGAGCGGAAGCATGAGTGCGTCAGGGACAGGGTCTGCCAGCAGCGGCAGCGGCTCCGGTGGCGGACCAGCAAGCCAAAGCAACAGCCAGGGCAACTAGTGCGCAAACCTTCAAAGCGCAGCTACCTTAACTGGCAGGTGGACCGACTGCCTTTGTACTTATGATCTTGTATTTATAGCAGCCCCAAGGTGGGCTTGATGCGTTGGATAAGAATGCAAAAAACTAAAATCGGACGGGCCCTTAGAGCCCTGCGTTGCAGGCTTGTACTAGACTCATGGGGGGCAGACACAGCGGCACCCAGTCTGAGCCACACCTATCGTAGCCGATGTCTCCATCTCTTGAGCGAAAACGCCGGAGGACCGCGGTTATGCCTCTAGTATACATTTGGGCCAGAGGCGCCCGGTCCTCGATTCCTTGCCTAAGCACGCCGCTGACGTGCCTGGCCGAGGTTCTCTTTCTTGCGTGTTCAAGCAAACGATCTACAGTGTGCCCTGATGCTATCCGTATCCCCATGTTCCAATATCCCCTGCTGCTGCCCAAAGCCGTATCCTCACCACACGCGACTCCGCAGCTCCTGCTCACAGCCAGCATCTCCCATCCCCTTGCTGCCTGATGCACCCTCGCCACCATCAGCGCCACCGCGAGTGCTGCCGCACCTCTCGGTGCTAACGAGCAGTATTTGTACAGTGCCGGCATCGTGCTGGGGGTTCATATCAGAAAGAGGGGTCACCCGACGTAGCCTGCAACGGTTCAGGCGAGCTCTCATGAGCTGAGGCACAAGTGATGCTGTATGCGAACCTGGTAACGCGGTAACGGCAGTGTCACATATCTCGCGCAGCTCTGCTCTGAACGGTGAGGAGGCAGTCATGGCACTTGAAACTTATTGCGTTCGAGCACCCGTAACGTCGGTGCGACCGGTATACCAGGGGGCACCATCTTCCATGCCCTCGTTGTAGCCCCCCATCCATTAATGTTGATCGCTGCGTTTATTGATCAAGTAGGCATTCAGTGCGGTTTTGGCTTCATAGTTGAGGGCGTTGAGCCATGAAGCGCGCAGCCCTTGCTGGTGCGCTGCTTTGCGGCGGCGACTCCGTTCCAGCTTTCAGGACGAACAATCAACGTGTGATGAGCACATGCCCTGCACTAGGTTGTCACAGCAACCTTCACGTCTTCTTTGCTTGTATGAGATTGGTTCATTTGTTAAAGTTGCTGCACTCAGGACCTGACAGGGTGTGTGCGTGTACCAGCCTGTGACAGTCCCAAGTACTTTTTATTAATTCTCGCTCAGGGCGCGAAAAAGCCCAGATGATTGGCATCTAGCTGTAAGGAATCTACATGTCGTATGACAGTCTGAAAGTGTCGCAACGACAACCACTCAAACGCCGCCGCCGCCAAATGGCATCTCGGGGTCCTCCCCTACGTCCTCCTCCATGTGCCCCCCCCCCTGGATTCTGCCATGTGTGTCATGACACGGCCAGAGTACGCCATGTGGAGCGCTGCCGACAATGCCGAGCGTAAGCGCGCCAGGGCGATGCCCTTGAGAGCTTTAGGGCGCGCTCCTCCGGGCACTGACATCCTGCTGGCATACTCCGTCGCCACAGCCTCCAGCAGCTTCCGCCCCTGCTCCCCGATGCTGCCAAATGACCCTATTGCCAATGTGGCAAGTTTGTAGCAATTCTGATCATAATGACCAGAATAGTGGGTAGTCTTGGCGGCCTCTTGGTCGCGGCAGCATCGCTCGGGGTCTGCTGCAGTCTTCGCCGCCCGCGACGCCACCTGTGCCTCGAAGCAGGTAACGTCCACCATGAGCGGTAGGTGGCGTGTCGGGTCGTCGTAGCCGGTCACCGGGAAGGCGTCGGCAGGCAGCACGATGTCCATCCTGCGACTCCCCGGCGGCCCGGCGGACCCCAGAAACGGCGTGTAGTCCTCGTCCACCAGTCCCGTTTTGAGGTATTGCCGCAGGAGGCGCTGCGTGGCCCTCTTGACGCTATTGTGGACAATGGTGTCGTGCGCCTTGACGCGTGGCGCTTGACACAGCCGTGCATGCAGGGTGCCGCCCGGCGACTTCCCGCACAGCTTGCAGCCTGCCGTCTGCTCCTCTACTCCGATGGCGCGTTTGACGGCCAGCTGCCAGGATAGGCCATCGAACGAAGCCGTTGTGGAGTACATGGGCTCGTTGAGGAATGCCATGCCGATCGAGTGCATGTGGCGCTGCGACCGGAATCGAGCAAGTGCTTGCGTGCGTTGCGTGCCCTGCGGCAGCTGTTGCAGGTCCGCCTCCACCTTATCTGCAAGCTCGGTAGCGACGGCATCTGCAAGCGCACTCTGATTGGGGCGCTTCAGGCTACACTGCAACTGCAGAGCACTGGCGTCAAGTACGCAAGCAGCATCCGCACCAGTGCCACCACCTGCTGTCGGCCGCAGCGGCGGCTGCTGCGTAGGTGGTTGCTGCTGCAGTGGCGTTAGCGCTGGTGGCAGTATATGTTCCAGCTTGTCACCTGTTGCTGCACGTAGAGATGTGGCAGCTGTGGCGATCGTCCGCATGAGGGGCAGGCGCGCCACCTCTGCTGCTGCTGCGCCTTGTAGCATTGCTGGTGTGGAACGCGCAGCGCCTGCATTGACGGCTGCCGCTGCTGCGTGCGCTGGTGCTGCAGCTGTGCCGCCTGCCGTTGCTGCTGCTGCCAGTGGTGTTGCTGCTGCCGCAGGTGTTGGTGCAGCACCTGCCGCATTGGCCGCTGCCACCGCCATTGCCGCTGTCGCAGCCGGCACGGTTGCGGCGCCGCCTGCCGACGCTGCTCCTATTGCAGGTGCTGCAGCAGCCCTTAGGCTAGTAGGGCCTGTAGCAGCTGTATTGCCTATGCCCGCAGCCGCTGCTGTTGATGCTGCAGTTAGTGATGCCGCCGAGGCCACTTGAGGTGCAACATGTGCTGCCGCTGCTGCAGCAGCCTCTGATGCTGGAGCAGCTGCTGCTGCCGCCGCTGCTGCTGCCGCCGGAGTAGTTGCGCCGTGCGCCGCCGCTGCTGCTGCTGCCGCTGGTGCCGCCTGTGCTGCCGCCGCGGCCCCTGATCCAGCGGCAGCTGCGTCGTGTGTTGCCGGAATGGCTGCGCCATAAGCGCGGCCAGCCGCTGATGCAGTTGCCGCTGCCGGAGCGGTCGCGCCTCCACTGGCAACCGCCGCTGCCGCTGTAACAGTTGCCGCTGCTGATGCTGCTGGTGCTGGTGCTGCTGCCGCTGCTGCCGGTGTCGCTTGTGTTGCCGCATCCTCAGCAGCGTTGTCTGCAGCCGCTTGAGGAGCCGCCTGCTGCAGCACCCCCGCCCATCCAGAGAGTGCTGGTTGCAGCGCTTGCAACGTGCCCGCCACATACGCAGCATCAGCGATGTCGCAGGCGCTGGTAATGCCAAGGCCGCCATGCCGTGTTGGGAGTCGCGCTTGCTGTAAGGCTGGGCCGTGCGCTGCCAGATGGAAGTGGGCCCCACTTTGCTCAAACTGGCGCCAGGTCTGGCCTGGTGGCTGCAGGCCCATTGAGTGCTCAAGCACGCACTGCGTGACCCGATCCCACTCCTTGGCGGCTGGCGCTGTCTGCGTAGTGGGAATGGTGCGCAGGCAGTACGTCATGCGAGGCACCACGCAGTAGCGCAGTAACCTGAACATAGCCCTCGGAGATGTCAGGCGCGCGCATCGCTCTGCAAATCGAGCCCCTGCCCCGCCTGCACCCGCTTCCCTGCGCAGCCATGCGTCCACAAAGCTGCTGTGGCCCACCGGCACCCCCAGCAACACAGCTCCACGGTTCTGATTTTCATCCGTATCCCCCACTAGCTGAACGCCCAGCTGCTGCAGCAGTTGCCGCTCGTGGTCTGTCACCACATGCCCCCTGCCAGGCAGCGCGCGTGACTTGGTGAGGTTTAGCTCCAGCCCCACCTCCGCAAAGTGTTGTTTGAGCTGCGCCACCGCCTGTATGTCATCCTGAGTCAGCGTGCAAGCGCCTGTTCGGACGTTGGCATCGTCCATGTAGGCGCCCATCCGCCTCCGCGCGCGCTGCGCAGCCGCCGCCTCATTGAACCGTTTCAAGCACTGAGCAATGGCGCCGCAGAAGAGCATCGGTGCCGCGGGGTCCCCCTGCTTAAACCCGCGCTGAGACATGATGATGCGCGTGGAGCCGTCAACGTGCTGGAACAGCAGGCGTGGCCGAGTGCGAACGTATGTGCCGATGAAGTAGTCGAGGAAGTCCGGCAGCTGTGCTGCTACCCATTCCGCTGCCGCCAGGACGAACACCATGTTGAAGGCATTCTTGAGGTCCAGCATGAACTGCCAGTGACCGAGCTCATACGCGAGTTTGCCGGCCATGGCCGCTTTCTCCGCTCCTGCTGAGACGGCTACCCCATACTGCCCGTCTGGCTCAAGGAGCTCCGCCAGGAAGTCTTTGCGGTCTGCCACGTACACCGAAGTGCATAGTCGCTGCAGCACCTCGCCGCAAACGATGGGCCGCTGCTTAGCTGTACCATCTTCCTGTTGTTCTGCAAGTGGCGTCAGGCGCCCCGCGCCATGCAACTGCCAGAAGGCATCCGGCAGCCGCGCAGCCTCCCGCATAACGGTCTGAAGCCACCGTGTGAGGACAGCAGCAAACTCATGCCGTCCCCAGCTTGTGCGTAGCGCATCCTGCAGGTGGCTGTAGCGCAGCCCCGATGGGCCTGCTACACTGTAAGGGCTTGCTCGCTGGATGAGCTTGGCAACCGTCTCTGGCTCAATTCCCTCCCCCTGTAACAGGCTGAGTTCTGCTGGCATGTCGGCTGCTTTCGCCACAAGCTGATCAACCATGCCGGATAGCTCATGGAGTTGTTCCCCTGGCGCAGCGGGGGGGTGTTTGGACTGCATGGCGGCAAAGCAGTCATCATCAGGTATCGCCACCGTTTTGGGCTGAAGGAAACGCGCTGCCTGCTGTAGCCCCCCCCGTGTGCCCATGCACTGTAGGACGTAGGCGTTGATCGCTGCCTCCGTTTGCTGGCGCGCGCGCCAGCGCCGGTGCGCACGCGCGTGTGCGAGGAGCGCTGGCACCAACCGGTCAAGCTCACCGCGTGCCAACATTCTGATTCTGTCGGAGCGAGTGATGCCAGGTGCGCCATCGGTGGAGGTGATGAGTGATGGCATGAGGTGGTGTAGAATCGTGGATCTTTGCAGTCGCTGCACCCGCCCTGCGGAATCTGGCTCCCGCGCCGCATTGACGAACATCGTCATTGTGTGTGCCAACAGATGTGTTGCTGCGTTCTCCAGTGCAGCTCCCACATAGCGACGATTGCGTGGTCTAGCAAGGCTTCTAGTTGTCGCGAACTGCAGCTTGCACAGCTCATCGAGGCTGATGCTGTCAAGCACTGCTGCGACTGCGGGGGTTGAGATGGTCCACGTGAAAAGCCCACCTGCCCCACCTGCTGCGCCTGCAGGGCCTGGCGCTGCCGCTGCTGTCGCCGCACCTGCCGCTCTGGGGCCCCCTCCGCCGCCGCCGCGGCCGCCACGACCACAGCCTCGTCCGCCGCTGTCGCTGCTGCGACCGCTGCCACGGCCACCGCGGCCGTTTTGAGTTCGCGCGCCACTGCCGCTGTTGCTAGCACCGCCGCTGCGGCTGCTGGCATCACTGCTGCGGCCGTTGCCAGCGCCGCTGTCCTTAGTACCGGCTGCACTGCCGCCGCCGGCACCGCTGCTGCTGCCGCCTCCGGTTCTGCTGCCGCTAGTCGCTCTGCTACTGCTGATGTCTGCATCATTGCTGCCGCTGCAAACGCGTCCTCCATTGCCACGTCCGCGCCCTCCACTGCGACCCCGACCCCCTCGTGTAGCACTGCTGCCCCCGCGTTCCGGCCTCTTTGAGCTGCCGGAGGAGCTGCTGCCACCAGCCTGAGCAGCAGGTGCCTGCTGCGCGTGCGCTGGTCCCTTTGCGTAGGGGTTGCCGATGGGTGTGCACGCCGGTTGCTGCTGTGGCAGCGACGTGGTAGCTGTTGCCGTCGATGCATCAGGTGCTAGCGGTGCTGCTGATGCTGTTGTTGACAATGTTGCCGCCACTGCAGCGGGTGAAGTGATAGGCCTGCATTTGCGGCAGTGCTTGCCCGCGCTGGCATCGCTGCTGTCCACTCTGAATGTCTTGTTGGCATGAAACAGGTTTTTGCACAAGGCACACTCGGTGTAGATGGTTTGCAAGTGCGACGTGCTGAGGTCGGAGCGCTCCAGGAACGTTGTTGCTGTCCCACTGTGGTGTTTGCGCTGGTGCTTCGCCGCGATGTGGGCGTTTAACCTCTGCTGTAACGAGAGCAGCGACATGCCCTTCTTCACCACGAGGTCGCATAAGTTGCACTTGTACTCCGGGTCCGCACTGCCTCCACCTCCAGCTTCGTCGTCTAGCATCAGACGTTGCTGTTTCAGACTGTTATGACCTGTTCTAGAGCGCTTGACTGCACTTTGCCCGCCCGTGTGCTCCCCTTCGCCTGTTTGATCGGAAATTGACCAACCGTCATTCTGTACCCTCTTGCGTTTGTGCGCTGCGCGTCCGTCTCCAGTTGCTCTGCTGCTGCCACTCGTGCCATCGTCCTGTTGACAAGCGCCATTGCCATCTGCAGCACTGGTGCTAATATCCTGCGCTTGTGCGCACGCTAGATCGGATTCCTTGCATTTCTGCGCTGATTCAGAGTTGGCAATACGGGCCTCCCGCCGCCGCCATGATATTCTTTTCATGATCTCTGCTACGCCATGGTGCTACATGCTACAGCTACATACCTATCCGCATCTCGTGGAGGCCTACTAGTATTTCTGTACTACTAGTAGCCTGAAAAGCGCTGTGTCCCAAGTACTTCTCATTAATTCTCGCTCAGGGCGCGAAAAAGCCCGGATGATGGTCTAACTTGATGCTGCTGTACAAAATCATGTCGTGTGACTTTTGAATGTACTGATTCTGCACATGCCACCTGCAAGGGTGAATGTATACAGTGACTTCGTCATGTAAGCATGGCAACAATAATGAGCTCTGTGCGATGTATCAATAACTGACATTAAGTGTAGCTGTCAAGGTATGCACACAATATCCTTATCATGAGCACATTTGCAAGTGTGTGGCTTTCTCCAATCAGTGTTCATCATGAACTTCCATGCGCACTCAGAAGTAAAAGATCAAGGACGCTGTGTCGCTCGCTAAGACAAGGCGTGTAGGTACTCGCAATCCGCGTGCGTCTAGCAATAAGGCTGACTGGGTGCGTCGCGCGACGCTGCTGTCCTCTCGCCAAGACAATAATTGCAAAGGCTGCTGGCGCCGTGCCTTGTGGCCAGCCGAGATTCACCGTCGCCCCCTTACCCCCTGTCTCTGCATACATGAGAGCTGAAATCTGCCCTGTTGCCCCCATTTCCTATTTCATTCGCTGGAATCGATCGCTCAAATCGGCCCCGTTGCCGTTCGTCAGGTCTGAAAGAATCTCTGCTTTATAGCGCGCTTTGCGCTTAGGCATCACTACATCGCTCTACACGGCGCACGCGCAGTCACCATGAAGGGTGCAGCAGCATGTACGGCCCTGCTGGCGACGCTGCTATGTGGCCATGCGGCGCCGGGCGATCCAGTTTTGCCTCAGATGCCCTTGCAGCAGCCCGCTCAGCCTGTGCAGCCCGTGCAGCCAGTGCAGCAGCCCCCGCAGCTGCCCATGCAGCCACCAATGGTACCAGTTCAGCCCGTCCCTGTGGCGCCTAAGCCGCCTAAGCCGGTGCCCGTAGTTCCTGTGGTGCCTCCGCCCGTCATTCCCATGAAAAATTGGCTGCTGCCCAATGGAAACATTGACTTCCGGCGTCTGCCACCGTGGACTCGGTGTGTGCAGAACACGATCCCTCCCGGTGAGTGCGCAGGCGGATATCAATACCTTGGCTGCGCGCTGGAAGCCGCCGTTACTCGCTGCTGCGCTCTAATTACATCATAAGCTCGGTTTGTGACTCAATCTGCTCGACGCTCTTTGTCGCGTGCGCAGGCGTCAAGCCGGGAGCGTGTATGCAGGTCATGTGTATGCCCAAGACAGTCCAGCCCGGCGACGTGTTCCACATTCGGGTCCGGTAAGAGCACACGCATTGTGCAGCGTCATGTGTGCGTGCGCATCTCATTGCGCCGGCACGCGTTCTGACGATTATGCGTTTGTGTGCGTGCTGTGCACAGGTTTTGCATGCAGCGGCCGCGAAGGTGGCATCTGACTTTCGGGCTGCTGGATCAAAAGACAAAGGAGTTCTACGGTGGCGCAGGTGCGGGGTTCGTACATTTACAGTTTGAACCAACTGCAAGTTGGAGTTGTTTATTCTCACCTTTTTCCCAGCGGATTGATCCAAAAAAGCAAGGATCTTGCTTGCTCAATAGACTTGTCAGGTTTCTGCTGACACGCTCAATGAGAGCGTCATGTGCCTGCTACTTCAATGTCGTGTTTGATATATGTCGTTGCAGAACCCTTTGTGATGAGCGGTTTCAATCTGGCTGCAGCAAAGCGGAGTTGCCTCAGGGGCAAGCGCAAGATTGCGCGCGCGAATCGTGGGCACCAGACATATCCACATTGCATTTCACTCGAGCAGCCTCGTGGCTCTGGTGCACATGCTGCGCCAGTTCCACTGCTACCATCATCTCGCCCGACCATCCAGTGCTCACCCAATGGACACTGCGCTGCACGACTGACTGTGCTGCGTGCGCAGGGGCTGGTATTGTGGACACCAAGACGCAATGTGGAGAAGTGACTTTTGAGCACCCATTCGATGCGGGCGAGACTCCTGCGGGCGGGTTTGACCTCATGTGGAAGTTCTTCATCATTGTGAGTACTGCGTTACTCAGTGTGTGGATAGGTTCAGGGTTCAGGTTCCGATCAGTATGTGCATTGGTTGTAGCATTCACATCTGTTGTGCCTGCGGCAGTCATTTCATGAAAGGTCAGCCGCTTGAGTCATCATGGTGCAGTTGAAGTCTCCCTGTACTTTGGGGCCGCTTGAGGCTGAATGGTGGAGGCATGCAGGCGTGCAAGTTGCGCTCGCAGCCTGCTATAATCGCACAGCTTAAGGCAGACGCAGCGTTGTCACAGAAACTGCTGGATCAGTGCATGCACAGCAAGGATCAATGTAACTTCACATCAAAGAAGTTCAACTACCCACCTTCTGAGTAGCGCCAGCCGTCACTGGCCTCGCAGACACACGCAGCGCAAAGGATCTGCCATTGTAGGGAGCCACTAGCTCTGGTGCAGCGTGAGTGGCCGTCGAGTTGTGACAGGGGGTAGTCATCAGGCACTTATGGCTCGCAGTGCATCCCCCAGCAAGGGCAGTGGTCACCTGCATTGCTTAGGGTTAGGGTTAGGGTGGCATAACTCTGCCGCAAAGCACCAGGAAGATTCCAGTGTTGAGCACTGAAGCACGTGCCTAGTTGGATGCGGCATTCATCCATCGCA
Source organism: Tribonema minus (assembly GCA_017506865.1). Taxonomy (NCBI): domain Eukaryota; class Xanthophyceae; order Tribonematales; family Tribonemataceae; genus Tribonema; species Tribonema minus. The sequence goes on along the minus strand of JAFCMP010000027.1, from coordinate 220,713 downwards.
TCGCCAGCAGTGCGCAGCAGACGCAGACGTCAGCAATTGCTGGCGCGTGGTGCGTTGGCGATGCTCAACACCTGGTTTGGCCCAATATGCGCCATGATGCATGAACATGGACTGTGTACGTGAATCATGAACCTTGGCACGCTGGATCGTTGATCCTGAAAGACACCTGCCCCCAACTTGAAGTGCGACGGCAGGCACAGGCACTGGCAAAAGCAGTATTGCGCAGCGATCTTGCACGGTTTCGTCACTGAGCAATGTGTGCACACCGATAACTTCAAACCTTTAACTTGAAGACCAGGCTGCAGGCCCGAAACCCCACAACGCCGCGCCCCCTGACCTTCACAACCTCAACTTCACCTCTATCTCTGCGCGCAGCCCAACCACGGCATGAACGGCTTCTACGTGGAGGACACGTTCCCCAACATGATCGCGGAGGCGGGGGTGGACCAGCAGCCCAACTACCTGGCCCCCCTTGACCCCGCAGCAGACTGCCCCGCGCAAGACATGCTGCAGTGGAACCTCCCCCCCACGGGGTACCAGAACGGCATCGAGTACACGGTCATTCCCAAGTGCTTTCAGCCGGGTGTCGCGTGGATCATCCAGGTGGACACGCACTTGGAGACGGATGATGCCGCGGACCTGCACTGCAACCTGCAGATCGGCAGCGGCGCCGACATCTACCTCGGTGAGTGATACATACCGCTAGGGTTAGGCTTGGAAGTAGGGTTAGGTGTACTGCAACCTGCAGATCGGCAGCGGCGCCGACATCTACCTGGGTGAGCAATACATGCATACCCCTGTTCGTGCTGTAGGCTTCTTTATAAGATTTTAGGGCCATCAGCTTGCAGATCGGCAGCGGCGCCGACATCTACGCTAAAAGCTTGCACACAAAGTCTTTTGACTGGTGGATACGGTGGTACTGTTTGACTCGTGGTCAATTGCTGCAGCAGCGGCGACCACGGTAGTTGGTGGAAGGCACTTGCGGCTAACCATCCCTTGTCACCTAGAGCTCTACGATCTTTTGATTCGTTTTCATCTACCTCAGTGAGCAATACATACATACCCCCCTGCTCCTGGTGTAGGCTTGGAGCGAGGGTCAGGGGTAGAGGTGCCGTGAGTGCGACGGTGGTGGGTTCCTGTGCCAGTGCACTTTTGGGCCTTGGCCGCCTGCGCTTATGTGCAGACAAACATACTGAGGGTTAGGGTTAGGGTGAGGCTAGATGAGCGTCCTCCACATTTTCCTCCAGGACAGGATGAAGAGCGCCGTGCTGCGCGAGTACCCAGTGAGGAAAACTTGAAGTTGATGCCAACTGGACTCGCTTCATGCCCTACTGACCTACCCTACCTCTCAGGCCCTGACGAGTTCATTGCGGAGTACACTTGCACTTGCCTCATGCCCTACCTACCTACCCTACCCCCGCCTTAGGCCCCGCAGACAGGTTCATCGCAGAGTACACATTGACTTACCTCATACCTACCTACTCTACGCCTCAGGCCCCGCAGACGAGTTCATCGCGGAGTACATATGCACTCACAAGAGTACACTTTCACTGGGCTCATACCCCATCTACCTACTCCCCCCCCCCTGCCCGCCTCAGGTCCCGCGGACGAGTTCATTGCGGAGTACAAGGTCAATGCCCTCAAGGCCAACCCCAAGACCAACTCGTGGGCCGCCATCCCCAAGGGCTACTGGACTACCACCCCCGTGCTGTTCACCGCAGCAGAGACGGCGCTGGTGGAGCCTGGCTCGCCTGTCTACGTGTCGTGCTTCATGACGCCCGTTGACGCTGTGTTCAACAAGCTCGTACCGGTGAGTTGCCATCAGTTACTGTCAGGCGGCAACGTCTGTCGCATTATGGAGTAGGTCTGGGTCTAGGCCCTGTGTCGTGCTTCACGACACCCGTTGACGCTGTGTTCAACACGGTGAGTGTCTGTCAGGCGGCGTTGACTGTCACATCAAGGTTTAGTTAGGTCTAGGTCTAGGGCCTGCCTATTGATGTTCAGGACGAGGTCTAGGGCTTGTTTACGTGTCGTGCTTCATGACGCCCATTAACGCCGTGTTCAACAAGCTCGTCCCGGTGAGTTGCTGTCTGGCGGCATTGTCTGGCTTGTTGAGGTTCACCTCTATGCATGTACACATATATTTATGCCCAATTCCGTTTATCATACTTGGTACATGCACATGCATGCACTCACGTACGCGCGCGACAGCTGGAGCATTCCATACCCCCCCCCACACACACACATGTAATGTAATACTTCTACACTCATGCACGTCATTGTGTTCGTTCATGTATGCGCAGGGCGGGTGGAAGATCCTGGAGCGCGAGTTCTACCTGGCCATGCAGTTCTGCGAGGACGGCGCCTTCAACGACCTCGACGGCGATGGCGCAGAGGACGTGCCCACTGACTACGATCTTGATGGCGATGGCACTGTGGACGGAGAGATGGCGCAGCCCAACCCCAACTACGTGGACCTGAATGGTGATGGCATTGCCGCGGAGCAGGACCACAATGCTGATCTTATCCCCGACGTGGACTTGAACAAGGTGAGTCAGCGCTCCGCCTCCGCGTGTGAGGCAGGGGTATGTAGGGTATCGGTGTGGCTGCCGAGCAGGACTACAGCGCGCTGATAACATCCCTGATGTGGACTTGAACAAGGTGAGGCGGTGCTCCGCGTGTCAGGCAGGGTGTGTGGGGCATACATGCTGATGTGGAGCCGGAATGAACAAGGTGTGCATGCGGTCGCAATGCTGCCACTAGCAAGTGTCCTCCGCAGCATTCCCTCTCAGCTGCAAACGCTGATGTGGAGCCGGAATGAACAAGGTGTGCATGCGGTCGCAATGCTGCCACTAGCAAGTGTCCTCCGCAGCATTCCCTCTCAGCTGCAAACCGCTGTGTCCGCGCATGCAAAACCCCCGCCCCCATACACGCACACACATATGTGTGTACGTACATACCACACGATGCATACACTCCTCATCCATTCCCTGTACGCATGCGGCGTCACGTGCGCACGCCTGACTACAGAAACGGTGCCCGCATGACATAACCCTAAACCCTAACCCTAAGCCCCATACAAACATACCCATGCCATACCACTAACCGCCCATACCCATACCCCCCCCCTGTCACTGCACGCCGCGCTCTGCAGGACGGCATCGTGGATGACCTGGATGGCAATGGCGTTCCCGAAATCATCCCTCCTGTCATCTACGGCCCTGAGGGCGATGCAGTCGTTCCCCCCGGTGCCATTCCCGGAGGCGGCGTGGCGCTGCCCCCTGGTGTCGAAGTTGGTGAGTCCCTCTTGAACTTTGAAAGTACCTCACCAAATCACTTAAGCTTTTGTTGAATATAGAAAAAAAAGCAGGTGAAATTGCAGTCGTCCCCCCCAGGCCATTCCGGGAGGCGTGCCGCTGCCCCCTGGTGTCGAAGGCGGTGAGCCACGCTTCAACTTTTGATGCAAGATTGAACCTCAACAGAGCAATTAAACTTCTCGAAGACTGAACCTCACGCGCGCTGCTATTCAGGCGGCGTGTCGCTGCCCCACAGTGTTGATGTCGGTGCGTCCCTCTTGAACTTGGAAACTCAACAAAAAACACTCTGTGCGTTGCGACTTGTCCAGCATCCAAAGTTGCTCGGGCTAAGGTTAGGGCTAGGATGTGGTCACCCTAGTCCTCGCAGCGGCCACTCGCGCCATTGCTCGCAGCGTCAACCCCTGTGATCATTTTGATGTTTTGAGTTGATGATGCGCTTTTTGTTTTCATTTTGTCTCTCAACTGTACATACCTACCTGCCCAACCCCATCTCAGGCGACGACGGCAGCATCTTCGTGACGCCAACGCTGACAACTTTGACGACCGCTACAACTTGTTCAGAGTTGCTTTTTGTCATTTCATTCTTTGTCTCAATCATACATACCTACCTGCCCAACCCCATCTCAGGCGAGGACGGCAACATCTTCGTTGACGCCAACGCTGACCACTTTGACGACCGCCACAACTTGTTCAGAGTTGCTTTTTGTCATTTCATTCTTTGTCTCAATCATACATACCTTCCTGCCCAACCCCATCTCAGGCGAGGACGGCGACATCTTCATTGACGCTGATGCCGACGGCGTGGACGACCGCTACGACGGCGTCTTCGTAGACGACAACGGCGACGGCCTTGACGACGCAGAGGAGGCCGCCGCCGCGGTGAGTGGTGGCAGCGCTCAGAGTCTGTGACAGTGCTCATATGTACTGGGTCCACTCTAGGAACAAAAAGCTCCTCTCTCGAGTGGCGGTTGCCCGCAAATGCCGCTGTACTGTTGCTTCTGCTGCTTCTGCTGCTGCTGTGTGAGTGGTGGCAGTGCTCAGAACAGTGCAGTAGCGTTGGTGGTGCGAGTGGCAGTGTTTAGGCTGCAGCTGCAGCATGAGTGGTGGCATCTCTCAGGCCTATACAGTAGTGCGATTGACTGCGCTCAGAACTGTGCTCAGGCGCTGCGCTGAGAAACACAGTCAGTGGTGGCAGCAAACGAAAAAAAAATCATACGTCCACGGCAGCTGCGGCAGATGGTAGTGCGGGTTGTCTGCTTGCACTACACCACTTGACCTCCTGAAATTGTGGAGATTTCGTACACTGTAGCAAAGCGGTAGCGCTTGGCGTAACAGCGTCGCTGCCGGTGTTCTGACGAAAGAACTCAGCACGATGCGCGCAAAGGCTCAGGTCATGTCGCTCAGCACAGCTTTCGGACCCTTTGCTAGCTTCTGTTGACAGCTGCTGAGCATGGCACCTGCACCTGCAGCAGAGCTCCAGCTGCAGTGTCAACCGCAACTCGCAGCGTCAATGCTTTGGGTCAATGCTTTGGGTGACGCCTCCTGCAACGCTGCACTGACGGACCCTCTCACCGGCGCTGTGTGCACTGCCCCCTTTAACCGCCCTAGCCTAACCCTAATCCTAACCCTAGTCACTTCACTGCTCAGCTTCATGCTAACCCTTGTTACTCAGGCTGAGCCCCTAGTTCAACCCTCACCATGTCGCTGCTCAGGCTGAGCCTAACCCTTGGTTGACCCTCGCTACGTTGTTGCTCAGCCTAACGCCAACCCCAGCCCTGACGGTCTCACTGGCATCCTCCCCACCCCCTAGCGTGACCCTCAATTTAAACTGAAACCGTGTTTCAAACTGCTTTTGCATGTATGCTCAGGCTGAGGCCGCCGCCCAAGTACCTGATGTCACCGTGGGCCCTGTGGATGCCAACAACGATGGTGTGGACGACGCGGACGAGTACATTGACTTAAACAACAACGGCATCGACGACAACCTGGAGGAGGTGAGTCGTGAATGGAAACTTCAGCTTGAAGTATTTCACGTGCATTGGGCATTGTCCACGTGCAGCACGCACTCCCGAGAGTCGACGCCACTCACGTCGCAGTGGGCATTGAGCATGTCAGCAGAAATGCTAAGAGCGCTCCAAGCTAAAATGAAAACACTTCATGAGCCTGGCATGCAGTCTGGCGTTGTGTGGCAGCCGACTCTTGCAGGCCTTCCCACTCCTTTTAGAACGTTACTCAGTCCTACTGTACGCCGTCTGCAGTTAAACCTGGCAGGCTAGCCTCTCGGCTTTTGTGGGCGGCGCTCTGTGCAACATTTGCGGACTACCAGCGCGGTGATGCATGTTGGCAGCACAGTTGCCGGCAACACACTCACGCACATGATCTGCAGTGTCAGAGATGCCAGCAACACTGCTTTGACTCTTTGGCAGCACCAGAGCGATGTAGAGCTGAGCACTGCTTTGAATCCAGCAGTCGAGATGCTTGCACCCCCCCCCCCCCCCCACAGACACACACACACTGACGGTGGAACCTTCCTTACCTTTGTTTTGAAACCGCGGCCCGCCCACAGCCGGACGTCACAGAGGCGGCAGTTACAGAGGGCCCCGTCTCCGCCACCTATGTGGACGCGAACAACGACGGCATCAACGACGCAGATGAGGTCAGTGCTCAGTGAGGCCCAGCATCTCAGCATTGCAAGTTTGATCAATTCGTCGGAAGTAAGTAATGGCGACGGCGGCATCGACAATGCAGGCGAGTCAGTGCTCAGGAAGATGTCCACAGAGCATGCGGGTCTTGTGAACATATCTGTTCACTTCGCGAAGTAGATGCATGTATATGAAGGATGTGACGGCCCTGGTGATGCCTCTTTTTCATTAGGTGGCGGCGCAACCCTCTGTCAGTAACAGGGAAGCTACCTACGGCTTGAGGCACACACAGCGGAGTTTTGTGGCAAGGCTTGGCAGAGTGTCATGGTCACTGGCTGATGGAAGTGTTGGTGATGATGCTCAATGTCTCCTCTCTCCCCCATGTATGTTATGTTGCAGCTTCAAGTTGAGACTGCTGAGTTCCAGCGCCACATCGGTTCACCGCATGTTCTGCTTACAAACAGAAACACGTGCACACGTCATTGCGCACTTCCCGCGCGAGCATGCATATCACTAACTTACACTGTCGCTTCCGCCATCACTGATGTGAATGTCGCCTGTCGCTCAAGCGGTGTCTTTCCTGTCCATGCCCGCGGTGTGTCCCGGTGCGCAGTTGCCGGACGCCTCTGTCTCTGTCACTGGCTCTGAGTCTGAGACTGGCTCTGAGACTGGCTTTGTGGACAACAACTTCAACGGCATCAACGACGCGGACGAGGTCAGTCCGCCAAATTAGCGTTAGATTAAGGTTAGGGTTGGGGTTAGGGTTTCTACCGCTTCCTTTCCTTCATGCCATGGCATTTGTTTACAAGGCACTTGGCAGTTGTATCACTGTTTGTGGTGCCCCCACCTCCCCCCCCTGCTGAACCGCAACAGACGCGTGCGCATGTCGCTTTGCGCGGAAGAAACATCGCTGCGCTGATGCAGGGCACTGCTACCACAATACAAAGGCTGTGCACCCAAGTCCTAATGCGATTCTACATGCTATGCCCGCTGTAGCACGGTCCTAGCTTGCTCCTCATCTCGTGTGCGTTGCGCACTCCCGCGCCGCTGACGCCGCATCCGCCTGTGACTCTCCACCGTCCACGTGCTCACGGCATTATTATCTTCTCCGTGTGCGTCTGCTGTGCTTCGTTCACTGCAGGGCCTCCGCCGCCTGCTCTAGGCGCGACAACCCCAGCCCTAGGGTTAGGGCTAGGGTCACGCGCGAGAGCCGACCAGAGATCCAACACCGCCAAACTTCAACATCCCGCTGCAGCTGGCAGCGAGCCTGGAGGTGCTGTACTTTTTGCGCGCTCCCCCCCGCGTCTCTTGCGCAGTTGTGGCCTGTTTCCAGGGCAGCTGTTGCTGAGCGCTGGGGGGTGAGCATGCATGCATACCCATACCCCAAACCGCCGCCCACCGGGCCCGTTTCACCGTTGCGCACGCGTTCGTGGGAGACTGCGACTGGCCACTGCTGAGCGATGCCATGGCATTTTGCTGAGCCGTGTTGCGCAGCTGCGGGCCCCCCCAAACTTCAAGCGCCACCACCACTGCGCAGCAGTCGCCCCCCCTGCGCCAGGCTGCCCCCCCCCCCACACATTGTAGATTACGAGCACGGCTGCTGCTGTGTGTGGCATACCAGCCCGCCCCCCCCCCCCACCCCCCTCGCGCAAGCGCATGTGTGCCCCGCACCCCCCCCCCCCTAGCCTGAGTAAGTGGCGCCAATGGTGTACTGTCCCGTTTCGTTCGAAAGTGCCGCCGCATGCGCATTCGTGGCCGTAACGCCGGCGAGGGTGCGGATTTTGCTACCCGTTTCATTCGTTACCTGTGAATGATGAGCTCACCCCTAACTGACTGCACGCCGCAGCGCGCGGCGGCGGGGATTGCATTTAGCAGATTGTGACTGACAACGACAGATTACTCGATGCGCGCTGACGTGAGTTGGTTGAGCGCTGAGACGCTGCTGCGTGCTGGCCCGACAGGCACCAAGATAATAGCATTTATATACACACACGATGGGGATGAGTATCACTTTTTTTTTGTGAAGGCGCAGGCATGTGTGTGTGCTCAGTGCTGCTTTGTTGCTCCAGATGCCATCTTGATGTCGGACTGCTGCGTATGGTGCGGGTCAACCCTAGCCCTGAGGGAGTGACCAAATGACTTGATAGTTCCGCATCATGAGCATTGTTGCTATGATAGATACTGTAGGTATGTCCCATGGTGACCGACTGACGCAATCTTCTTGTGTTAAGGGAAGGGGGGGCAGCTTGTACTCACAACACAGCAGCACTTTGCATCACCGTACAGAGCAATATAAAAAAAAATAGTGCTGCACATGGCCCGCAGTAGTTGTGTTCATGCAAGCTGATTAGCTGTGACAGCATACGCAGACGGTGGCGACACTTCTCAAGCCTGTAGGCAAAAGCTGTCAAAAGCACCGTCTCCTGTGTTGTGAAGTGCTGATGGCCAGTGGAAAACGCTGAAAAAAAGCATTTAAGCACGCCAAGCCAAGTGTATTTTGCACAAGGTCCAACACAATGTTCATGACACTCAGCAGCATCCTTGACCACCTATCCCTCCCCTCTTCTGAGAGCCTGCTGGTAGGCCCTTCAAACTAGTGGTGCTATATATGCCCTTCACACCCAGAGGCCTGGCCGATAGACGCACGTACACTTTATGTATACAAACAGCAGTCCAAGAGTGCAGCTTCACTTCAACCTCGCCACATGTGCACAGACGCAGGATGCAACATACACAAGGTGCAACATGCAATGCTTACACGCCAAAGTGCACAACAGGGCAGATATTGCAATGCTGCACAGCGCCAAGTCCGCAGAGGAGTTGCACTTGGCCCACAGCACATGTATAGGCGAGGTTGACACCAAAGCGGGGCCAGCACAGGGTATGTATGCTGTTGGTATGTATGCTATTGGTATATATGCTATTGGTGTACGCCCGCGTGAGCAGCATTCGTCTCCGCGTCAGCGCTCGCACTCTCCTCTTGCGGCGGCGGCGGCGGCAGCGCTGCAGCACCGTCGCCGGCGCCATTCAACGCGCCGCTGCCGCCTTCACCGCCACCACCACCACCAGCAGCATCAGCGGCAGCAGGCAACGCGCCGCTTCCGCCCTCACCGCCGCCACCAGCAGCAGCATCGGCGGAAGCAGCAGCCTGCGCCATCGCCGCGGCGGTGTCGCCTTCGCCGCCACCAGCAGCAGCATCGGCAGCAGCAGCGGCAGCAGCCTGAGCCATCGCCGCGGCGGTGTCGCCCGCGGGCACCCAACTCGTCCCCCCCAGCTTCCCCCGCCTGAGCAGCGACTGCTTCCACTCCTCGGTCGGGCGGTCGGGGACGGCGGCGCGAGGGTCGACTTCCGCCGCCGTAAGGCCGCGCCGCGAATGCGCCTCATATGCCGCGCGCTGCGCAGGGTCGTACTCGGCGACCTTGACCATGGTCACCAGGCGCCTGCACGTTGTCTTGGTGAGGCCCTGAACGGAGTGCGCGACTAGCCGCAGGCACGGGTGCCCCGGCAGCGACGCGCGCGTGCATGTCTCGTATGTCCCCGGCATGAGGTAGCAGAGCCGCCGCCCGCGCCGCAGCGCGCGCGCCGCCACGTCCAGCAGGTCCACCAGCACGTCCTCCACGGCGTAGGGGCGCGTCATGGGTACGTGATCGGCGCGCTGCTCGGGGCGAACGGGCGTTACGTTCGCGCGGCGAGAGCCCGTTCTGCGCGCCCCCGCGCGAATGCCGTACGGCGGGTCCGTAACGATGCCGTCGAAGAGGCCGTCGACGATGCCGCCTTTAAAGTGCCCCGCAAATAAGGCGTTGTCGCTGCGGACGACGTCCGGGTGCGGCAGGCCGAACTGGTCGAAGTTAGAGAAGATGTTGGCGCCGTCGCCGCGGCCGTGCAGCGGGCGCGGGTCGATGTCCGTGCCGACGCAGACGGCGCCGAACTGCGCCGCCGCGACGAGGATGCTGCCTGTGCCTACAAAGGGGTCCAGTATCAGCGTGCCCGGGCCCGCGTGCACCATGTTGGCCATGACGAGCGACAGCTCGTTGTCCATGGAGGTAGGGCCGAGGTAGGCGCGCGTGCTCAGGCTGCGCGCGCCCACGAGGCGCCTGCGTGCGTGGGTATGTATGAGCGCAGGGGGAAGAGCGCGAGAGGGGGGGGGGGAGAGAGAGGGTCAGGGTTGACAGAGAGTTGGGGGCGGGGGCTTGTGAGGGTTGAGCGCTGCAGCTGCTGCGGCGATGTAGGTAGCTGTCCGAGAGACGCGTTATATTGCGGACAACAGCAATGACAACTTCAATTCTACCGCTACGGCAGCGGTAGAACTCACTGCGGAATCCGCCAAAAGTGTGGCGATGCCTCTCGCCCAACCCTAACCCTCATCCCTTTGTTAGTATGCACTGGTGAAGGTAGCCCTGACCCTAGGGTTAGTCTGCATGTCTGACGGACAGTCAGTGCGCATCGCTGCCGTGTTTCGAACCCCCCCGTGCACAGCGCGACGCTGTGGTAACCCTAACCTAACACTAACCCTAAACCCAACCCTAAGCTGAGTCACTGCTGCTCTGTGCTCCCCCAACCTAACCTTATCCCTAAGACGACCCTCCACCATGATGATGACGATCAGCAGAGCGCAAGCGCATGTCTGAGCGACTTGCGCACTGTCGGGTAGGTAGGTACAGGTGAGCATGCATCAGCGCTCAGCAACCCCCTGCGTCACTTCGCCAGTATGTACTTGTATATGTATGCTTCAAAAAACCCACACCATATGACCAATAAGTACTGCGCGGATGTCGCAGCAGCTCAAGTCCTACATCGTTGCGAGTATATGCCTTGCTGAGGGAGGGTACAGTCGGTGCACCGCTGAGTTCATTTGAACCCTGACGCTTGGTTCAGCAAAAGTACAGTCCTACTTGGCTGCGCCACAGTTTCGTGCCGGAGCTGTCCATTGACAAGTGGGCGCGGGGGCAGCGGCGGAGCCGGCCCCGCCTGAGTTTCTCATCTGTAGGTCAATAGCTGTGTGAGTGTTGGTGTATGCCTGAAATATCCCTAACCCTAACCCTAACCCTAACCCCAAGCAGGGAAAGCGTGCACAAGCTCAACATGAGTATGAGTGTTGTGTAGGGCGTGGTTTAGAAGCAGCGTTCAGAATGGGGTCTCCCACCCTCAAGCGCAAGTACCAAAATTTGTACCATGTACAGTGTAGGACATGATGCAGAGCAGTGCTTGCCAGGTCATTGAAATGGTGAAACAATTGCAACAGCGCTCTGATTGCTGCGTGAGCTTCAGCTGCCGGTGCCACATCTGCAATATGCCCATAAAGCGCTCCTGCTGTGGGAGTTGAGGTTGAAGTTTCACACGCTGATTTTGAAGTTCAGAGCATGAAATTGCCCCTTGAAGCCCCCAGGTGCCGGGTGTCGTGGTTTGAAAACATTGAGTCAGAGCGCAATTGTGGCGTGCACACCTAGACTACTAGAAAGTAGTTGAAGTATCATGAACCCAGGTTCAACACGTTGGTTGTGCGCGTACATGGTGCACAACACGCACTTGCATGCGTATGCGGCTTATGAACTGCAGCCATGGCACCATTCTCGGCTGCATAAGTCCGCTGCGCCATACACGATGTAGTCATACACAACAGTCCAGCATCTTTGATGATGCATTTTTTTTTGCTGGCAGAAGCCAATGACCTTCTGCAGTACACGCGCAGCAGACGCATGACGGCGTATGATGGCGCCGTGATCATAGTGACCAGTGAGCCTGAGGCATCTGCTCATTTCCTACTGCGTGCACAGACAGGCACGGCAGCGCTGCTGGGAGCAGGCACGGCATGTTCGACTTTTTGTGCTTTCGCCCTCCAACACTACAGAACGCACGACATTCAATCACAACAAGAACGAAGAGATCCTTACCTGTTGCTCTGTCCCACCTCTCTCCCAAAATAAACCCGCAGCGGCATCCTGCCTTCCTCGAAATAGCCCTCCGCAGCAAACTCCTCCAGGCAGTACAGGGCTGTGTCCGGCTCCTTACAGCGCACTGGGCCCAGCAGAGGCAGGAACGCAAAATGCTTCCGTATCTCCTGCTGCTCCTCGCTGCTGCGCTTGCAGCGCACGCCCGCAACGGCCACCGACCAGCTCCTGTCCTCAGCCAGGTGTGGTCGCAATCGCTCTTCGGGGAAGGCTTTGACGGCCTCCACCGTTTGGTCCACAGTCGGTGCGGTACCCCAAAGCTCCAAGACTCTCTTGACTAGTATCGCCCTCTCCGAGAGCTCACGGGCCACGGCTTCGCTAGGGAGGTCGCAGATGAGGAAGGGTGAGCCGAGATCAAAGGCCTTGCGCGCAGCGCCAACATCGTAGGCTGTCGCTGGGTCAACTCCTGCGCGCACCAGAATGGCGTCCACTTCTTCGCAGCGAAACAGCTCATGAGACACTGCGAACTGCAACAGGTACTGCATGGCGACTGCTTTGGCTTCAACCTGTGATGCCTCGAACTTCAACAACTGTTGAACCTGCCGTGAGGCCCTCTTAGTACCCGTGCTTCCGATCCAGCACACAGGCAAAGCACAGCAGAGCATCATACGGCGCAGGACATCTGGGCCGAGTCTAAACAATCTGCTCATCTCGTAGGCACCGTAAGTGTTGGCCACTTCGTGCCCGCTTTGCCGAAGCCCGGCGCCCTCAAAGGTGAGCAATTCTTTGGACTGTGCTTGCCAAAGCAAGTCAGCTGGCACCGATAGCTGCAGCAAACTTCTGCAGACTTGTTGCGATACACTGTCACTTGCCATCAGGAGAGCTGTGTGCCAGGAGGTGCACCGCGCCAAGGTTTCAAAAAATGTTGCTGTTGCCGTGCGCAACCAAGTTTGATTGCTCAGCTCGCGCACTTGCGCTGCTAATACCATTACCTGCTGCATCGAGCGCACAGTCAAGAGGTGACCGCCAATGACGGCTTGCTTGCACAACCTATACCTTGCGTCTGCTCGTGTTGCGACGTTTGGGCACACACACATAGAGATTTCGGACTTCTCACCACGCCACCCCTGCTATCGCCAGGCTCGCATCCGTCCGTATCCATGGCGCACAGACACCCCTTTCTGGATGCACACAGCCCCCAGCGGCGACCCTACCAGCCCGCAGCCGCAAGCGCGTGGCCACTGGCGGGAGCGCACGGCAGCGCGGATCCTGCAGCTGCCGCTGCGGAGGGGTTCTCGGACGAGCAGCCCGAGTTGGAGCGGGGAGGGGTTCTGGGGTTACTCAGCTCCAATGAGCTCGTGTCGCGGCTTGCAGTGTTCTTCACGTTCCTGTTCGTAGCGACGTGGCCGCTGTTCCCCGTGCTGATCCAGTGGCAGCCCTGGCCGCTGCGCTCCGCCGTGGCCTTTGTTCTGCTGCTGAGCGTGCTGGCGTGGGTGCTGGTCGTCAAGTCCGGCAGCCTCTTCTCGGCCATCGTCTCCAGCTGGCTCACGCTCGCGCTGACGGGCCTGACGTGCTACGAGTACACCACCAGCCAGATGAGGATGGCGTAGGAAAGCGCAGTCGTGGCGGCAGTGGCGGCAGGCATACATACTACTTGTCTCTGCTGCTCGCGCCGTCGCTGCGGCAGCCACGCTGCTGCTGCTGCCGCCGCCGCCGCTGCTGGCGCCGGCGCTGCCCGCCGCAGTGCCCACCGCGCATGGCGTGTGTCGTGATGTCCTCCAGTGTGTCAACACCTTAGACCTGCGTCTGCTCTCGAAGTTCTCTCCCCCCCCCTCTTTCGCTCTTGCGCTCGGCGTGGTCACGCGCGGGTTCTTGAGCCGCCGCCGCGCGCGCATTCGGCAGCGCGCTCCCCCTTAGGTTTAACTGTATGTTTGGGTTCCACACATACATAGCACAGGTGTAAACACAGGTTACATATAGGGTTACATCGCGGCTGGCCCCCCATCAGGAGGCCTCCCGCAAGCGGAGCCGGAGGCGAGATTCTAGGGGGCAGCGCGCCCCCCCCTCCCCCCCCCTTGGTGGACTGCGCACGGTAGATCGAGGTTTACGCACTCGTATAGCGTCATACATGTACGCTGCCGTCCGTGCACAGTGCCCAATATAACAGGCAACGAGCTCCTGTTTACCCTGGGCACGAGAAGCTCTCTGCCCGCTGCTTGCATGCGCTGTCCTGCTGTCAGTTCATTGGGCATCACAACCAAGCATAGTTGCCCATGTGGCCATGCACCTGTTGCAAAGCGACTTGCTTGCTTGTGCTTGCATATCAGCTGTAATATGAGCTTGCTGCGACGCGGTATCATCTGCATTGCTTAGGGTTAGGGTTGGGCTTCACTGCCACTGGACGCCAGTCGGGTTGTTTTCCTTCAGACATGGCTGGCACATGCATCGTGGACTCCAGGCGCGCTCGTCAAGGACCACTGGATATTTCTTCCAAGGTGTACAGCGATGCAGCTGGCTAGCTGCTGCATGACATGTTGACTGCTCTAGTTTCTGAAGCTCTGGGCTCCACGGTGATAGCTCACATTGTCACTCGTGCGTATGAGATAGTTACAGTATGCTGCAGCTGTTGCGACCAAAGAGGAAGTATGGTATTTCACATAGGGGGGGGGGCGCAACGGTGCCCCACAGCTCTAGGAAGACTTCTAGCAATGAGCATGTACTAGGGCAGCGAGCGAACGGGGTAGAGTTAGGGGGAAGACTTCTAGCAATACGACTTGCTAGCGCTGCGAGCGAACCAGATTGCCGAATCACAGCGTTGGCATTTATGTAGACTAGCACACCAACACACACGCATTCACGGCAAGTCCAAATGACATGCATCAGGTGGGTCATGCTCAATGTAGTGTTAGGGTTAGGGTTAGACGAGATGTGCACAGCAGCTCCAATCAGCGTCACGTCACGCAGCCAGCGAAATGAGACGTGAAGTCTGTATGGGGGAGACGCACTTATTGGGGGGAAGACGAGGCCCAAACTGGCACGAAAACACAGTGACACACGGGGCCCACACTCTACTCGATAATCATGTGCTCCAAACAAGACGCCTTTGTACACCCAGGCCAGCTGCTGTAGACGTGCCACTCTCACTGCAACACTAGCAGCAGTGCTCAGTGCATACCGGCAGCAGCGCTCAAGTCCCCTCTCTCCATCTACAGCCAGCACAGAAACCACCCCCCTGCCAGCAGTGAAGTGGCCACAGACGCCATGCGAGCACTCGTAAAAACAGCAAACGTCACACGCAGCGCTGCCGCCGTGAGTGAATTCGACTGCGCGCGCCGCTGTGTGCGCATGCGCGCGCCTGTGAGGGGTGCAGCCCAAGACTGCGACCGCTTACAGCCGCTTTCAGCCGCTGTCAGCCACTTTCAGCCACCTGCAGCCACGTTCAGCCGCTTTCAGCCGCCTGTAGCCGACTCCGGCCGCCTCGCGACCGGCAGCTTTGCCCGCTCTGGCTGCGTCACTTGCGCCTGGCGGCCAGCATGCGCTGCACGTGCTGCGAGAACTCCTCGCGCGAGCACGCGGAGGAGATGAACGGGTGCAGCAGCAGCTGGTCCGCGGTCGCGCGCCGGTCCACCTGAGCGTCGTGGCGCGTGCAAAAAACAAAAAAGTTGCAGTTTTGCTTTTGTTGTTGGTGAAACGCAAGTGAGGAGGATGATCTGTGTATACGTTGGCAAGCTAATCGTAACCCTACACAACAACCCTAACCCTGACCCTCACCCTAACCGTAACACCTGAGCGTTGTGGTGCAAACGAGAAACAGTTTTTTTGTTTTTTGGACAGTGAAGAGCAGCAAGGAGGGGGAACGTCACCCTAACCCTAACCCTAACCCTAACCCTAACCCTAACCCTTAAGAGAAGCAGTGGGAGCACTGTGGATGAGAGAGATGATATCATATATGCACAGTTGACAATGCGAACCCTAACTTTGAACACTACCCTAGCCCTGACCCTGTCCACCTGACCGTTGTGGTGCGAGCGAGAAGCGGCGAGGAGCATCAGGTGTGGATGAGAGAGGGATGCATGTATGCATTGATACCACACACTGAGTCATCTCTCACAATAGTTTACGGCGTACTACTGATACAGAAGGCACCAGGGGGGCGGACCATGCGCAGTAGAAACGTGAAGTGCGTGTGGAGGCATGCAGGACAAGCCATTGAATTAGGTTTAGGTTTGAGGTCTGGCAGATGGTTAGGGTTAGGGTTAGGGTTACGGTTGCAGTAAGGGATTGAAGTTTGTCCATGTCCTCTCATGCGGCTTTGCTGAGGGTTAGGGGAGTGTGGTAAAGGTCAAAGTTAGGGCTTGCAGCTCGATGGAGCACTGGTGTAGCGTAAGAATTAGGGTTAGGATGAGTTGCAGTGCGTGAGAGCGCACCGCCTCCACTTGCAGTAAGGGGCAAGGAGCAGGATTGCGGTTAGGATTTCTAGTACTCACGTCAATGTTGAGGCATGCGCTGAAGAAGTGTGTGTGGCGTGGCTTCACCTAAGGTTGCGGATTGAAGTTACAGTTGAACTTGGTACTTTGTGGCTCAAAACTGGGTTTGCATCAACGGCACTTGGGCGTGACTAAAGAAGGGTCAAACATGATCAGAATCAGGGGTTGTAGCTCGACAGAGCACTCACGTCAATGTCGAGGCATCTGCTGAGGAAGTGGGTGAAGGCGCGGCTCCACTTGGCGCTCTCTGCGAGCTGCGGCGGCGGGTTGATGCTGATGAGCAGCAGTGCTCGGAGGGGGGGCTCGTGCAGCAGAGGGGGCTCCCCCTCGGCCATCTCCAGCGCCGTGATGCCCAGGCTCCAGACGTCCACCTTGCCGTCGTACTCGAGACCCTGCAAGTAAATAGGGTTAGGGTTAGGGTTAGGGTTCAGGTAGGGTTAGCACACGTAATGAGGGTCAGGGTTAGGGTTGAGTCAGCACACATGGGACGTCATTGAGCTGAGAAGGTGTCCACCTGTTCAACATCTGACCCTAACCCTAGCGCTAAACCTTGCCGTTGTACTTGAGGCCTTGCAGGTAATTAGGGTTAGGGTTAGGGGAAGGGTTAGTACACAGATGAGGGTCAGGGTTAGCGTTGGGGTCAGAGGTAGGTGTGTGTCAGCGCATACGAGAGGGTTCATCAAGCTGAGGTCAGGGTTAGGTTTGAGTTTTGTAGCGCATATGCAACACCATCAAGCTGAGAACAGGTCCACCCTGCCATCTTAGTCCAGGCACTACAAGTCTTTCATCGCGCTTACGACGGACGCTGGTGGGAATGGTATGCTGTCAAGCCTTAATAAGACATGCACTTGACATAACCTGCCCTTGTTCTACTGAGCACTGGTGTGGCTTGCAGACGCGCGGCAATTGTTCTGTTATTTAAAAAAGGGACCCTGCGCGCATGCTACTGAGCAATGATGTGGCATGCCTTTATTGTTTCAACAGTATTGACATTTATGAGACAATCACTTGATGATCACCGGCGTCATCCACAACGGCGCGCGCCCTGAAGCTGACTCACTTTTACCGCACGCTGACGTGCTTTCCAGACATGCCTCAATTAGCATCACTGTGTATCATGTTATTTATCAAGAACATGCCTTGTGAATATCCGGTGCCATCCAGTACGGGGCGGTGATGTGGTATCCAGCCATGCCTTAACTAGAAGTATCACTGCGTAATTGACACTGTATTGGAAGTATACTGAATAATATAAAAACATGCCTTAATAATCTCCGGTGCCATCCAATACGGCGTCCCCACGACGCTGGCCCGTTTTTCCTGCTCCGTCGTCAGGTTCGCGGCAAACCCAAAGTCGGCCAGCTTCACGTGGCCCTCCATGTCCACCTGAGCGTTGTGACAGAGAGATGGGTAGGTAGGTATTGTAGTCAGCGCACCGTCGCAGCGGTGATGCCGGGGACGATGGTGAGGCAATGTGGGGGGCGTATCTTGAGGGTTAGGGCTAGAGTCAGGGGTTAGGGTAAGGGTTAGCCTTGAATCGTTGCACATGAATGAAACTTTGACATATCGTTGCACGTGAATGAAACTTTGACAAATCATGGTCATCGTCATGTGAATGATGTCAGGAGGCCGTCGCCGTCAGCACAGCGCGGGGCATACCCCGACTTCAACCATGAGTAGAACTTCAACTAACATCTTCATTAAGCAAGCCACACATGACGAGAGCCACTTGTTCATTCGCCTATCGGCCAAAGCCGGCCAAAGCGGCCTTGCAATGCATTGTGCGCTCCCCGTCACTGGCATGGGGGCAGCGCGGATCATCACCACGTTGTCCAACCTCTAAGTCCAACCGCAAGTGCCGGCACAGGAAGTCCTCGTTGTGCAGCATGACCAGCTCTCGCACGCTCTGATTCACGCACCGTGCACGAGCAAAGCACTGAGAGCGACATGCACGCGAACGCTGCATTGCATGGCGCATGCATGCGTGACGCTGGGTTGGGGTTAGGGTTGGGGTCGCTATCCCTCACCCTAACTGTTACCCTTAGGGTTAGGGTTAGGGTTAGGCACTCACCAGCACCTCAAATCTGCGCACGCGCACCGGCAAGACTCAGCAAACTTAGTACAATGGCCTACTTTGACTTATTTGCCAAATCTGCTTCTTTGTATACATGGCAAGCATGCCGCCGCAGAACAAATGTGTTGCCACCGCCCCGCCACTCACCAGCACGTGTCAGGGTTAGGGTTGGGGTCACAGCAGCCCTGTCACTCACCAGCACGTTGTCGGACTTGATGTCGCGGTGGAGGCGGTACTGGCTGTGCATGAAGGCCAGCGCCATGAGGCACTGCTTGCACACGTACGCAATGTGCGACTCCCTGAAGTCGACACCGGGGCCGAGCGTGTCAGTCAGGCTGCCGCCCTGCATGCAGTCCATCACGATGACGACTTCGCTGCGCGTGACGTAGGCTTCGCGCAGATTGACGATGTTGGCGTGGCGGCTCAGGCACTGCATGCCGATCTCGTTGCGCAAGTCCTCCAGCTGCGAGAGGGGAGAAAGTTCAACTTGAAGTTTAATGTGTTGAAATTTGATAATACTTGACGACAACAAGATCGCACGGCACTGCATGCCGATCTCGTTGCGCAAGTCCTCCAGCTGCGTGGGGAGCACGGGGGGCAGAGTCCAAAATTAAAGTTCCTTTGTTGAAGTTTGAAGGTACTCTGAAGGTACTCTGTAGCGGCACTGCATGCTGAACGCGTTGCGCAGGTCCACCAGCTACGGAACAGGGGGGCGGGGATGCACACTTCAACTTGAAGTTGGATTGCGTCGACCCTCTGCGGTCCTTTCACAGCGCTTGCAGTTCCCATCGCACGTACCCAAAACTTCCTGTACTTGAAGTTCTTTCAGTAGTGTCACACGACATGTAGATCCGTACAGCAAGCTTCAAGTTAGGTGCCATTCATCTGGGCTTTTTCGCGCCCTGAGCAACAATTAATAAAAGTATACTGTGCCTCACTTGTTGAACTTGATTCAACCAGAGAAGCTCCCCCACTCCCCCTTCCTTGCCTCCGCGATGGGGCAGAACTTGAGTGCGCACTTTGCATCAACCTGCCTGCGTCACCTGTTGAACCTATTTCACGCAAGCCCGCTCCCCCCCCCCCCCCCCCCCCCCCCTCTCTCACCTCTGCAATGGGGCAGAGCTTGGGCGCGCACTTTGCATTCAACTGCGTCATCTATTCAACTCGTTTCACCCAGCAAGCCCCCCCCCCCATCCCCCCCACCCCTCCCTCACCTCTGCAATGGGGTAGAACTTGAGCGCGCACTCCTACAACTGCGTCACATGTTGAACTTCTCTTCCCCTTTCCTTACCTCCGCGATGGGGCAGAACTTGAGTGCGCACTTCTTCAATTGCGTCACCTGTTGAACTTCTCTTCAACAGCACCCCCTCCCCCCTACCCCCCCCATCCCCCCAACCCCACCATTTCCTTACCTCCGCGATGGGGCAGAACTTGAGTGCGCACTTCTCCCCGGAGCGGATGTCCGTGCCGCTGTACACCGTTCCGCTCGCGCCCTGCCCGAGCTTCTTCATGTCGGTGTAGTAGTGCAGCGGGTCGTCCGTGCGCATCTGGACCGCCTGTGGTTCGCAAAGGGGGGAGGGGGGGGGTCAACTTCAATGAAAACGAATGAAAAGGATCAACATGAGATTCGTCATTGGCACCAACAGTCACATCTATGTGGGTAGTGCAACGGATCGTCCGCGCGCATGAGCACTGCCTGTGCGTGCGGATTGGTTGAAGAGCGAGGGGTCACCTTCAAAATGGAGTTCAACAAAAGCACATTGAACTGTGCGTGTCCGTGTAGTAGTGCAGCGGGTCGTCTGTACGCATCTGCACCGCCTGTAATTCATTAAAGGGGGCTTCGACTTGAACATGAGATTCAACATCAGCACCTATGTCATTTCTGTGTGGGTATGTAGTGCAACGGGTCGTCTGTGTGCATCTGCACGCCTGTGCAAGTTATGAAGGGGAGTCAACTTCAATAAACGTCAAGAGCAGCACTAACACATCGTGTCCGTGTAGTAGAGTGGGTCCGAAGCGTCAAATGTCACTCCAACTTCAGCACAATGGTTAGGCCACCCTGATCTAGGTTCCTTGCCTGGGCATATGACTCTAACCCTCCTCATGCAGATTAACTCCCCATGAAAGTGGGTCATGATACAGCTTGCACACTCTCAAGCATAGCAAGCGCAACTTGCAAGCGTAACTGCTACGGCAGTTGTCCAACTTGCGGTCTCGGAATGCTTCAACGCTACTCATCTCCCAAAACGTTGCAGAACACATGATAACTTCAACGCTCCCCCCATCCATCCGTCGCTTCATTGCCTTATAGGTTGAAGTACTCCAATGAAACTTGGCTTTCAACTTCACCCCAGCCTCAACAAGTTCTACTGCATGAGCTCAAGCGTGGGCGGCTTGGTCCTGCTTGAAATTGCATTCCGACAAATCTATACTTTTTGAGAAAGAAGATGTCTCCGCCGTTAGTCGACTTCAACTTCAACCTACATTGGACAGATTCTTCTGCATAAGCTCAAGTTTGGGCGGCTTGGCCCTTGCTAAATAGTATACATACAGTAAACGCTTTGCAGTACACCCAAGCACTTGCAGTATACCCAAGCACTCGAAAGCACCAATAATCGGAAGCTTGCTCCTTCGTTGGCCGACTTCAACTTCAACTCACCTCGGATAAATTCTTCTGCATGAGCTCGCGCGTGGGCGGCTTGGCCCTCGGCGCCAGCTGCGCCTTCCCCCCCTTCCCCCCCCCGTCCATGTGAAACGCCAGCGCGTCTAGCACCGCCTGCGGGTGCTCCACCGCCTCCTGCTTCGTGATGCCCGAGGCCTTGAGGACAAGGCGCCACTCCGGCGGCAGTCCTGCGCATGAGGAGGCAGCAGCAGCGCTCATAAGGGCCCATTTATCATTTTGTTGAGCACTGCCTGCTGGTGCCGAAAGCCTCCTGGTCCGTTGTGCGGCACCTTATGCCCAAGGACTTCAAGACCAGATGGTACTCCGGGGGCAACCCCGCGTGTGAGGATGCCGCAGCAGCGGTTATGAAGGTGCAAGTACGGTCCGTGTAACCGCCGGCCGGTTTTGCAATGGTTCACGCAGGGGGGGGGGGGGGGGGGGGGGGGGGGGGGACGCGTGGGCAGCGCGCACTTCTTTTGTTGACATGTGTGCTTGCGAGCAGCACAAAACCGTCGCATAGGTTTCGCTTCGATGCAGACGTAGAGAATGGGCAGTGCACCCCTTCATGCTCATGCGCGTTGGCCGTCGCAAAAGGCCGTCCCTGGCACGGCCATGCAGCAGCGGTTGATGGTACACAGCTAGGTGTGCAAAAAAGCGTATTTTGAAGTTTATTTATGAGTTCAAGTGTCCCTTTTGTGGCGGACTGTATGCTCGGAATCGAGCAGACTGGCCACATGCCCCACAAATACGCAGTTCGCGCAGCATGTTATCATGTTGAGTTTTGCTCAAAGACGTATTCCTGGTTGCCAAATACGCCTCAAATACGCCGTATTTGTGTGGCCAAAAACGTTTTTGTACAACCCTATACACAGCACAAGGGGTATGTATACGGTACAAGGGGTATGCTCCGCATACCTGCGAAGCCTGTGCTGGTGCGCGCATCGGGCTTCACGTGCAGCACGTGCTGTACGTTATAGGGCACGCCAATGACGGCGCCGGTGGGGAGGTCATCGGAGCGCCGCCCCCACAGACGAAACCGCTTCTTCACCTGCGCGGGGGAGCGTCATAGTTGAAGTTCAGCAAAGGCAGACTTGCGGTTGAATGCACGGATCGCCACCACAGCGGCAACCGCTTCTTCGCTTGCGCACCGGGGGGGGGGGTAGTTGAAGTTCAGCCAAGGCAGACTTGAGGTTCAGTACATGGCACGCTAGCGTCATTGCATGGGGAGTGCAATGCTGCTGATGAAGGGGATTGTTGCGACACAGGAATCAAATGGCATTTTCACTGTTGCAAACTACATGGCTGTATCAACGACAACAAAAAAACATCATACCGGCTCCCGTGTGACAAAGTCACATCACCACCCCCCAATCTCCCCGCCCGGGTCAAGCAGGCAAAACCGTTTCGTCCCCTGCGCTGCTAATCCTGAGGGCAGAGTTGAGGTGCACGGTGCAAGCACCATGACGCAGATCAAATGACCAACACCGATGTCAGGAGGGAGGCACTCATAATGCTACTCAGTCCGAGATGGCAATGCGGTGTCGACGTCAAGTCAGAACTTCGAGGCCATATCAACAACTGCCGGGGTCGTCACAATGAAGAGGTTTGGCCCAGCTAGCCTGATGTACATACATACCAGGGTCCTGAGCCACGTGCCCACCACAATTGTACCGGTCTTTGTAGAGGTACCCAACTTTGAAGACGTCATTTACGAGTAACCATCGACAGTGACACTTTGTTGCAAAGTGCGTGTAGACCTCGTAGCAAGCATGTCCATCAAACATCTGGGCTTTTTCGCGCCCAAAGCGATTTTCAATAAAAAATACGGCTGAATCTGGGCATGCAGGTCTGTAGATGGCGCATGACGCAGCGATGGTCCCAAGCATCTGACTCCCTCAGTGCTCACCTCGGTGGAGGGGGGCGGCGCCGTGATGTGCTTTGCACTAGGGTTGTTTGACGCAGTGTCCAGCGCCGTCCCCTTAGGCAGCAGCTCCGCCCACGACTGTGGCAACCCCTGTGTGTGTCGACCAGGCGGCATGATTGAGCTATCAAAAAGCGATGCACCCCAGGTGACTTGTTTCTATAGCGTAGGAGTTGGAAGTGAGGTGAGTGCATTCTCGCAGCCAGTTGCGTATGACCATACAAGCGTATGACGATACAATCGTATGCACATCAAGGCCTGTGGGTACCTAGGTGTTTTAATGGCACGAATCGACGTAAAACGTTACCTTCGGCTACCAAGGGAATTTGACGACGGCACTGCTGCTGCTTGCATGCACACATTCGAGGTATTGATGGTTTCACTATCTGAAAAATGAGACCCTATGCCTGAGAGCAATTACTGATGTGCCTGCAGATTGTGCCACTGAAGGCAGGCACCCCGCGCGTGCCGCAGATGTGATGCAAGAAAAGACAACCACACCAAGCCATGTATGGCAACAACTTGCGCCAAAAGATAATAGACGTGCGGGTTAAAATTGAAGCACCTTGAAAGCGCCTGATGCCGGATCCCATTCCACGTGCATGTGCTTTTGGACATCTGTCAAACCGCAGCGCAGGGAGGGGCACCAAAGTTTTGGAGTTAAGGGGAGGATGGCAGCGCCATCGCCAACACCGCAGCATAGCATATTGACGGAATTGTGCGACAGGCAGCTCCGCCACACGCTCTAGAGCTTGAAACATGGCATCCCTTGTCCGCCTAAAAGCTGTCCATCACCCTGCGAGGAAGCGCACCTGTGGGCTCTGATATTTCGCTGGTGGCCTCGCTGACCCCGCTCAGCATGCTCGCCATGATGGCGTCCGTTGCTTCGCTCTCCTGCCGACACGTGCAGGGGGTGCCGCGTGAGGTTTGCTGCTCGAAGTCGCTGTTGGTGTGCTCAACCCGAGCTGCTCGGGGTCCCGAAAAGAGACAAAAGACGTTACATCAGGCAAAGACACACGCTGTCTTGACTGTTGACGAAGCATAAGGCTGGTCAGCCACACCGCCAGTGCACTTTGTGAGAACGGACAGGATCAACACTGCAGTGTGTGTGGCCAGGCGCTGATGCATGCCCACGGAGGAAAACAGGAGGAGGGAGTCGTGTACCGCTGCTCATTTGAGCGTGTGCATCCAGACAGGCAGCTGTGAGCAAGCTGCTCGAGCTGACACGCTGCTGAGGCTTCGATGCTGGCAGGGACTGGTGACTGTTACTGCGAGCGCGGTGCTGACGATGGCAGCCGGGATGGGGCATGCCAAAGCTTCCTGCCAATGAGCAGCAACAGCAGAATCTGTCAGGCAAAATATGGCGGCGCAAGATACCAAGCTGCCATAGGCGTCCCCTTCATAAGATACATCGTCCAGCACGCCTTTGTGGGTGAATCACTGCAGCCCATGGAACGGGCAGCTCGTGCTGCAGGTGACTCAGCTATGCAATTCATGTCGCCTAGCGCAGTCATGACCACTGTACTGGCCTGCCCAGCGAGCTCATGAGCTTGCCAGGGGAGCAGCTCATGTCTGCGAAACTCACAGCCTCTGGTCGCTCTGGCGTACAAGCTGATACGCTGCATTTGATGGCCCTGGCGGCTGACACTGAAGCCCAATGCTTGTAGAGCGGCATACGCCTGCAGCCTGTGAAGGAGAGTGGCGTTGCGCGCTCTGGTCTGCAAGGCACCGCACATCAAAAGTCCTGCATGGCACAGCATTGTCAGACGGACCCCCGCAACGGCTGGTGATTGAGGAGAGGATTGCACACAGCGTGAGTGAAGAATTGCACAATTATGCTGCTGGCACTGTTTCCAGTCATGCAGATTGTGGGTCGCGACGCACGTCTTGTGGTGTGAGATTTGACACCGTCGCGGGCCACGGCGTAGACGCGCAGCAGTGCTGCTCACAAGACGCCAGCCTCTGGTTGTCACAGTCAAGAACTGCTGCACAAACTCCCGCTTTGGAAACCGAGTTTCATTTGGCTGCATCTACAGCAAGCCGTACCAATCTGTCAGCACAGCGAGGCAGAACGATACACACACGAGATGCGCGCAGATCCGCAACCGCACGTGTGTCATGCGTTCTGTATTCAGCAGCCGCCTGCTCTGCCTCTCTGCAAACACCGGAGACGTCATTGACTGCTGTCATCGACTGCCCACGTGCGTGGCGATGAATCCACAAGTGGCACACGCCGGCTCAAAGCGCCCCCTGCACACAACGGCTAGCAGGTCTGGGGGGTCAGCCCCCCCCCTGAGCCCCCCCATCAACTTCAACTTCACGAGAACTAGCCAAAGAGTTCCGGGGTCTGTGTCTCCATGTATTGCAACGCGCTGCCTACGCTCGTCTTCCACGACTCCAGACGCGCTTCCAGGTGGCCGATCTGCTGCCTGTCGAGCACGCGCGGCTGCACCCAGGTGACGTGCACGACTTGGGCGACCTGACGAGTCGGGGGTCAGCGCAGCACCGGTCGAAGGAAGGGCGTCAGCGCGGGGGCGAGCACTGCTGCAGCCATGGCATGTGGCTTGGTTCTTTTTTTAAGTCTTTCGAAGTGCTTTATCAAGTGTATGGTGCAGGTGTACACTGTAACGGTTGGGTTGCATATGGGCAGCATGAAGGGCTCATCAGCGTTCAAGCAAAGTGACTCTGTCAAAGTGAGTTCAAAAAGCTTGATGGAGCTTTTGACGGCAGCAGCACTGCGATCGTGACAGTTGGCCCTCTCAGTCAGCCCTATAAGCATTCTCTCCACCTGCTGAAAGCATGATGCAAGCATAATCATGTGGGTGATTGTACCAAAGAGACGCACTAATCGCAGACAACACGTGGTGGGTCTGTGTGAATCGCACATGCATGCGTTGCAAGTTTTTGAATACAGCGGATAATCATTCAGCAGATGGCCTGCCGGTGTTGTGGCAGGCCCTAATGCAAGCTCATCACTGCTGCTCAGTACCTCAAACCGGCTGATAACACTGATCCTTACCATACTCCTACACCTAACTGTAGCCCTAATCCTAACCCTAACCCTAGAGAATGTGCAGCGCTCAGCGCAGCTCACCTCGTCCATGACGCCGCGCACCAGCCCCTGGCTCATGGCGCGCATGACCAGCCACTCCACCTGCGGCAGCAGCGTGAACTCCGAGTGAACCCTCTGCGAACGCTGCATGTATTCTATTGACACTGCATAGCACGCATGCACGCACAATGTAGGAGCAGACGCACGGACACAGGTCCAGTACAATGCGCCTCACACAGGCATTGAAGACTTTATCACACGGGGGGGGGGGGGGCACAGGTGCTGAAGACTTTTTCACACAGGGGAAGGGGGGGGTACATAGGTATGCCCATGTGCATACAATGTCATACATACGCACCTGGTCCAGCGGCAGTCGCGTCCTCTTTGCCACCTCGGCGAACGGGAAGTCCCTCTCGTGGCTGGACCTCTCAAAGACCATGTTGACCAGACACATGAGGGCCATCTTCTCCTTCACAAACTCGGCGCGCGTGGCCAGGACCGGCTGCGACGCGATGGCGGCCTGCGTGACGCAAAGGGTAGGTATGGGTATGTGATGGGCGCAAATACACATGCCTCAGTTTGGTCGTGACAGCAGGAGGGAGGTGCGGTCAGTCAGCAGGTTGAGTCATTGCTCAATGTATACATCAACACAAACTCAGCGTGCGTGGCCAGCACCGGCTGCGACGCGATGGCGGCCTGCGCGACGCAACTGTAGGTATGGGTATGTGATGAGCGCAACCTACATGCGTCACTTGATCGGGATACCTGCGCAACAGAAGCGAAGAGCGATCGGCAGGGAGATTTGTTGCTCGGTGCGCCGAAGCAAAACCGCACTGACGGCATCAATGTCGCGCTTGAGCGCACACAGTTACATCGCCTCAACAGCACTCATACTTCAAGTTGAGGTACACGAGTCACAGCGCTTGCCTGACGGTTCCACAAAGATGCCGTTGAAAGCAAGCATCCCTCAAGTTTCACTTCCATCCTTCAAGTTGAAGTTCACGGCCATAGTGCCCACCTGGTGATCCGCGGTGATGGCGTTGAACGCGTCAATGTCGCCCCTGTTAAACGCATCGAGGAGCTCCCCGAGCCATGCGTTGGGCGTCCCCGCCAGGGCCTTGACGGCGGCAGTCGCCACTACCTCCCCAAAGTTGTACACGCCGTCGCCGGTTATCGCTGCGAGGCTGTGATGTGCCAGACGAAAAGGGATTAATTAGGGTGTATAATAGGTTTAGGGTTAGGTGAGGGACAGGATCAGGTCTAGGGTTGGGGTTAGGGTTAGGGTTGAGTAGGCAGTTTGAAGCAGGGACGACCGACGAATTACTTCAAGTATGAGGTGGGCAGTTGAGATGGTCTTTTTCGACACTTCCAGCGCAGCGAGACTGCTGCTGCCGCTGCGCGGGCAGTCAACTTCAAGTGTGCCAAGACTTGAAGCGTCGTGTACTTCAGGTGGCGAGTGGTTTGAAGTGAGAACTTCCGATGGCCAGTGGCCTGCAACCATCTGATCAAGCACAACGCATCTGATACTGGGCCTGATCTGCTGCTGGTACCCCTTACCACAACCCTAGTCCTAAATTTCACCCTGACCCCCTCTGCGAGCATGGACCCCGGCGGCGTGTACGCGAGGCACATACTGTAAAAGAACCCCATACCTTAACTATCAAGTGTTCAAGAAGGTCACTCACAGCCAGCACAGCACGCGTACCTGATATCCATCGCCAGCTGCTGCTGCCGCTCTGCGGGCATGGACTCGAGCGGCGTGTACGCCAGCTACAATAATGTCTATAGCGGCCTAGTGGCCTCAGTTATCATTAGCTGAGTGTGCCCTTCACTGCGAACATCGTTGGCCTACTACCTGTCACCGCCAGCGCAGTACGTGTACTTGATATCGGTCTGCGCTTCTGGCGGCATGGCAGCGCCAAGTAGGTGAGCCATTCACTGCATTGGCGCACTACCCGTCACTGACGGCGCAGCACACATACCTGATGTCAGTCGCCAGCTGCTGCTGCCGCTCTGCGGGCATCAACTCGAGCGGCGTGTACGCCAGTATACACCTGTAACTGCCAGTGCAGCACGCGCAGATCTGGTACCAGCATAGCATGCGTACCTGATATCAGTCGCCAGCTGCTGCTGCCGCTCTGCAGCCATGGACTCGAGCGGCGTGTACGCGAGGTACATGAGCGCGCTGCGGAAGAAGGCCTCTGGCGGCCCCACGCCCTTGTAGTACTCGCACGCCAGCAGGTGGTGAGCGCTGTGCACGCTGGTGTCGGCTACCCCCTCCAGGTCCTCCAGCGCTGCCTGATGTCATACGAATGACAGTGGCGTTGCACAGAGTAGACACACGGACGTTAGCAGATGGCGGCAGTGGTTCCTGCACGGCGGTCAGTGCATGCAGGGATTGTACTAACTGAACCGGAACCGGAATCCTAAGGCAAACAGGCTACCCGACCGATGACGGGGACTGCAGATTCTCCAGCGCCGCCTGCGCAGGCGCACGAGTTGATGTTGCGCAGATGTTACTACTACTTCAAGTATGATAATGTATGAGACAGCAAACGGCACTACCAAATCGTCTGCCAGACATACCAAAACTACCTCACGGATGTTGTACGTATGGTCACAGGAAAGGGGCAAGAAGCCACGTGTTGCTGAAGCTGGCTGCAGTGCATCTCACGCTAACCCTCACCCTAACCCTAATCCTAACTCTCATACACTGCCAAGTATGTACACCTCCTACAGCGGACGACAAGCAAGGTTCGGGTGAGGGTTGAAATTGAAGTTAGTAGTACATGAACTGAGGCTTCATCACCCGCCTCACCTTGTCCTTTGCAAGCTGCTCCTTGACGCCCTCTGCCATTCCACGCCGCAGATTCGTCAGCCCCAGTTCGCTGTCCTCAGCAAACAGAATTAGGGTTAGGGTTAGCAGTGCACATGGGCAGGAATTCCAGCTTCAGTACATGCTGCGGGGGACAGCACTGTGACATGGAGGCTTCACGTTTCTGCGCACTGAACAAAGCGGCTCCCATGCTACAACGGATAAAGTGGCTACCATGCTAGAAGAGGGAAACTCATACATGTGCCAGGACTTGTACATGCTGGCTATGTAGTCACCCAGCTGTGACTCCCAAGCTCCAACGCATAAAGTTGCTCCCAGGCTACAGGAGCTTCACACATGTACAAGGTATATCTGAATGCTGGCGGTGTAGGCACCCAGCTGTGACCACGCACTCTCTCTGCCGTGCCTTGTGTCAAAACGAGCGCTTGCTCAGGCCTCTTTGTATGGCATTACATTAGTGCCTGCATTCCTGTCACCGCGCTGTGCGAGCGCTGAAATGCACGCATCGCCGCTCAGCACATGCATGGTGAACCTCGACAGCGCCAACGACAGAAAAACGCATGACGCCACATGCTTTCTGGCCCTTCTGGCCCCGCGCCGCACCCCTGCACGATAGGCGACGCACTCTGCAGACGAAAAAGCACAAGGGAGGACCGTCACATGTACCTGCTGAGCAACACAGACACTTACATACATGCATACCATACAAACATACATACATACCTGCTGAGCAACAGAGACGGCTCCGGCCCGAGGCGTGCCGACTTTTCCAAGGCACTGCTGAGCAGCGCTGCGGCATCGGCCGGGTCGGCAAACTTGCGCGCCACCGCGCACAGTATCTGCGCCAGCTTGAGCTGGTTGATCCGCGCCTCGAACTTGGCTATGAAGTCCGTGTAGAGGCGTATGAATGAGTCACCCTGCGAGTTGGCGTCGTCTTGCACAAAGTCGTACACCGCGACCGTGAGCTGATGCCATAGTCTGGGGGGGTGTCAATTGTGGCGGAGGTAGAAGAAACAGCAGGCTGGTGATTGTGGGTGTGGAGTGGATGAGGTGCTGCTGCATGAACCAGAGCAGCAGCAGCTGCTGCTGCTGGTGCTGCTGGTGCTGGTGTGGCAGCATCGACAGTTGCAGTTGCATGTCAGAGGACAGAGAGTCATGGAGTCCAAATCAACCAAGAGCAGAGGTCCCGATAAATTGCGAAGTCTCAACTCGAGCAGAAGAGCGAACAATGGAAGCGCGAAAGAGTGATATTGACTTGCAATCTTCGCCTGCAACATGCCACTCGTCTTTCACTCGGTAAGGCGCAGCGCAGAGAAAGATTGCTCTGGCGCACTTTCTGTTGCATTACTGTTGCATTACACTCACTTTCTGCTGAACAGCTCCGAAAGCTGGCTGTACTTGTCAGATAGCGTAGGATGCTGTATGGCCTGCTGCTCACAAAATTCCGTCATCGCCGCCGCTGCTGTGCCAATCAGTTGTGAACTCCCGGATATCCAGAACGGGTGTTGCGATCTTTAGAAGCAGCAGCTGCCAGCCGTCCCTCGTTGCCGCACAGCAATCGCCACCGTACCTCAGCAAAAGCTCTCCTCGCCACTGCCTAGTAAGCAAGCGGCTCCCGTTCGTGAAGTGCTGCTCACAGATCGCTGCAGAAAACTTTGGAAGTGAAGTTGGCTGAGAGAGAAAGAGGTACACTCCCGCGAGATGGGTTTTGGGGGAGGGATGAAGGGCGCAGCTGGCGCGCTGGCAGGCAAGCGGAGCCAGGACACCTTCGCCCGCGACTTCGGGCTGCCAGCGGTGTATTACAGACACTGCGTGCAACCATATCTTCGGCGCTCGCTGAGGTAGGATAGGATCTCACAAAGCAGCGCCGACAGCATGCAGCAAAGTCCTTTGTTGCTGCTGACTTTGTCGAGGGTAGTTATGCAAGGCTCGTGCAATCACCATTTGCCACCACAATGAGAAGCGCCGCACCATCAGTCATTCAACACAAGCAGTTCAATTCGATGCCCTTGAGAGCCTCAGGACGCAGTTGCATAGCACAACCCACAATCAAAGCACATCGCATGGCTCACACTAGTTTCACGTCAAGGCGTTGTGCTTGTTTGCTCAGTTTTCTTACTGTGCTTCTCTACTCCTCACGGAACTGTTTCATCACACAGGGCCGGCCTCGAAGCATATGCCCAGCAGCAGCAGCAGCCGCAGCAGCCCTGCAGCAGGAAACGCCGTCGCGCCAGCTACAAGCCTGGCCGTCACCTCCGCCTATACTGCAATGGGCTGACTGGCATTGAAACAGGCCACCTACTCCAAGCACCAGATGCCGATGGACAGCAGCAGCAGCAGCTGTCCATGTTGCTCGTCTGCGGCGCGCTGTACGAAGAACTCCCGCCAGGCGCTGCCGCTGCTGCCGCTGCTGCTGCCGACGCTGCGGAGCCCATGTACCAGCTTCTCGAGGTGCTGCGGCCCATGACCGTGCCCATTGCGGACAACAGCAGCAGCAGCCGCAGCACCAGCAGCACCAGCGGCAGCACCAGCACCAGCAGCAGCAGCAGCAGCGACGCCTTCGACTTGCACTTCTCCACCGACCTCGCGCGCCACACGTTCGCGCATCCGCCACCAGCCTCCTCGTCTGCAGCACCAGCGGCAGCAGCAGCGCCGCTGCCTCCTCGCGACCCAGTGCTCGTCGCCGTACTGCACGCATTCGCGGTCCGCCACGGCGACGCTCCCGCCAATCTTCACCATTTCCTCGCGAGCCTCGCAGCGCCGTCGCTGCCGCCGGCGCGCCGCCGCTGCCGCCGCGACGCGCTCGCGCAGTGCGCCCTTGCCGCGTGCCCCGAGGCACGCAGCGGCGGTGCCGGCGGCGGCGGCAGCGGCGGCTTCGTCAGCGCCGACTTCAGGCAGTGCCGCGAGCTGCTGCGCCGCGCGGACGCCGCTGCGGAGCTGCGCATTGCAGTGCCTCGGGATGGGCGCGTACGAGGCGCGTGCGCATTCGACGCGCGCTCTCGCGCTGTGCCTGCGGCGGCGGCCGCTGCCGGCGGCGACAGCGGCGGCGGCGGCGGTGGCGGCGCCCCTGGCAGCAGCCGCAAGAAGCACAAAGGCGGCGGCAAAGGCGGCGGCAGCGCGCGCCACGGAGGCAGCGGCAGCAGCAGCGGAGCTGATGCCAACGGAAGCGCCATTCACAAGGCCAGGGGCGGCGCCAGCAACGGCGGTGCAGAAGGCTCTGATGTGCACGCTGCTGCTGCTGCTGACGGCTTGCGCGGCGGCAGCAAAGGCGGCGGCGGCGGCGGAGACGGCCATCGCGCTGCGCCAGAGCGCAGCGCGCGCAACGCGTGGCTCATGCAGCTCGCAGCAGGCCGCGCATCCCCCCTAGATATGGACTGCATAGCGCTGAGCGGATGGTATACGGTGCCGCTGCACGCCGTGCCGCCGCCGCCTTGCAACGGCGGCAGCGAAGCCGCCGCTGCCGCTTGCGCCGCGCTGCCGCCACCGTCGCCGCTGTCTGCGGCCACGGCTGTCGTCAACGTCTCCTGGACGCTGGACGCGCCGGCAGAGCACTGCTGCGGTCCTGAGAACCAGGAACATTCCTGGCGCCGCGCCGCGCCGCCGCCGCGCATCGGCGCTCAGCCACCGGCAACAGCAGCAGCGGCCGCGGCAGTCTACTACCATCTGGTCCCCGGGGCGCGCGACCGGCGCTACAGCGTGGCGGCGGCGCCCGTGGCGGTGCCGATGGGGCATCACACTTGTATTTGGTGCGGGCTGACGCTGGGCGGGGCGCGCGCCGCGCCGCTGCTGCTGGCGCACCTGCGCGCGTCGCACGCGCTGTTCGCGTACAGCGCGGTCGTGGCGGCGCGCGGCGGCGGCGGCGGCGGCGACGACGACATGGAGGTTGAAGTTGAAGTGCAGGAGGGGGCGGAGGGCGCCGCCGCCGCGCTGCACGTGCTCGTCAAGCGCGCGTGGCGCGACGACGACGACGGCGGCAGCGGCATCAGCGCTCGGCAGCAGCGGCGGCGCAACGCTCAGCGCGCGCTGCCATTCGCGTGGTGCAGGCGCGCTGCTGCCGCGGCGGACGTGCGCAAGCGGCGGCGGCGGAGGGGGTGGGAGGGCCCGGTGCTGCCGGCGTTGGGGCCCATTCCAAGCGCTGCTGTCGCGCCCCGGGGGGGGCAGAGGGACCTGAAGCTCGTGCTGGATGCGCGGGCGGGGGGCAAGGGGTATGCTGCGCATGGGGCAGGTATGTATGGGGCAGCCAAGGGGGAGGGGAGGCAGGGGGCGTGGGTACCGCACCGACAGGTAAGAGGGTGCAGATACATGTATATATGTATGCGCGCGTCAATGCGGAGCATGGGTCTGAGATGTGCGAACCGCACGTCGTCAGCCGCGTCGCGCTCCTGTCATCACTGTCCAGTCAGGGCTAGGGTTTGGGGTCAAGGCCAGGTTCAAGGGTACTGCATGCATTGAGCATGCTCAGGCGCTTGACGCTGATCCTGACCGTGTTGCGCAATATCGCTGGCTGAACCACCGCAGCACTGCTACCCATTTATTTGAATGCAGCGTGCCGTTGCGCAAGAGCGACATGCACGTATGGTATGTATGTATGACGGCGTTGCCGCTTGTCAACAGGGGGGAGAATGCGGCTTGTCCCTTCCTAAGATGAATCGCGAAGGGTTAGCGTTAGGGTTAGGTTTACGTTTACCCGCGTTTACCCGCGCAGCGCTGAGCACTGCTGCAGTACTGGCACTCGCGCTCGCGCGCCGCTATGCATGAGGACACTGTGGACATTGCTGCTGGCAACAGCGGGATCACTCGCCTTGCTGACACGCCTCTTGCCACGGCCGCCAGTGGGGTGCCATCCGCTTTCCACACTGTGCTGACTGAAACCGATCTTTTGTGTATCTGCTAAATGCTGCTGCAGTACTACCACTTGCGCACGTGCGTACCGATGCGCGAGGACGGGATGGACATTGACTGTGCTTTGTGCTGTTGCCGCGAGTGAAATGTCATCCGCTCTTTTCACATTGCGCTGATTGAAACCTTGCCGCGCGGACTGAAACTGATGTTTTGTGTACCTGCTGAGCGCTGCCGCAGTACTACCACTCGCGCACGTGCGTGCCGATGCGCGAGGACGAGATGGACATCGACAGCGACGACGACGTTGACAGCAGCTGGCTGCTGCAGCAGAACGCGCGCCTCATCGACGAGTACGAAGACGTATCGGTGAGCAGTTACATGTGTAGCCCTAACTTCTAACGTTCACCCAACACTACACCATGTAGTGTGCTGCATCACTAGCCTCTTGCTCCACACCAGCAGAGGCAGGCATCAATGGGGCCAGGGGAATGGGTTAACTCCAAATTGTGAAGTAATTCGAAGTATATGCAGAACGTGCGCCCCATAGACGAATACGAGGACGTCTCGGTGAGCGGTGAATGTGTCGCCCTGACCCTACCCCTAACCTAACCGTAACCTAACCCTACATCATGTAGTGTGCAGGATCAGCGCATCCAGTTGCGGGGCAGGCTACTGATTGGGTTCCGCTGTTTAGGAGACTATTATGAAAGAAGCCGTCAGTCGCTGTTCGATTGGGGAGGCACATGACCTTGTTGTAAACTGAGTGCGTCATGTAGTTGCCAGTTCCCGTAGCGAGAGACTGTGCATGGTGCCCTCGTGAGCATGCGTGCGCTCAAGTGCCCCTGCGCCCCGCTTTGCACGCAATGACGCCCTCTGCAGCCCGCTGAACTGCAGCTTTCATTACGATCCTAAACCCTCTAGCGATCCAAGACCCCTCTTCGGCACTTAACCCCCTCCCCAACCCCCGTGCACAGGTCGCAGAGAAGACGTTCATGAAACAGCGGAACATGTACACGCAACTTGTTGCTCCTCAACCACCCATTCCCCCTGCAAACAGTACACTCTGATCTCATCAGCGCCACAGAACCCCGCCCCCCCATCCCCCCTCCCCCCCACCTCAGGTGGAGGACAAGGCGTTCATGAAGCTGTGGGACATGCACACGCGCGCGTTATTCCATCAACGCTCATAGACACCTCGGACCCCCCAATCGCCCCATGCACCCCCCCTGCCCCCCCAGGCGTAGGACAAGGCGTTCATGAAGCTGTGGAACGTGCTCACGCGCGCGTTCATTGATGCTCATCAGCACCTCAGACCCCCCCCCCCGTCCCCCCATGCACCCCCCGCCCCCCCCCCCCCTCGTGCGCTCAGGCGGAGGAGAAGGCGTTCATGAAGCTGTGGAACATGCACACGCGCGCGTTCGAGACCCCCAGCGACTCGTCCGTCCCCCTCTCGTGCGCCGTCTTCGCGCGCCGCTTCGCCCCCGCGCTGCTGCAGCGCGGCCTGCGCGCCAACTTTGTCCTGCACCTCTTCAACCTCTGGGACAACTGCCTCGTCTCGCCCAAGCACATCCACGCGTGCATGGCGATCGTCAACAACGCGGAGCAGCGGCTGCTGCGCACGGACGGCGGCGGCGGCGGCGGCGGCGCTGGCGCCTGATTGCACGCGTGCGTGTGTGTGTGGGTTGTGTGTGGTGTGATGGAGGGGAGAGCAGCGATGGTGTGTCAATTATTTCTCCGGGTACAGTTACAGTACAGTGACAGTACATTGGGGGCCCCGTGTACTGGCGCTGTGCTGCTCCGGTGTCCAGCGTCGGTGCTCTGCTGCAACCGCTGTTTGCCAATGAAGTCGACAATGGGTGTTAGAGAAGTCAAGTCGCAGTGTTGCTATCGAACACGTGGCTCTATGGCAGCAGTACGTCGAGGCCTCACTGCGTGGCGATCTGCTGATGTCTGTTCGGCTCTGCAGCTGCACTGGCGAACTGAACTTGCACACTGCCACACACAGGCAGGCTAAGGCAGGTGCTAGACTTGGAGCCACACAAGAGGCGACAGTTGTTTCCCTCTCGGTGAATGAACGTATGTCAGTCACATGGTGCCAACCTGTCGTTCAACTGCCTTTCATGATGAGTTCATGTGCACTTGCTTCTCGCCCATATGACTCCGGACTAGTCAGCTGCGACCACTGGAGAATGACAATCTCACATCATGCCCCCTTTCCATCCGGGCAGCTTGGTATCTTGATGAAGACGTGTCGCTAGCATCCGCTGCTCTATAGTAATCGCTTTATTGACAGCCTACCGTTTTGCAGTCCAGGCGAGCACTGTGCACACAAACATACCAGGCACACGATGCGCGACAGCTCGTGCACTTCAGCTGTTGTCCATTGAGGACGTCGGTACCTCAGTGCGATTCAACAACATTGGTTGCACATCGATGAATGACACTTGAAACACTTGCATACATGCGCAGTACTGCACGGTGAGCTCTTGCACTGCCTTCACATTGCTGACATGATGTGGCTGGAAGCACAAGTCTATCACTGAGGGCGTTTCTGGGTGGGGATCAGTCAGAATTACTCCGTCAATGGCGTGGTCAATTGCATTGTAAAAGGGTGTCAATGTGATGGTCAATTGCATTTCAAAAATCTGTCGTCATGTGCTGCTGTCACCTGAACCGGAAACAATGGGGGGTGTCCTCGGCGCGTTGCACACACCACCCGGTATGCTGCAGTATATGCTTCCACTGCATCGACTGTGCTGGCGATGGCTTGCAGCGCGCCGAATGCTGGCCAGCTGGTCACGTGTTCTCAGCGACAGTCTGTTGCACCACGGTGCTTACGACTTAGAATGTGCAAGGGCCTAGTGCCAACTTTGTGAATACATCAGTGATTCACATTACGTTTCCGAATATGCATGTATTGCAGATCAGTCGGCTTGAATGACTGTCTGATTCACATTGTAAAATATGTCTGCGCTTGGCGTGATTGTGTTGGCTGAAGCGGAAGGGTAGGATCTGGCCATACCATGTACATATTCAGGCCATATGCGTCAAGACGATGGAGTGAAGTGTGCATGTTCAAGGGGCAAGTGATGCTCAATGGTGCCATCATTGACATGATGTCCTTACCGCGGTTCCTGGCACCGCCCGGGCAAATTGTGCCGGAGCAATTCTCAAGGCACGAAGCAAGCAGCATATCGGCAATCAGCAATGGATGAATGGGAATGAACGTGAAGTCTATGCATTAGCATGTCAGTTCTGTAGCGCGTGCCCAATCCGCTTATCTTTCGTGGCTGCCTGCCCGCCTTCACACAGCCAAATTTTTGGCGCAATCTGCGCGCGCGCCAGATCGACCACTCTCCCCCCCCCCCAAGTACACCCCCCGTTTTTTTTTCGGGGCACGAAGATAGCACCTGCCTCTCGCAAGCCACTGGCCCCGTATACCCAGTGTTACTTGGGCAGCCATGGTGTCAGTGGGCTGGAGCCTGTGAGCTGCGCTCCCCAGCCTCGCGCCTGCCATTGCGTGCCTAGGAGAAAAGTACCGAAAGCTGAAGTGTGGCTTCGGGGTGAGGGCTGTGGGCATCAAGGCAGAGCGCCTGGCGGGGAGGCGAGCATGAGCTCGTCAACTGCGAAGGGTGGACACTTTGTCCAGATGCTGGCGTCGCTCAGCCTGTTCAAAAACCCTCTCAGTCGACACGCTGGTGCAGACAGAAAAGCCGCGCCGGTTGCTGGGGAGGGAGGAGTGGGGGCGAAGCAGGGAGGTCACCAACTGCAGGGCGTTCAGCCCAGGAATGGAGGGAGAGAGCTGCCTAAGCTTCATGAGACGGGGCACACACGATCGCTGACGAGCTCAACGTCTTCATTGAGGTAAGCGCAGGCAAAAAAAAAACTGGCGTGCTGTTCCCCTTCGTTTGCCTGCTTCCTATCACTGCTTTACGGGCGCTGGGCGACCCTGATCATGTCGGTCGTAAAGCGTATGCTGTACTCTCATTCTCCTGTACGGTGTGTTGGCGTTGTGGCTCGAGGGATGTCGCTCACTTGGTCGCTGATCGTCGTTTCTTCTGTGATTGCGAGTGAACAGCGGAGGGAGCCAGCATGCTGTCGACAGTAATGTGGCTCCAAGCGCCACTGTGGGGGGGCTGACCAGTGCGGAAGGAGCAGCAGCACCATCCGCTGTCGCAAACTTGCAAGAACATGGGGAGGAGGTGGCTGGAGTTGAATACGGCCCTCCCACGGATGTTGACGTCGAGCTGGGTTATCCCGCGGCTCTCATCATCAAGTATTGGAGAGAGAAAGAGCGGGACCCTGCGCGCGTCATGCGATACGATCCATCAGCTACCTATATACCGGTACGTCGCCGTGTGGAATTGCATGTTGGCTATGACATGACGGATGATGCGAGGGTCACCATGGCACTGACATTAGGATGTTGTGTCTTTTCAGATCACCGTATGTTGTGAAGTGTGTTTGCGTGCGCTCGCAACTAGATCGGGTTCACAGCTTTCTGATGACAAGCAGCTGTATGATTTGGCTTCTCTTGATACCCAGGTATCTTTTAAAAAAGCAGTGATGCCTGCACACACCTTAGGGTTCGGTCTTGGAGCATGTGGGGTTTGGCTGCTCAAGTGTTGCTTGAATGGTGCTGCGGGGCTCACTGCATGCGTTATGGGCGCTTCGCATCTGCTGCTTGTAAGGCTGTGAATGCTCTACCTGTGCATAGCATACGGCGGAAGTCCCTGCACGCCTTTGAAGTGTGTCCGCGCACCGTCAATGTTAACTCCAGCAAGTAAAATCATATGCCAAATGGGATAGATGCCAAGCTTTGCCGGCGACCGACACAGCAAACGCTCTCGTGCCGCCTAGTGTTGATTGCGCCTCCTGTCGCAGCATTGCTCGATGGCAGTTATGATTCTGCTCGCGTGAGTGCTCACCGCTCGTCACTGTGCTCTCGCGGCGCAGCATCGGCGGTACATGGTGGACTGGATCAGCGAGATAGGCGAGGAGCTAAAGCTGCAGCCGGTGACGATACACTCGGCGATATCCTTCTTAGATCAGGTGCGCAACTGAACACAGTGATCGCGCTGAGCTCGTGTTGATGCGCTATGCAGCGCCGTGGTATCTTATTAGGCGCGTCTACATTCCACAAGCAGTTGTGGAGCGTCACCAGCTTCTCTTGTAGCGGCAGCGCTCGTGGTCAAAGTGCAGCTGCATGAGCTGAGGGCCTCTGACACTACCATCTCCAGTCCTGACATTCATTCTGTCAACCGCTAGCCGTCCATCACGGAGCGAAAGCTGTCTTGTGCATATGTTCAGTGTGGCCACTTTTACCTAACAGCAACCCCGAGGCCACTTGCGTCTGCAGTGCAGATCGGACCTGTAAGAGTCGGGATAGGGATAGGGTTAGGGTTAGCACCACTGTGGGTGCGGGGCTAGGATTCAAAAAGCATGCCGAGTGTACGCCCTGGTAAGTTGCACGCCCTCTGTGTATCGGGGCAAATGCACTTGAGCAGCAACGAATAGGCGGCTACCCCTTCGTAGTGCACCCGCTGGCGTTTTTCTGCAAAGCCTTCTTTCTGACTGCAGCAGCCCAACTGCCGCATGATCGAGGTTCGGGGCTGAGCAACTACCTCAGGGTTAGGGTTAGGGTTAGAGTCGGGGGTAGATGCAGGGTCAGGGCAAGGGTAATGTTGAGTGCAGCAGCATAACTGCCAATAGCAGGGCCCATCTCGAAGGGGTACGTATATGCAGTAGCGAACGGGTATGTATGCAGCAGCGCACTGCTGACACAAGGCGCACGCGCTCCTTGACATGTTCCTGGCATACCTAGCTTTAGTCCGTGCGGTCGGTGCTTCCGATCTGACTCTGAGGGTCACCGCAGCTGAGCACTGACGCAATGCAAGGCACCAGCAGCGCTCAGCGTTGCGTGTTGCTGGGTGATTGGTGAAAAGGTCGTGCGTGCCCTCTTTGGTGTGTCGCATCACCTCCGCACGGTTCTTCCCGAGCATCAGTACAGGCTGAACTGCATCCGGCTCCCGTATGTACTGCTGAGGAGTGATACCCGTAGGTATGTGGGCACAACGCTCAGCAATGCTGCCAGTGTCACGTACCAGCCAGAGTTGGACACTGCGGGCAGCAGACGCGGCACTTGCAAGTCTAGTCAGCATTTGGGTTCAAGTTTGCTGTGACCAAAGCCATTGTAGCATCTAGCATACACGCGGCTTACTTCAACGTCGAGGTGTGAACAGTCAAGTTTAACGATGCGCGCAAGCTCGTGCAGCGCCGCCGGGCCAGGTATGCACCATGCTTAGGGTTGGGTTTAGTTAGGGTTTGGGTTGAGGGTTAGGGTTAAGGTTTTGCAGAGATGCACCCACGCTGACTTAGCCCAACTTGAACCCGAAACCGTGCTCAGGTGCAGGGCAGTTTTCAACCCTCAAGAATTATGTAACCGAAAGCTGACCCTAGCGCCAAATCGCGGTGAGTGGTGCGTGCCACTCAGGATCCGTACCCTGACCCCAACTTTAACCTCGCCCTGACCGTAAACCGCCGCCGCGCCAAATACCGGGCGTGTGCCGATTGCAACCTTGCCCTATTCCTTACCTTACATTGTTGCGCCAAAAAACAGGTCTTCTGGTTTCTGCTAATTTCAATCTCGCTCTGATTGTAAACCGCCGTCGCGCAACAACAGGAGCGTGTGCCCTATAACTTCGGCATTGCCCTCCTCCTTACCCACGTTGTCGCAGCAACACAAGAACAGGTCTGCACCACTCAGCGCTATGCCTAACTTCAATCTCGCTCTGATTATCGTACACCGCCGCGTAAACCACCCCCCACACGCGTGTATACCCCAATTTCACCATTGCCCTTATCCTAACCCCCTCACGTCGTCCGCCACAAAACAGGTCTGCACCACCCAGGGCTATGACCCCAAGGGGTGGCGC
Organism: Tribonema minus; assembly: GCA_017506865.1. Taxonomy (NCBI): domain Eukaryota; class Xanthophyceae; order Tribonematales; family Tribonemataceae; genus Tribonema; species Tribonema minus. Next base: position 180,057 of record JAFCMP010000027.1, on the reverse strand, counting down.
CTCCAGGCCATCTGCTGCCTGTCGGTCGCCGCCAAGTACGAAGAAGCGGAGCGCAACATGCCCATGGTCAGCGAGATGGCGATAGCCGCGGAGACGCGCCTGACAACGGGCATGGTCACGCAGGGGGAGCTCTCGCTCGCGCGCGGCCTCGGCTGGGACATCAGCCGCGTCACCGCCATGCACTTCCTCGGGTACTACCTCCACCAGGGGGTGACGTTCCTCTCGGACGAATGCCAGGTGGGTGGAACTTGAAGTAGCAACACCGCCGTGCACTTATCGGGTACTACGTCCATCAGGGGGTGGCGTTCCCCTCGGATGAATGCCAGGTGAGTTTTTTCATCTCAGGGGTTGAACTTGAAGTAGCAATGCCTGTCTCACACGCACATACTTACTGCCACCAGGGGGTGACATTCCCCTCGGACGAGTGCCAGGTGGGTTCTTTCTCCCCGGTGGTTCAACTTTTATTTGATAGCAACGCTTCCTTCACGTGCACCTGCTACTGCGCCCTCAATGCAGGCAGAACAGGCTGCAACCAATGATAGCTGGGGCACCTGGGGCGCTCGTGTGCTTAGGGTTAGGGTGAGGATTAGGGTTAGGGTTGGGACATTTCCCTCCAGGGGATGAGTCTGCTGTGCAGTGCCATGCACTTGCATGCACTTTTCTGCGGGCGTATGTATGTACCTATGAGCATCGGACACGAGCTGAGGGTCGGTCTCGCCATTGCCAGGTCCATCGTCATCAGCAGGCGCTCCCTGTAGGCATGGAGGTGTGTGATAACGTTACAAGTATGTGTCATGTATGACGCACGGCGCCTCTTCCATGCCCGACTGCAACCACCACGAGTGATTGCAATCTCGCATCAGACCACAGCAGCCGGGCCTCTGGGGATCCCATCATATGTATTGAAAATATCAGCGACACTCTGCTTATCTGTCATGCAGGTACGCCCGCACCCAGAGCACGTGTTTCAGCTATTGATCTCCTACAGCAATCATCAGACCCCCCTCACCCCCCCCCCCCCCCCCCCCTTTCCCCCTAAAACCCCCACACTGCGCAGGGGCGCGCGCTGGTGACCAAGGTCACCCGCTACATGAAGAAGTACGTAGAGTTCTTTGCCAACCTGTGCCAGCAGGACTACTCGTTTCAGCGTCACAGACCATCCACCATCGCCGCAGCGTCGATCCTGGCGGCGCGGCGCGCGCTGTGCATCGCCCCACTGTGGCGCCCGGAGCTCGAGCGCCTCACGGGCTGCGCGCCGCGCGACATACAGGTGCGTCCTGCGTCAGTGCTCAGTTCGCTTCGCTTGAAGTTTAAGCGCCTCCGACGCTGCGCGCTGGTGCTTTGTGCCTCACCTAGTAGCACTAAGCATGTATGCAGCGCGCCGCGCGACATACAGGCACGTCCTGCGTCAGCGCTCAGTTCGCCGTCGTTGGAGTTAGTGCTTGAAGTTGGAGCGCCTCACGGGCTGTGCGCCGCGCGACATCCGGGTGCGCAGCTTGCAGTACATGCGCATGTGTCAGTCCGCAGGCGTTGCGCATGGACACGAGAGTTTGGGCTGTGCTGCGGCAGGCCTCATCATACGGCACCCGAAGACGCATAAATGTATGGTCCCGACCGCATTCGAACAGGCATGCACAGAAGAGGCACCATCAAGCACAGTGCCACACCTGCTCCTTTGCAGTACCCCCCCCCCCCCCCCCCCCCGCCGTGTGCCTCACACGCTTCTGTCGGGTGCTTCAGCACATGTGCCTGCTCCTGACCTACTTCAACTGCCTATAGGGCACTTCATTCATACTGACGTGACGTACTGCAACCTACCTTACCCCGTGCGCAGGCATGCGCAGAGGAGGTCTGGGCGTTCTACGAAGCCATGTTCCCAACACACCAGCCGCTCCGCACTTCCGGCTCCGAGCCTAAGCCCACTGCGGGAGCAGCGCTGTAAGGGACCCCCTGGTCCCCCCCCCCTATCTCCCCCTCTTCCTCCCCCCCCCCTTTTGCGGCACAGGCCACACAGAGGGGGGGCATGTGCCCGCATCGGAGCTTGCCTCCCATGCACTCTGTGGGTCCTGGTTGGCGGGGGGGGGGGGGGTATGGGGGGTATCTGGTATGGATGGGTGCCTACCCTACAGACTCAGTCTGCTACCGCTGTGTTATTTGTATTCCCGCGCCTGCCCCCCCTACTCCACCCCCTGCGCAGCCAACAGCTGCGGGGGGGTCAGGAAAGGGACGGGGGGGGGGCGGGGGGCAGGGGGAGGGCAACGAGAGGGGCCTGGTCCGGGGCGGGGGTGAATGTGTATAGTTTGCGGCCTTGTGTGCGCTGCGCTGGCACTTGGGTGGGCACGCGCGCGCGTGTCACGCTTGCGAGGAGCTGCCTGAGCACTGAGGCTGCGGACAAAAGAGTTCTGATTTCCTCCTGTTACTACAGCCACCGTACGCGGCGCCCGCGTGCGCTGCTGCTGCTGCTGCGGCAGCGGCAGCGACGCGCATTGGCGGCGCAGCCATGCTCAGCACACCGCCATAGCGTGCTAGCGTGTCAATGGCACCTCCTTCTGTCCGTCTCTGTTTTGCCCCCGCCGCGCTGCTGACTGAAGCAGTTTTTGCAGCCCACGGTTGGGGGGTGGGGGAGGGGAGAGGGGGAAGCGGGCTGCTGCCGATTGCGGGGGCTCCCACTCTGTCGGCTCAAGAGAGTAACGTGCGGTAGTAGCACTATACACAGCATACAATCGACGGGGGGCGGGAGGGGGGGGGGGGGGGCATTTGAGTGACATGCAGCTTTTGCCGCCTGTGCCCGCCGTAGCAGTGTTCACTATGGTCATGAAGCTCATTATTTGTGTTATGTGTTACAAATGGGCACGCTCCAGTCCCCTCTACATACCATCTGCAGCCTGTGTCTGCTGCTTGTCGCTGCTGCTGCTGTGCCGTGTGTGCGCATACTTGAGCCTACATACTGTATCACACAGGCCGCTGGAATGCTTTGTTGTGCTTAGGCTGGAAGTTGTACTGTTTCTAGTGACACTTGTGCACTTGCTCGCATGTGCAGATAGTTTCCATATGGTGGCCTCCTACCTCAATGCGCACGTAACAACAACAGCTGCAGCTGGTCTGTGGTCTGTTAACGCCGCAGAGGACAATCTCCTGTGCGCAAAGCGGCTATGCGCATGGTGGGGGGCAATCTTTGGGGGGGGGGGGGGGGGCGTGATGCGACACATGATTTGTCAGCACTTGAAGTACTAGCTGACATGCACGTTGACATTTTGGCAGGAATGATTTGTTCCAATATACATGAGCTCAACGATCTTTTCGATTCGTTTTTCATACATGCTGTCCGAGCTGGCATACAAAACGCGGTGTGCGCTAGTGTGTGGTACGAGCATTCACATGCACAGGCGCCAGGATGCATGCAGCTTGGCACTCAAACATGGGGACGCCCTGTCCTTAATAGTGCACACCTTGTAGCAGCTGACAATGGCGTGCAGGCATATAGCACGTCCGCTTGAACGAGCAGACCTCCTGTCTTGACACAGGTGTGCAGGTATAAAGCACGTGAGCTTGCCGTCACACCTACATGCTCACCCCAACCCTGACCCTCACGAGTTGCAAGCCACAAAGCAGCGCAACACAAGACAGGAGGTCTGCTCGTTCAACCGGTGCACTGCATGTGCTATTGCTGATCGTGTTGCAACCGAAGCGCGCTCAAAATCGCCGCGATATCAGCGCCCTCCCGTATCATCGCGGGAACTGCCTGCACCGCCGCCGCTGCGGGAAGCAGCGCATCCGTGCCGCACCCACAATTATACAGCCGCCGCAACGCCTCTGCGCCTGGACCGCCGCCAGAGAGCACTGCGTCCGCTTCCACCCTCAGACCCTCCAAGAACTCATCGCACAGCAGCAGCGGGGCGCCAGTTGCGGCACCGGCGGCGGCGGCGGCGGCAGTGGCGGCACTGGCACCGGCGGCAGCGTTGACGAGCGCGCTGCCGCCGCGCTGCCGCGCGCGCAGCATCGCCGTCAGCAGCCGCAGCCCCCACGCCGCTGCGTATGCGGACGTGCCGCTGGCGCCGCCGCCGCCGCCGCCGCCGCCGCCGCCGCCGCTGCCGCTGCCGCTGTCGCAGCAGCAGCCGGCCGCGAGGCGGCGGACCAGGTGCTTGGCGGCCAGGTGCAGGCGCGGCGCGGCATCGCACTCCGCCGCCGCCGCATAGTCGAGCGCTGCCCTGCACAGCGTGCCGTGCGCTGCCGCCGCGGCGCGACCGTCGCCGCCGTGCTGCAGCGGCGCCATCAGGGGCTCCAGCCACCCCCCTCCCCCTTCGCCGCCCCCCCCATTCTCCTCCTGCTCATCGTCGCACAGGTACTTGCGGAACAGCGACAGGGGGTGCGCGGGGGCCGGTGCGCCGGCGGCGGCGGCGGCAGCGCCGCCGCTGGTGCCGCCGCCGCCGCGCCGCAGCGCCGCCGCGGTGCGCCGCTTCACGAAGATGCGCAGGTTGGCGAGAAGCGCGGCGCGCAGCGCGGGATCGCCGCGCAGATCCAGCTGCAGCGGCATGTGCTCCGCGCTCACGAGCGTGATGGCGGCGACCGAGTCGAGCTCGGGCAGCGGGCACGGCGTCACCGCTGCCGCCGCCGCCGCTGCCGCACCAGCACCAGCAGCAGCAGCAGCGGCAGTGCCGGCAGCAGCGGCGGGAGCGGTCGCCAGTGGCGTTATTTGCAGGGCGACGGAGGCGGGGAGGCCCGTGTCGACGTCCACCGCCTCGACGCAGCGCCGCTGCACGGCGAGCACGTACATGTGGCGCAGCGCCTGGAGGTGGTAGCGGTTGTCGGTCGTGGTGGCGGGGTAGCGCGGGTAGAAGGCGGAGAGGAGCGCCGCCACCGCGGCGTTGTCGCGGCTCAGCGTCGCCATGCCGCCCTGCAGCAGCAGCAGCGCCGTCGCCTGCGACAGTGCCATGTGCGTGCCGTAGGTGACCGTGGCGTCCACGCGGAATCTGCGCGGCGGCGGCGGCGGCGGCGGCGGCGCGCAGCGATGAGGGATCGAAAGTTGAAGTGAATTGATAGGCATCGGCTATGCGGCTACCACACACACACACACACACACACACACCACAGTTTGCACAGTCGCACTGCACACACATGCATACATACCCTGTCATATACACCTACCTACCTCATTTCGCGCAGTACGCTGAGGCACTCCACACACCTCACTTCGCATAGTATACCGTACATACATACGTACCCTATCACATACACTGATACCTACATACCTTAGTTCGCGCAGTATGCCAAGGCACTCCAAGTCGCCAGTCCCGGCCATCACCATACCCAGCCCCAGAGCTGTAGCACACAGACACGTCTCCAATACAGCGCGCTCCGGCCTTCGTACGGCCTGCTTCAGACCGCCCGACCCCTCTCTGTCGAGCGGCACAGGCGATGTCAATATTGAGAGTCAGGGATGCAGATGGTGAGGTTCAGAATTTAAATGTCAGGCTCAGGTTGAAAAGGAGGAAAGCTGAATGTGTGACGTATTCACCCGTGGATAGCTCCCCCCCCGCGATATCGTTTCTGGCTACCGGGAGCTCTAACCCTAACCCTAACCCTAACCCTAAGCTGTAATCAGACCGCCCGACCCCTCTCTGCCGAACGGCACAGGCGATGTCGAGAGCCAGAGATACAGATTGTGAGGTTCAGATTTTGTTAACGTCAGGATAGTGCGCGCAAGGCTAAAGTTGAGAAGCAAGAAAGCTGGATGTGTATGTAACTGGGCGTAACATGGAATACTTGCGTACATGTCCGAGAGAAAGATGGCGAGGTTCACAGATTGCGGAGTGCAATGTATTATGTGCATTATTATGTGCAAGCCCCAAGTTCAGAGTAAGATGCCGGGTATATATATGTGACAGTGGGCGTGGAAGACACACTTAAACTTTAAACTTCAACTCCAAATCAAGTCCTGTCGTTCTGTTGACACTGCTGCTCGCAAAACCCCTGGTGTCTAAACGACACATTGCGACAGACAGACTGGCGTTCATTGCTGTAGACTAGACAACATGGGTCAGGGTTAGGGTTAGGGTTAGCCTAACCCTCAACGCTGTTGCGACGTCCTGGCATGTATTGCTGTCGTCCAGACGGCACCGCTGCAACACCTGGGTTCACTGCTGCCGTCTACACCGTCGCGACCCTATTTCCAACCCGAACTTCAACCCTCAAGACTGCCGTCAGGAAGGTGCTGCTTTACATGGATCACTGTCAGATTCACTGATCACAATATTGATGTTACCCACGCAGCATCATTGTGACGTCTCACTGAAGCAACATGAAGTGTCTGAGCAAGTGCAAGAAGCTGGAGTGCCTACGTGGCTCACGCCCTGTTTTCATAACTTCAATTTCAACTCACCGAAATGACTTGAAGTGCCTGAGCAAGTGCAAGGCACACACTGTACATAGGCCCTGCCCCCATATATATATCTCAGGCCCAGCATCAAGCGGCCCCACAATAGGAATAGGCCCCCACTTCATAACGTCAACTGTGACTCACCGAAATGACTTGAAGTGCCTGAGGAAGTGCAGGCAAGCGCGCTTGGCGCTTGGCTCCGCGGTGCCCGCGTATCTCAGGCCGAGCGCGAAGCAGCCGCCCGCAACAACGTACGCGTGCGCCTGACGGATGTTCTGGCGGTCCACTGTGGCCCGCAGCGCGTCTGGCAGCGGGTCATCAAGCCTGGCAAACTCCTGCGCGACGACCTGGAAGTTCAAGTGGAAGTTTGGGGGTGGCGGCACAGCGCCAGGGTTAGGTGTAAGATTAACTTATGAATAGTGTTGAGGCTGGGGAGGGTGCATTTGTCGGATGTTTTGGCAGCGGCAGGTCCCGCTGGGCAAACTCCTGCGCGACGACCTGCGAGTTGAAGTTGAAGTTTGGGTATCAGCGGCATTGAAAGTTGGCGCGTGGAGGCGCGCAAGTCACGCGGCGTCAATGCGGGGTATCGGTGCGACGACATGAAAGTTCAAATTGAAGTTTGGTGTCAGCAGCAGCAAGGCAGCGCACGGAGGTAAAGTGAAGTGTCGGCAGCATGGCGAACTCAGCGCGTGCGCTGAAAGTTCAAATTGAAGTTTTGCTGCTCCTACACCCAGTCCAGTGCAGGGCGCGCGTCGTCCCGCAATACTCATTATTTCTTACCCTGAAGTGATTATCCATGATACTACTCTCCCATGGCGTGCACTTCAACCAAGCAGTCACCTCAGGAAGCTCCTCGACCCACTCCAGTTCCAAGCACATGCCGTCGCCTAGCAGTCAAGTTAACATAGAATACTCCTGAGGTAACAACAATGATGCTCATCTTGATGCGTGCTTCACGTAGCGCTGCTGCCTCACCTCCGGCAGCTGCTCCTCCGCCCACTCCAGCTCCCTAACCCTAACCCTAACCCTAACCCTACTCCCAGCACGCCTCATCGCACAGTACTCATCATATATTACCTCTGAATTGATATCCGCAACACTCTTTATGCGTGGTGACGCACTTTTCAACGGAGCGCTGCCACGTCCTCACCTCAGGCAGCTGCTGCTCGACCCACTCCAGCTCCGGGCGTGCACTGTCCCACAGTATGAGCGTGCGCGCAACGACGCGCAACATGAGCACGTCCGGCCGCACAAAGTCCAGCAGGAAGTGCGTGTGTGGCAGCGCCAGGCGCTCCGCCTGAGGCGCGACGCGGCGGCAGAAACAGCGGGCAGTTACGCGGCGGCAGTTACGCGCTGGCAGTTGCGCGATCTGAACCTGCACGCGCCAGGCGCGCTGTCGCCTGCAGCGCAATGCAGCGGCAGAGCAGCGGGCAGTTACGCGTTGGCAATTACGTGATCTGAAACCGTGCGCCAGGTGCGCTGCCGCCTGCAGCTTGCGCAGCGGGGGCAGCGACGCAAGTCGGTGTGTGTGCGGCGCCGTTACGGCAGTGGTTCATTGGGTGCAGGTCTGAGCGTGAACTTAACAAACGCGCCTGGCATTACACCGATGTTTAGTACACATATCATTCTAAGACTACGGTAGGTATACCTGCGTCGCGTTGCCGGTGCTGCATGTACGTGAGCCCCAGCGCCGCCACCGCCCCCGACAGACTTATGGGATATACCACGATCACATGCAAGCAATTAGACATACCCACACTCTCATAGAGTATACACATGAATTCTCAGAGTACCGTGTACCTGCGTCGTGTTGCCGGTGCGCATGTACGTCAGCCCCAGCGCCGCCACCGCCAACATAAGACTTCTGGAATACACCATGATCACATGCAAGCATCCACAGCCGTACCCACATTCTTTGTATGCATACATCTACTTTCAGAGTACGGTAGGTATACCTGCGTCACATTGCCGGTGCGCATGTACGTGAGCCCCAGCGCCGCCACCGCCCCCGCCGCCGTAACGTCCACGTTCACAAAGTCCGAAGCGCACATCCTGGACGCCCCCGACGATTCCCCCGAACCCGGCATGATCCCCGCCGCCAGCGTACTCCCGAGGCCCACCCCCCCCCTCCTGGTGCCCGCCACTCGGGGGTCTTTGCCCCCCGCTATGAACAGGTGCAGGCGGTCTTCCATGTGGAGGTCGGCAAGGCCGGGGTCACAGCCGCGCCCCAGGTCGACCATGCCGAGGGCTAGGCCCGCTGCTAGAGAGTAGGCCTCGCGGTCTTGGACCTGCAATAAGGGGGAGGGGGGGGGGGGCACGTGTTTCTAGGTTGAGTTCGTCAGCGAGTGTGTGATGACTGTATAGGGGGGGCCAGGGGGGAAGCGGCTTGCGTGCGATTGGTTGTGGTTGACTTGCGCTCGTGGACGCGTATAGGACGGGGGGGGGGGGGGGGGGGGGGGGGGGATTGTGAGTTGTGATTGTCAGCCAGTGTGACTTGCGCTATTGGACGCGTATAGGACAGGGGGGGAAAGGGGGGTGTATGAGTTTGTGGGCTGATGCAATGTTTTCGAAAGGAAAAGATTATAACGGTCCACTTGAATATTAAAAAAAGGTCCGTTTTGGCGCACTGACCCAAAATCCACCATATTTGTGGTGAAAGCGCCGCCGAGGCCCTTGCCAGGGAGTACGATTCACGGTCTGAGTCATACGCAGTGGCAGTGCATGATGCTGTCGTGTAACAGATCGGCATTAGCTCAGGATTAGGGCTTGGGTGACGGTGCTGCCATGATGCAGGCATTTGGGCTGAGCGTTGGCATTCCAGTCACCCGTACCCTGACCCCTGATCATAATCCCAGGCTGGCATATGGTATGCACTTCAAAGCTTGCTGACGGCGATAGAATATCATGCGCAGCACTTGAAGTCCGGTGCGAACGTTACATACCTACATACCTCACTTGTCACGCCGTGGTACCAGGCCAATGATGGAGTTGTGTGTGCCAGTCAGCACTTGAAGTTGCGTCCATACGGCAGATGTCAAGCCGTCCCGATGAACTGTTGGTGGGTATGTTGGTATGTTTTGTGTTCAGGCTGACTGGTCGAGCCGTGACACCAGGCCAATGAAGACTGTGTGTGACACTTCAAGACAAGCTGGCAACTTCAGGCCAATGATTAAAGACCGTGTGTAGCATTTGAAGTTGAGCGGGTATTCAAAGTTGAGTGGGTACATAGGGTACAAGTACTCATGTTCGGGCTGACCCTGTCGAGCCATGACACGAGGTGAAGGGCACATGAAGTTCATGTACACAGGAAGGTCATGCACACGTAGTTCATGTACTCCTACATGAAGTTGGGCGGCTACGTTGGTATCGTTTTCGCACTGACTGTGTCGAGCCGTGACACCAGTCCAATAAAGGTAGTGTGTGGCACTTCAGTAAACGGGAATATAATCAGCTGGTAGGTTGACATTGTCCAGCCGCAACACCAGGCCAACGATGAAGTTCATGTACACACTGAAGTTCATGAACATGAACATAGGCGGGTATGTTGGGTATCGATTTTGCACTGACCTTGTCGAGTCGTGACACGAGTCCAATTTCCGCCAGCAGCAGCTCCGTCACGAGCCTGTCGCCGGTGGCCATGTGCAGCAGGCCCAGGCCGTAGAGCGCTGCCATCTGCACCGTGTCACTGCACCACGCTGGCGTCTCTTCTGACACGGGCCACTGGCTGAGCATGTGCCACCTGCCGCGCACACACACAAGCAATGGTATATGGGTTTCTGTGTGATTACGCTGCATGTGCATATGAGAACATCGTATGTATTACCACATTGTGTGATGTGTCACCACTGCACCGTGTCGCTGCACCATGCTGGCGTCTCTTCTGACATAAGCCACTGGCTGAGCATGTGCCACCTGTCCTTCCGCGCAGAAAAAAAAAAGAAAAGGTTCACATCAGTTCTGTCATCCAAACATGTATCACGCGCGGCATCTTGGACTTTGGGTCATGAAGTTCACACGCTTAGAGTTGAAGTACTTCAAGCTGAAGTTCTGTCAACGCACCTCAGCGCTCGGTGTACGAGCCTGCTGCCGGTGCCACGCCGGTAAGTAGTGAACACAAATAGTTGAACACGTTGTCCACATCATATACATGACGGTGCACGCGCCTTGCGAGGCACCTTCAAAGTTGTCATCATGACATGTTAGGCGTGGCAGTATGGAACTTGACATGTGTATACTTCGTAGTATACTTCTATGGTATGTGCTTGAAGTAAAACCACTTCGTTGTTCCTCAGCGCTCGGTGTATGAGCCTGTTGTCGGTGCCGCGGCGGTTGTCATCCAGACTTGTGTCATGAATCATGCGCGACATCTTGAACTTCCGGTCATAAGGTGCACACGCTTTGAAGGTTCACACGCTTTCAAGTTCACATGCTTGAGTTTGAAGAATTTCAAGCTGACGTACGCCGAAATACCTCAGTGCTCGGTGTATGAGCCTGCTGCCGGTGCCGCGCCTGTCGGCCGCCAGTCCCAGCAGGCAGCCGATGGTCGTGAAGGGGCCCTGCGAACCATCCGTGCGTTGCTCCAGGTACCTGCCACGGCCAGAGGCAAGGTCACAGCACGAGTGCATCAGACTCAAATTGAGACTTGAAATTGCGCGAGTCAATAGGGGCCCTGCGAACCGTCCGTGCGTTGCTCCAGGTACCTGCCGCGGTCGGAGGCACCACGAGTGACTCAGAATGAGACTTGCTTGGGATTGCGCAAGTCAATAGGGGCCCTGCGACCCATCTGTGCGTTGCTCCAGGTACCCGTCACGGTTGGAGGCAACGTCACAGCACGAGTGATCCAGACTCAGCGTCATCGCCCGTCAGCGTTCCGAGGCGGTCGGCCTCAACTGTTGAGCACTGTATCCGCTGCAACCCTACATACATACATACCCTGGGAGAGGAGCATCAGCGACACGCCCCGTGGACCTGCTGCCACAACCCCCGCCTTATCATGCCGTGGCCCGTCAGCAGTGCCTTCAGGCGGCCAGCCGGACCCCCCTGCTGAGCACTGCATCTGGACCCCCTAATCCTGACCCTAATCCTAACCCTGACCCTAAGCGCTGCAGCTCCGCACATCTCATGCGCAATAAATACATACCCCAACGCGTGCATACCCCAAGAGGTCGCCAGCGTACATGCGCAACACATCCTTGCGCGCATACCCCGGGAAGTCGTCATATATAGCGCGAGAGCGCAACGCAGCAAACCCCATCCACCTCGTGATGCCGTGGCCAGTCAGCGCCTGGAGGTGGCCCTGACCTGAACTCTAGCCCTAGCTCTGCTGAGCAGCGCATCGCCCTAACTCTGAAAAGCTTTGGCGATGTGCCAGAGGTGTTCCGCACCCACCTGGCGATGTCATGGCTTGAGCGCTGCGACAGCGACATACGTATACCATACATACCCTATAGAGTTCACATACAATGCAGCCCTTGCACCAGAGAAGCGTCAGCTTTTTCCCCCAGCAAAAGCGAGTGACAGTACCATGCAACAGCCGCAGCAGATTAGCACAGCACGCGCACATGAAGATTGCCCTCATACAAGGATTTATGAATGTTGACGTGCGCACGCACCTGGTGATGTCATGGCCAGTCAGCACCTTGAGGTGGCCCTGCAATCCTAACCCTAGCTCTGCTGAGCAGCACATCGCGCTATCGTCTGAACCCTGAAAACAATCGACAATATGCTAGAGATGTTTCGCGCCCTACCTGGTGATGTCGTGGCCAGTCAGCGCCTTGAGGTGGCCCTGCATCTGGACCGTAATCCAAACCCTAGCACTGCTGAGCAGTGCATCGCCCTCATCCTTGATATACACTACATATTGGCGATATGCCAGAATCGTTTTGCATCCCACCTGGTGATGTCGTGGCCAGTGAGCGCCTTGAGGTGGCCCTGCAGGCCGAGGGCCAGCAGCAGGCCGTCCTGCGCCTTGCTGGGCACTGCCCCCGCCCTGTTGTACAGCACCCACGCGCGCGTCATGGCAGGAACGCCGCCGCCCGCCGCTGCCAGCCTGCAGGCCATGAAAGCATTGCATTGAGCATGGGAGGGATCGTCGCAGCTGAACACCAGGTTGCGCAACCCTTGTTGAGCCACGTATCAGTCAGTGCGATGGCCGTCCATACATACATACCCACGCGCGCGTCATGGCGGGCACGCCGCCGCCTGCCGCTGCCAGCCTGCGGTGTGGCCGTGTGAGCAGCTCTTGGGGTTATGGGGGAATGTGGCTACATCAAGGGATAGTTTGGGACACGGTAATGTGGTCCGCAGTGAGCTGCTGGTCATACACATGTACAGCACCCACGCGCGCGTCATGGCGGGCACACCGCCGCCTGCCGCTGCCAGCCTGCGGTGTGGCCGTGTGAGCATTCGGGGGTATGGGAGAATGTGGCAAATGCAGGGGTTAGGGACGCGATAGTGTGAGCATTTGGGATTTTGGGGGAACACATGGCAGCATAAAGGTTCAGGACACGGTGGTGTGAGCATTTGGGGTTATGGCAGAATGTGGCAACATCAGGGTTAGGGACACGATGATGCGGTCCACAGTCAGCTGGTGGTCAAGCATACTTACATACATATGCACACGCGCGTCATCGAGGGCACACCGCCGCCTGCAGCAGCGGCATTCGGGGTTGGTTATGGTCAAACATGAACTTCAGGGTGAGCTGCGCCTGGTGTCTCAGTCAATTGACAAGAACGATGCATACATACATATAGGCATACATACATTCGTACCCACACGTGCGCCATCGCTGCCAGCCGCCGCAGCCTAACCCTCACCCTGACCCTACTAATCCAGGGTCACGGGGCAAAGCTTAGGGCCTGGTTCATGAGGTTGAGGGTTAGGGTTAGGGTTCGGGCGGTGGTGTTACCCTGACTTGCTCATCCGACCCTCACCCTAACCCTTGGTAAGCCCGCACATCACCTCTAGACTATCAAAGCACTTGAAGAAGTATACAAACGTACCTTAGACCTGCGGCAACACCGCTGTGGAACTCGGGCCACGCGGTCCACTCAGCGGAAACGTCGAGCGCTGTGGTGTCCAGGTTACCATGCAAAAAAAGGTCACTTTTTGAACTGTAATTACGCACTTCTATGAACTATCAAAGTACTTGAAAGTATACACACGTACCTTAGACCTGCGGCAACACCGTTGTGGAACTCGGGCCACGCGGTCCACTCGGCGGAAACGTCGAGCGCTGTGGTGTCCAGGTTGATGGTCACGCCGGACGGTAGAACGCGCCCCGCCAGCGACAGCGGCGGTATCGGCAGGGGGAGGGGGTCCTGCAGTTAGGGTTACGGTTAGAGTTAGGGTTAGGGGGAGAGGGTCCTGCGGCCGCCACAGTGAGGTCATGTGAGGCGCAAGGGTGAGCAAATGTGCATGTGGGAACTTCAAGCTCAAGCGTGCGCCACGAGCGGCTTTCGTCGAGAGCCGCGGGTCATCTATGAGGAGGTCTACTTCAGAGGGTTTCAGTAGTTCAAGTGTGGAGAGGTAGATAACGTCTGAATGACTCAGAACGCAGGCGACGGCCAACGACGGTAACAGCGGCGCGCTACTTAGGGCTAGGGTTAGGGTTTGCAGCGGCAGTACACGGAGGGACACCGAGCAGGTCCTGTTGCCGCTGATTAGGGTTAGGGTTCGACATGTGACGGTGAGGGCTAGGGTTAGGGTTAGGCCAGTGGCGTGCCAGCAGCGCAACAAAGCAGCAGCAATGCGAGACAGCACCAGTTCTACACTTGCTGAATTTGAAGCAGGTGCAAACGCGTGAATGACATGAGTGACGGATGCCTAACCTTGACCCTGACCCTAGGTCGAATGCCATCAAAAGCCGCACTAGAATGAGGTATATCGGGGTGAGCATGCGCCTGCGGCTTGCGGCAGAAGTTGCCAGCAAGAGGCTGCGCACGCGTGGTTGGGCCCCCATACTTGAAGTACAGTTGACACAGGGTGAAAATGCCAGCTTCACGGCGAGGGGAGCAGCGGCGAAGGGCCGAAGGATTGGGCTGACGGTTTCCCATCATACACCTGCAGCGTCAACTGCACCACGCCCGCTAGCACGATAGCCAAGTGGCAGCGCACTTCAACTTTGAAGTACCTGCAGCAGCGTCGGCAGGACGCCGCCAAGCAAAGAGCATGCTCACTTCAAGCTTGAAGCACCTGCAGCAGCATCAACTGCACGACGCGCCGGTCAGTGCTACGGCTTCAACTGTGAAGTACAAGTACCTGCAGCGTCAACTGCGTGGCGCCGGCCAGCGCTACAACTTTAAACTTTAAACTACAAGTACCTGCAGCAGCGACGGCAGCACGCCGCCGAGCGAGAGCATGCTCACTTCAACTGTGAAGTACCCCCACCGTCAACTGCACATGACGCCGGCCACCGCTACAACGTACGTGTACGTGCGCCGTCAACTGCATGCCTCTGGCCAGTGCTACAACTTCAACTTTGCAATGTCAACCTCGAGTTGAAGTACCTGCAGCAGCGACGGCAGGACGCCGCCGAGCGAGAGCATGCCGCGCGCCGGCGCCGCCGCGAGCATGCGCTCGCACAGCTGCAGCAGGCGCGCCTGCTGCCGCGCGAGGTGGTCGTGGTCGGTAACCTCCGGCGCGCGCTCCAGGCGCAGCGGCTGGCGCCGCGTGCAGCGCAGCGCGCGGCACACCTCGCGCACCCTTTCGCGGCGGCGGCGGGGAGCGAGGAGATATGCGCGGCAGTGCTCAGCAACGGTTGCAGTGGTAGGCTACCATTGACAGCGCTCAACTACCGTGAGGAATTCGTATCGCGCTGTGTGCAGTGGTAGACTACTACTGGTCGTGGTCGGTCACCTCCGGGGCGCGATCCAGGCGCAGCGGCCGGCGCCGCGTGCAGCGCAGCGCACGCTGCGGCGGGCGGCGACGGACGCGCAGCAGCAGCAGCGCTCAGATACATACTTCAAAGAAGTACTGCTCAGAAGGTGCAGGGGCTGGCGCCGCGTGCAGCGCAGCGCGCGGCACACCTCGCGCACCCTGTCGCACGCGCAGCAGCAGCAGCAGCAGCGCTCAGGAAGGTGTGCGGCAGCAGTGCTCAAGTACATACTGCGAAGTAGGCGCAGCAGGGGCTGGCGGCGCGTGCGGCGCAGCGCGGCCGCCGCTCGCAGCAGCAATGTTGGGAAAGGTGTGCAGCAGCAGTGCTGAGGTATACGCCCTGCCGCGGCAGCGATTACTGAGAACAGCACAGCAGCAGTGCACGCGGAGGCGTGCAGCAGCAGCAGCACTCAAGTAGGTACGCCGAGGCGCAAGCAGCGCCCTGCAAGGTGGACAGCCGCAGTGTGACTAACCCTAACCCTAAGCAGGAACAGTGGGGTCAGGGAAGGTGAGCTGCGGCAGCGCTCAGAGATGTGGATGGCTGCAGTCAACTGAGGGGACGCTCAGGAAGGGGTGCAGCAGCAGCGCTCAGCAAGGTGCGGGATCTCCGTGCAGCGCGCACGCATGGCTGACTGCGCATCGCGCCCCGCGAGCGCAACTAGGTGAACACAGCGTTGCACACGATCACTGAAATGCTGCTTCAGGTGTAGGTAGGTACGCATAGCATCACACCAGCTGCCGCCAATCATAAGATAATCGATGTACAATGGCCAGCGCAGCGATCCGCACGAGGAATTGGCTCAGGAAGTCAGGCCCCGACCCCGCTGTCCTCTGAACAGCGGAGCGCTCGCGCCGAGGAAATCACGCCAGAACCTCCACGCATTCCCTACATCAAGTACCCCATGGACTACCATGAGCTGTCAGCGTGAGCTGTGCGTAAGACCTAAGCTTAGGGTTTAGTGCTGTCAGGGCTGCCGCCTCGTCCGTGCCACGCGCATGTACCTGTGATCTTCCGGAAAGCGGAGCACTGACGCGGCTTCAACTTGCGCCAGCCCGTCGCCGTCCTTGTCCGCAAACAGCCCCCCTCCATCCCCCACCACGCTCGCCTGAGACACGGGCGCGGGGGGGGGCGCCCCGCCCTCCCCCTTGTCGTGGAGTGCTGCTGCTGCCGTCGAGCGCTGCTGCTCGCGCAGCGCCGTCATGGCCGCCACGTCCTGCCTGCGCACACAGGGGTAGGTACAGGGGGTATGTATGAGAGATGATGGTGGGGGGGGGGGGGGGGGGTGTATGAAGGCTGCTCATGCAGCGCCGTCGTGGCCGCCACGTCCTGCCTGCGCGCGGGGGTAGGTACAGGGGGTATGTATGAGGGACAGCGGGGGGTATATGATACTATGTATGAAGGCCGCAAAAGCGCTGACAGGAGTAGATGACTGCAATGCTGAGCAGTTGCATGACGCGCAATACAAAAACACTGAAAGAAAGAAAGGCCTGGTCAGTCCTGCATATACATACGTACCAGGAGGACTGGCTGTGCGGGGTATGCTCTGCTGCCTGCCGCGGTATCCAACCTCAAGGGGACTGCAGGGCGCATGAAACCACCCTCCGCTCTGCCCTGGCCCCCAGTGTCTGCATTGAATCATGCTGCAATCATAGTAACAGCTGGTGTTTCTGCTGTACGACGTTGTTCTCCTTTGGTGAAGTATGCCCCTGAAATCACCTACCAAGCAGCGCGCGCGGCTCTCTCTCCATATATATGCTCTGACCATGCTTTGTGCTGCCTGCCACAACGCCCAAGACAGACTTCAAGTTGCAGTGCGCTCCCCTGCCCTGACAGACTTCAACTTGTTGAAGTGCGCTCATCTGCCCAGCAGCGCGTACACGGCGCGCAGCCATTTATGTATATATATATATACATGCTCTGATCACGCTCTACGACACCCAGACAGACTTCAAGATGAAGTGCGCTCACCTGCTCAGCAGCGCGTACGCGGCGCGCGGCCACCCCAGCGGCGGCCGCTGGCAGCACGCCTGCAGCGCCTCCAGCAGCGGCGCTGCCAGCGCCACAGGCACCTGATCCAGCTCCTCGCACCCAAACCCCTCCTCCACCATCTTCAACACCATGGCGCCGCACCTGCCGCCGCCGCTGCTGCCGCAGCCGCTGCTGCCGCTGCCGCTGGCCGTGCCCGCGAGCGCCGCGTACAGGCGGCACAGGCGGCGCGCGGGGCCATTGCCGCGCAGCAGCGGCGCCGCCGCGCCGCTGCCCGCGTCGCCGCTGCTGCCGCTGAGCACTGGCCAGCCCCACTCCTGCGGTGCCGCCCCGCCCGACACATAGCGGATTGCAGTGTCATACAGGGAAGGGACCTCTGGCGGCGGCGGCGCTGCCTGTGGGCCGGAGCGCGGCAGCGACGGCGCGGCGCTGCCGCCGAGGCACCGGTGGTAGCGCAGCAGCGCGCGCGCGCATGCGACGCATTGGGGATCCGCGTCAGCGCTCAGGACGAAGCGCGCGAGGTCGGCAACGAGCGCGGCGACGCGCGGCGCGCGCGCCTCTGTCAGCGCGCTCGCCAGCATGTCCTCGTGCGCCATGTGCAGCGCCTGCGCGGCCGCGAGCGCGCAGCCCCTGAGCGCTGCCGCCTCGGTCGCCAGCGACGGCAGCTGCGGCGGCGACAGCCGCGGCAGCGCTGACGGAACGGATGGACCGATGCTGCCGCCACCAAGGTCGGATAGGCAGCGGTCCAGGTCTGCGTTGCCGAGCGCGTGATGCGCCGCGAATGGCGATGCGCCGAGCGCCTCCCACGCGCTGCCGCCGCCGCTGCCGCCGCCACCGCCACTGCCGCCGCTGCTGCTGAACGGCGGCACGGCATGCGGGGCCGGCGCTTGCGACGAGGTTACGGGCTCGTTCGCGCCGCCGCAGCCGCTCAGCAGCTGCCGCACGACGCTGCAGAGCGCGCGCCACTCCACATCGCCGCTGCCGCTGTCGCAGCGCTCGTCAGCGGCGGCGGCGGCAAGCGCGGCGGCGCAGCGCACGGTGTCGATGCGGAGCGCTGCCGCAACGGCGGTTGCGTTCAGCGCGGGCACGGCGTCGAGGCTGCGCAGCGCGGCAGCGGCAACGGGAGAGTCGGGGCACAGGCGCAGGGCGCAGCGCCACCTCCTGCCGCTCGCTGCCACGGCGGTGAATGTGGCGCCAACGGGGTCTTCGAGCGCGACGACAGGGTCGTGCTGCTGCTGCTGTCGCTGCTGCTGCTTGTGGTGCAGCGCGTGCTCCGCAGAGGGAGCCGCTGCGCAGCAGCTGGCGGGCAGGCGGACGGCGCACACGCGGTGCTGCCCGCAGTACAGCGACAGCTCTCCGCTGGTGCTCAGCAACAGCATCTCCCGCGGCAGCTGCTGGTGTTGCGGCCGCTGCTGCTGAGCGTTTTGCGCGCACGCGCCCGACGCTCTCAGCGCTATCGCGGCAGCTACATGCGGGATGTGGCAGTACTCCTGGGCCACACAGCGCCCGCTGCCGTACTCGCCGCCATCGCCGCCGCAGCCGCCGCCGCCAGCTCCGCCGCCGCCAGCATCGCCGCCGCCGCTGCCATTCACAGTGATGCCTCGCAGCACTGCTGACGTGCCATCCAGCACCCACACCGTCATCGCCGCAGCCGCCGCCGCCGCGACACCGCTGTCACCGTACGGCGCCGTGCAGAACGCGCTGCTGCTGCCGGCGCCGCCACTGCTGCCGCCGCCGCCGCGCGCGCGCGCCCCGCCCCCGCCCCCCGACCACAGCCGCACCACCTTGAAGTCCGGCTGTATCGTGCGAAACCCCTCCTCCCACTCAGAGCGCCCTGAGCAGTCCGTGAGCGCCTCCTGGCTGGCCACGCCAATGCCGCTGCCCCTGTAGCTGCGCGCGCACTCCAGCAGCGACCCCCGCAGCTGCCACTGCTGCTGCTGCGCCTGCGGCAGCGCGGCGATGCCCAGCGCGCCCGCGAGCGTGCCACCCCCGACTGCCGCGCCCGCTGCTGCCGCCGCCGCCGCCCCCAAGCCCACGCGCGCGCTGAACGAGTCCTGAGCGTATGCGCCGCCGCCGCCGCCGCCACCGCTGCTGTGCCTCGCACGCTTCTTGGTGGAGCTGAGCGGCGTGGTGCCAGTGTTGGGCGCTTTTGCGCTGAGCGCTGTCAATGAGAACCGCCGCGCGCGCGGCTGCGGCGCCGGCGTCTGCGCCGCCGCTGCGCCGCCGCCGCCGCCGCCGCCACTGCTGCCGCCGCCGCCGGCCGCTGCCGCCGACGTGTTGAGCGCTGCTTCCGCGGCAGCAGCAGCGGCGCCATCCGCGCGCCACGCGGTCATGAGCCACAGCGAGTGGCGCTGCCGCGCGCGGTTGTGCGTGACGAGCAGGGGCGGCAGCGGCGGAGGCGCGGCGGCCGCGGTGGCGCAGAGCAGCTCCTCGTCGGCGTCGAAGGGCGCGGCGGCGGCGGCGCCGTGAGCGTGCAGCTGCTCTACCGGTTTCACCTCATCCAGCGGGTGCGCCAGCGTGAAGAGCGACGGCATCAGCACGGCGGCGGCGCTCGGCAGCGCTGCTGCGGCGGCGTCGGCGCCGCGCTCCTGCGCCGCCTGGATGACCAGGCCGGATGCCAGCGGCAGCAGCGCCGCCGCGTCAAAGGGGAGGGACACGTCGTAGCGGGAGCCGTCCGGCGCGTGTATGCGCAGCTGGCTCGGGGTAAGGGGGATGCACACGGAGCACCGGACCGAGGGGCTGAAGCGGCAGCGCACGGCGCGCGTGAGCGGCGGCTCTCCCTCGCGCTCCTGGCCGGGGTACGTGCTGCGGATGCGGGGGTTGAGTCGAGGGCAAATGGCGATGGATGCTGCTCTGCTGAGTACGGCGCGTCAGTGAGTCACATGCGCTCAATGCAAGCTTGTGCAGACTTGCGTTTTGGTTATGTTGTTGTTGTTGTGTGGTGTTGTAGGTGCAACTTCGGAAGCACTGTCTGCATTGTGATTCTGACCTGCGGCGGGAAACTGAGAACCGGGGACGAGAGACTGCCTGTGCAACAGCATTAAACCGCTTCCTGCATATGAACTGGTGTCATGACCTCCAGAGGTCTACATCATGCAATGTGATACAGTAAAGCATCAGTGGTGAGGTTGAGGTCACCTGTACGACTCGTATGTCGTCAAGCCCCCCAGGCTCTGCAGCCGGACTGAATCCCCCCCTTCCGCCTCGACGATCTGCTGGGTGCACGGTGGCTCTCCTGTGTCTTGCACTGGAGAGTCATCCTCGAACACAGTGCATGTGCTTCCTGGCACGTGAGGCACCACTCCCAGGCACTGCGCTTCCAGATACACGGGGTGTTCCTGCTGCATGCTGCTGAACCGCGACGGCGAACCGCCAACTTTGCTATTGCCACCCGACAAAGGCGTCTATAATAGCATGGGTGAAGCGGGATGTGCTTGGTGCGTCGCCAATCTCTCTCGCGAGGATCTTGGTGCACATCAACTTTCACTTGAAGTTTGAAGTTCTTCAGGTTTCAACCGAGGTGCGCTCCAATTCCATAAAATGAAGCCCCATGTAGCGCTACTGTAAACTCTGTGGAATCATGGGACGGCGGCGGCCGCCCGCGGCGGGCCTTCACGGCCCGTCACGCGACAGCATTCTATGCTGGTTTGGTGGCCTGAGCGTGGCCGAGCGAAGGCGATGCCTCACTACTGCGGACCCAGAATGGTGCAGAGCAGCCATCAACATGGCTTCTCAGCTGCGGAGGAGAGGTTCAACCACCGACAGTGCCAGACGGGCTCGATTTTCTGTGGAGCCGCCGGGATCTGCCGAGAGCGCGCTACTGATTAAGGACGATCCAGCGCTGGCGGCGCAGATGCGGTCCATCGGAGCCAGTCTAAGCTTGGGGACTCAGGCACGCATCACCACCGTGCTGTTAGACGAGACGCATGCCTGGCGCTGTGCCGCCACCGAGGCTGCCTGCGAGGCGCTGGAGCAGGCCGCCATGGTGCTTACCGACGGCGCCACCGCCATCACCTTCAGTTCAGCATTGCTTTCGGATCCACAGCTGCTGGTAGACACTTGCGACGGTGCTTCCAGAGGCTCATTCTTGCGCATGCAGCACTCCTCAAATCCTGCTGCCGCATCCCCCTGGGACCTGGCGCCCTGGCTGGCAGCATCGGAATGCTTCACCCTGGGGGCCTTCCTAGCCAGCAGAGTTGAAGTCTGCCTGGTGCAAGCCTTCGCGACGACGGCAGACCTGGACGCGCCTGCCTCCGCCGCTGCCGCCGCCGCCTCCGCGCGCGCCGACCGCCTGACGCGCTTCTTCAGCAGCAGCGCGTCGCGCGCCAAATCCCACGTCGTCGCCATGGCGCAGGCGCAGGGCGCCGGCATCGCAGCAGCGCTCCGCGGCGCGCGCGGCCCCGTCGAGGACGCCCTGTTCAGGTCGGGGCTGCTGGGGGGGTGGCCGGCGCGCGCGCTGCCCCCGCGCGCGCGCCACTGGGAGCTGGACTGGGTGAGGGGGTACCCCAGCAACCCCTTGCTGTCGCTGCGCGCGCTGGCGGAGCTGCTCAGCAGCGGAGCGCTGCTGCCTCAGGGGCCGCCGCGGGGAGTGGGCGCGGCGGCGGCGGTGGACTGGCTTGTGGGCGTGCCGCTGATGCAGGCGGGGGGGTTGGGGGGGCTCGTGCGCACACGCGCGGCGGAGCGGATGGAGGCGCGAGCGGCTGCCTTGGCGGAGGTATGTATGTGTGTAGGATGGTACAGTGTGGTCTCGCGCCCCAAGCGTTTCTGGTGCACTGCACATGCGCACCGCTTGCTGTAACGCACAGCAAGCTGCTGTGCCTGATGTGCTGGAGAGGTTCGACAGTAGAGGCGCGGTGCTGGCGTATCCTGACCCTCATCCACGACAGGCAAGCATCCGTCCGCCACGTTGTGGTGCAGTGACTAAGCCTCGCCTGTCAGCAAGCGCCGGCATCTGAAGCTCCATTGTGGCATGCAGAAGCTGCAACTTTGTTGCACGGCACTATGTATTGCAGCCATTTCCCGGCAATATGCCTTCTGCGCTGGACACCCTGCCATGTGAGGAAAGCACCATACATACATACAGCTTACAAGGTCAACGAAGCTCGGCAGCAGCTCAGGAACAGCGGTTCGGAGTTTGACAGAGGCCGTTGTCAAGTGGTTGGAGGCATGCAGATGCTGTACTCGGGAGTCAGAACTACTGTGCATACTTTGAAACAAAGGTCTGGAGAAAATGTATTTGCTACTCAAGTGTTGCCTGTCTCTCAAGCTGATCCCGGGAATGCACGCAGCGCATGGCTCGACCATCAGCGCAGTTGCAGCGCTGATCCTCATGCGCATGGCGCATGGCTAGCAGCGGCGCAGCGCTTTCACATTCAAAAAAGTTGGCATCGCACGTTTCATACGGTATGTATAAGCATTGCACCAATCTGCGCGCACGCCGCTACGCAGGCCGAGCTCCTTGCCGACACCCCCGCTGCTGCCAGCAGCGCTCCGCCTGCCAAGAAGGCGCGCGCGCGGCGGAAAAAAAAGGCGGCCGCTCGCAGCGCATCCAAACCGGTTGCCGGCGATGGCAACGGGAGCGCGAGCAACGGCGCATGCGCGGCGCCGGTGGCGACCGTAAACGGCAGCAGCAGCGCGCAAGCGAGCAGCAGCAGCAGCGCTCAACTGAGCATGGACGCGTGGTACACGGGCGTGCGCTACGGCGCGGCCAACGCGGCGCGCATCGCCGAGCGCACGCGCGCGCACACGTGCGCGTACGGCATCGTCACGGGCGTCGTGAGCGCGGCCGTGGCGCTGGCGCAGCGGCATGAGCGCGAGCGCTGCGAAGCTCAGGCCGCAGCCGCGGCGCCCGAGCAGCCGCCGCCGCAGCAGCAGCAGCAGCAGCAGCGTAAGCAGCAGCAGCAGCAGTACGCGCTGCCGGCGCCGTCGCGCTCGCAGAAGTGGCCCTTCCTTGGGGCTCAGCGGCGCGCTCAGGCAGCGGCGGCGGGCGCAGCGGCGGGTGCGGCAGCGGCGGCGGCGCATCGCACAGGCGCGCTCGTGCCGCCAGCGCAGCTGCACGCGCTTGGCGTCACCAAGGGCGTCTCATTCGCGGCGGCAGCTGCCGGCGGCGCCGCGGCGGCGGAGGACGTCGCGGCGGCGCGCCGTGCCGCCGCTTCTGCCGCTGCGGATGAGTCCGAGCCGGATGAGATGTCCGTGTCGAGCTTTGACAGCATGGACGTGCGCGTGGAGGACGGCGACGTGGGTGGCGACTTCATACCGCTGGGCTGGCGCACGTGCGTGCCGCACGCCGCGTCGCCGCCGCCGCCGCCGTCGCAGCAGCAGCCGCGCACCTTCGCCGAGGCCGCCGCCGCCGAGCGTGGCGGCAGCGCCGCTGCTGCTGCGCGCCCGCTGAAGGCGCGGCGGAGCCGTGATGCGCACGCGCCGCGCGGCCCGCGTCGCCCTTCGCCCGTAGACCCCCCCACAGGCATTGATCACGAGGCAGCGTACGCGTCAGCAGCGGCGGCGGGGGAGCGGCGCGGCGCCGTCGCCGCGCCGCACGGCAGCAGCAGCGCGCGCGTGCCGTGGCCGCGGCGCGACATCTTCGCGCAGTCCATCTTCGGCGGCCCGCGCCTGTTCTCGTGGCTGCCGCCGACGGACGTTGTTGGCAGCAGCAGCGGCGGTGGCCTGGGCGATGGCGGCGGCGCATGGGGAGCGGAGGAGGGGGGCGAGGGGGCAGGGGGCTCTGAGACTGCGGGGGAGTCGATGGGGGACCCTGACGCATGCGAGGTGCTAGCGGCGTTGGACAGCGCGCTGGCGCTGGACGCGGGCGGACGCAGCGGCAGCTGCAGCAGCAGCGGCGGCAGCAGCAGTGGTGGCAGCGCCACGCCGGAGGATTCGCCGAGCCCCGTGGGGCAGGACATCGAGCAGGGGGACGAGGGGGCCGTGAAGGCGGCGGGGTTTGTTGTGCCCAGGGCTGAGTCGCCTTCGCAGCTGCCGACCGCTGCTGCTGCTTCCTCAAGAGAAGCGCGTGATGCGGCTGATGATGTGCCGGCAGCAGCGGAGCGCGAGGCACCACGTGGGACGCTTGGGAGTGATAGCGGCGGCGACAGAGGCGATGAGCAGCTCAGCGAGTCTGCTGATAAGGATGCGGTGACTGATGCTCAGCAGGAGACGTGCGTCACGCCTCAACACGCCACCCAGGCGCCGCCTGCTGGCGCTGCAGAGTCACACTGCAGCGCTGCAGAGCCTCAGCATGCTCACTCGACGCCTTCTGCTGGTGTGCAGCCGCAAAAGCACAGCGGAGACGGCGCCGCAAGCGCAGCAGCAGCAGCAGCAGCAGGCAGCAATGTCGTAGACGCAGCACTCGTCAACGGGCACTCCGTCGAGCACGCCCGCAGCAGCAGCAACAGCAGCAGCAGCACTGAGCCCAGCCGCAGCAGCACGCAGAGGTCCACATCATCGAGTGATGCTGTGGCTGCAGAGGAGATTAGCACTGCGCCTACAGCAGCAGCAGCAGCACCACCGGCACCGATACCAGCACCAGCACCAGCATCAGTGACATTGGAATCCGTGCCGCTGTCGCCGCGGCCGCCATCAGTGCCAAACTCTCCGCACCACGCCTCACCCCACACTCTGCTGCCGGTGGAGCCAACTTCAACTTCAAGTGTATCAGCGTCACCCCCCAGTTTGAGTGCGGCAATAGCGCCACAGCCGCATGCGGCCGCTCCGCCCGTGTCGCCGCGCACCGCCTCCGCCGCTCCAGTGGAGGCCGACCGCGCCGTTGTCATTGCATCTCCGCCTTTACACCGCCAAGCCCAAGCGCACGAAGCAGCAGCAGCAGCGCCGGACGCAGCGGCGCTGCCTCCGCCGCCGCAGTCAACGTCGCTTACGCCGATCAAGCAAGCCGCCGCCGGCTGCCATGGCGCATCAGCGGCAGCGGCGGCAGCGGCGGCGGCGCTGGCGCAGAGCGAGCTGCCGCCGCTGCCGTCGCACGCGCACCACCACGACGCTGCCGCGTCCGCGGCGCGCCGCCGCAAGCGCCGCCCCGGCTGCGCGTTCTCCGCCAGCATGAGCGACAGCGGCGCCGGCAGCGCGGCGACGGAGGTGGACCTGATGCGGCCCAAGTCCTCCAGCAAGTACTGCACGCGATCGCCAGGCGCGCACCCTGCCGCCGCTGCCGCCGCCAGCGCCGCCGCCGCGCAGAGCAGCGGCTCCGCCGATGGCGGCAGCGGCGGCGGCGGCGGCGCGAACGGCAGCGCTGTCAACGACCTGCGCCGGCTGCTGCTGCTGCAGCCGGTGGAGACGCCGGAGGAGCTGCGGCGGCGGCGCATCCGCAGCTGGACGCCGTGCGCGCCGCAGCAGCGCTCAGCATGCAGCAGCAGCAGCGCGCGACGCGCAGCAGCGCCTTGCGGCACGGGCGCGGAGGGCGACGGCGCGGCAGCGGCGGCAGCGGCGGTGGCGGCGGCGGCTGCTGCGGGGGGTGCGGAGGCGCCCGCACGGCGCGACCAGTGCACGCAGACGAGCGGCGGCGGCGGCGGCGGCGGGTCGGAGGCAGCGTGGTGGTCGGATAGCGACGCGGAGGGGGGGGGCGGGGGGGGGAGGGCGGCGGGGGACACTGAAGAGGAGGGGTATACGCTACTGGACGAGGTGGATGAGACGTGCAGCGGGGGGTCGGGGGGAAGGGGGTGGGCGCATGAGAGGGGGGGGGGGGTGAGTAGTCGCAGGGGGAGCCTGTGCATGTCGAGCGGGAACCAGGGGGACAGCGCGAACAACACGGTCGGCAGCAGCATGGATGGCTGCACGAGCACCAGGTGAGGGTCTCATGCACGCAGTGTAAGGTGCGCGTACTTGAAAGTATGGCTTTCCGTTGAGGACTGTAGTTCAGGCATGTTGAAACATTTGATGTTGCCTCAAAATACGGCACTCGAGGCCTTCGATATGCTGCTTGGCAATCGCACATGGCTTGTAGGTTTATGCGTTGCGCTGCTCAAACACTGCTGAACAACAACAGTATTTATGCAAGTCTTGCATGCATTGCAGTACCGGGCTGCAATGGCTCTGACTGACCCTAACCCTAACCCTAAGCCACAGTACACGACGCCCAACTGCAGTACACCCAGTTCACTCACAGTGCAGCAAAAGTCAGCACGCGGTACACCAAACCCACGCTCGGTAGCCACGCCCGCTGTACGTCAGCGCTCTTGTCCAGCCACAGTTCACCCAAGTCCACAGAGGTGAGTCCATCGAGTGCACAGAGTCACACAGTAGACCGAACTCCACGTTGTGTCAGCGCCCCCCCCCCCCCCCCACACACACTGACGAGCTCCAGGAGGATCACCACACCCAAGTCCACACACCGTACATGAAGTCAACGCACAGTACACAGAGTGCACACAGAGTCCACCAGAGTCCTCACCGCCTCCGCTCGTCTGTACTGCCACTGTACTGCACGTACCGCAATCGCCGCAGGAGCCGCACCGACGAGCTGCAGGAGGACAACCACATCCTGCGCGATGCGTGCCTGCGCCTGGAGTCGGAAGTGGCAGTGCTCAGAAACATGCTGGCGGTTACGGCGGCGAACGCGCGCCCGCCCGCGGGGGTCGCCGTGGCGCCCGTGGTGGCGCCGCCGCCGATGCGCGCGCCGCCGCGCATGTCGCAGATGATCATCCCGGAGCACTCGCACATCGCGTGGGAGGTGAGGTGGCATGGTTGCACTGTCGCACCTGAGCGTTGAGCGCTGCTGAGGCCCGGGTGACTGTGGCGCCGCTCAATGGATGCGCTGGTTGTAGGTGATCATCCCGGAGCACGAGCACATGACGTGGGAGGTGAAAAGCGGCGCGGCCGCGCGGAGCACTGACTCACTCAACCTCAATCCGAAATACGCCATCTCAGGTCTTGAGCGACGACGGGCGCGGACCGATCTCAAGCACACTTGAAGTTGGGTGCCCACCTCAAAGCGTCACTTCACAGCAACTCTCCATCGATGCCCCCCCCCCCCCCCCCTCCCGAACCTCAAACGCCACTTCACATTGCAATCTCCGTCGACTCAACCCCCCCCCCCCCCCCCCCCCCTTTTCAGGTGATGAGCGATGACGGGCGTGGACCGATTCTCAAACATCACTTCAGGTCGCATGCTAACCTCCAGCGCTACTTCAAACAGCAACTCTCCGCCGGCTCACCCTCCCCCCGTCGTTTCAGGTGATGAGCGACGACGGGCGCGGGCCCATCTGAGGCACTGCTTCAACCTCAAGCGCCATCTCAAACAGCGACTCTCCAACCCTAACTCTAACCCTATAGAGGGGCGAAGCGCTACTTGAAAGAGCAACTCTTCTTCAAGACTCGACCCCCCCCCCCCCCTCCCCTGTGTCTCAGGTGATGAGCGACGACGGGCGCGGGCCCATCTCGTGGCAGCGCCAGCAGGCGCACTACGGCGGCGCGTTCCCCGCCCCCGACGCTGCCTACCTACCCACCAACATGTACCTCATCCCGGAGCAGTACACCACGCCTGGCACGTATACCGCCGCCGCCGCTGCCGCCGTAGCTGCTGCATCCGCCAACCCCCTGCTGGAGCCGGAGGGGGGGGGGCTGGGGGGCGGCGATGGGGGGTTGGCGGGGGGGGCGAAGAGCGACCCCAGGAGGGGGTTCAATCTGCCGTCGCCGCCGCTGCTGGGCGCTGCCACCGTGGGGGCGCAGCTTGCGGCCATGGGCATGCCAGGGAGCCACCAGGTATGTGTATACTGTGTGTATATACCAAGCATCTCTTAGTGCTACTTAGTCGTACCCCCTAGTTCTGTCATCAAGATGGAGGCGTGGTGACCTAACCCTAACCCTAAAGGTACTGTACTGCGCAGGCGCCGACGACGGTTACTACAGCTTTCCACCGCGTACTGAATCGCAACTGTACTGTACCATGTACCATATTGTATTGCGCAGGCGGCAACCTACACGGACGGCATCGCGCTGGCGGCGCTCGCGGACGACGTTTACTACAGCCTGGCACTGTATACTGAATCGCGACTGAACTGTACTATTCTGTACCGCAGGCGGCGTCATACGCAGACAGCATCGCGCTAGCGGCGCTCGCGGATGATGAATACTACAGCCTTGCACTGAATGCTGTACTGTACCATGACTATACTGTACTGTGCACTGTACTGCGCAGGCGGCATCGTATGCGGACGGCATCGCGCTCGCCGCGCTCGCCGACGACAACTACTACAGCCCTTGCACTGTGTACTGAATCGCAACTGAACTGTACTGTACTGCGCAGGCGGCATCTTATGCGGACGGCATCGCGCTGGCGGCGCTCGCCGACGACGACTACTACAGCCTGCGGCGCCGCCTGGAGGCGCAGGCGCTGACGCTGGGGGCGGGGCTGGGGGGCGCGGCAGCGCTCAGCGGGAGGCACGCCGCCGAGGCGCTGCGCACGCGCCTGTGCGAGGAGCTGCAGGCGTTCGTCGGATTCGTCATGATGGAGGAGCGCAGGCGGTGAGCCCTCGAAACCCTCTAACCCTAATCCTAACGAAGCCCTAATCCCGACCCTTGTACCCTGCGTACCTGCCCCCATTCTGCATGAACCCCGGTGGCAGTCTGGTTATCGGGTCTGTTGTGTGGAGGAGCTGGGAGTGTCATCTATGCGGCGTATGTACGTATGCGTAATGGCACCAGCGTTCAGGCAGCGCTCAAAAGGAGGCGCGCCGCCAGCGTGCGCGCATGCGGCAGTGCGAGAAGCTGCACGCAAATGTCAATTTTGCCGCAATGCAAGAGCGCAGCGGCCGAGACACTGAACCCTACTTTCGTATCCCTTTATGCTGAGCCTCGGCTGCATTTCTGACTCTGATGCTGGCTCGGACCCTACCTACTTGCCCCTTGTCCTGGGTCTCAGTAGCAGTCTGACCCCGATGATCGAGAGAGTTGCACGAGGTGTATGTAGGTATGCCTCATGTCGAAGCAGCGCTCAGCGCAGAGGCGCCACGCGCGCACGAATCTGCCAGGGATCTGCAGACAACTTTCAAATGGCGGAGCACAGGAGCGCCGCTCAAGCTGCACTGCCGAACCGCGCTATTTATGTTGTTATTTATGCGAAGTGGAGCGGGTATCACCGCCGCTGCAGTTGATGTTCCAGAAGTACGCAAGGGTATCAAATGTTGAGCGCTGCTCATGCTGCATTGCCGCACCGCCCTTCGTTTGTCTTCACAGGTTCGACGCCAAGTGGATTGCGCACCACCGCTGCAGGGCGGTGGTGCGCAGCCTGTCGAGGGTTAGGGTTAGGATCAGGGGTAGGGGGCAGGGGTATGTAGTGTATATTGCCAAAATGTCGAGCGCTGCTCATGCTGCAAAGTCCGTGCCCTCCGTCTGTTCGTACAGATTCGACGCCAAGTGGATCGCATACCACCGCTGCAGAGCGGTTGTGCGCAGCCTGTGGCCACGAGCGCAGGCAAACCTGTACGGCTCGTTTGTCACAGGGCTGGGGCTGCCGTGGAGCGACCTGGACCTCGTTATATGGCTGCCCAAGGTATGTAGGTACTGAAGTACATGCGCGTACTGGAGTAACTATTTATAAGCATGCGTTTGGCGTAGGTATCACAGGGCTAGGCTGCCGTGGAGGGACGTGAACCTCGTTATCTGGCTGCCCAAGGTATGTATGTACTACAGTATATGCATGTATGAGATGTATCACGGGGCTGGCGCAGCTGTGGAGCGACCTGGACCTTGTTGATTGTCTGCCCCAAGTACATGTGTAAAACCGAAGTATGCGCTCAAGCGTACATTGATGTATGAAAGAACTGGGAAGTATGTGCATGTGTGCGTACGCATCACGGGGCTCCTGTGGAGCGACTTAGACCTCGTTATGGCCGCCCAAGGTATGCACTACTGAAGTTCATGGAAATGCTGGAGTATGTGTATGTTTGCGTGCATGTCATGGGGCTAGGGTGCCGTGGAGTGACCAGGACCTCATGATACTTCGGAGAAGTATGGCTGGTATGTATGTACTCAAGTATACGCTGAAGAGTACATTTTTTGTTTTTTGAAAGAAAATGTTAAGTGTGTGCATGTAGTATGTAAGCGTACTTGTCATGGGGCTTGGCCTGCCGTGGAGCGACTTGGGCCTCGTTATATGGCTTATATGGCTGCCCAAGGTTTGTGTGTACTGAAGTTAAAGAATAGGTGTACTGCAATGCATGCGTCTAGTTCGAGAGTCTTCAAACTTTGGTATTAGGTGCATGACACCGGTGTTGGCTTACCTGCATGCCTAGGTACGTGTATGATATAGGTCCGCAATGACCCCCAGAGACATGTTACCTTGGTGTACATATACACAAGCACCGTGTTCTGAACCAATGGGTCACTTCAACAGATGCACCAACTTCAACTCTGATATGCATCAACAGGTCGCAAGGACGCCCCTGCGCCCTGGAAGGGCGCAACGCCGTCATGGAGACGTGCCATCTTGGTGTATACAAAAAGCACCGTGTTCTGAGTCAAGTTACTTCAACAGATGCATGAACTTCAACTCTGTCGTACATCAACTTCAACAGGTTCGCAAAGACGCCCCCCGCCGTGACCCGGCGCCCTGAAGGGGCGCAACGCCATCAAGGAGACGTGCCATCTCGGTGTATGATTCAATCACTTTCAAGTAGATGCTTCAACAGACGCGCCCAGCTCCTCTAACTCTGTTGCGTATCTTATCACACTCACAGGTTCGCAAAGACGCCCCTGCCGTGACCCCTGGCGCGCTGGAGGGGCGCAACGCCATCAAGGAGACGTGGCAGCAGGAGCTTGCGCGCAGCCTCAGCGCTCAGCCGTGGGTGGAGCGCGACTCCATCAAGATCATCAGCCACACGGCCGTGCCCGTCATCAAGCTCACGACGCAGGTGCCCTTGAACATATGTATACACATGTTTGAGTATCAACTACCTGTAGACTATATCTGAATACGGAAATGATTCAAAAGATCAAATAGACTCCATCAAGATCATCAGCCACACGGCCGTGCCCGTCATCAAGCTGACAACGCAGGTGCGCGTGAACATTCATGTATACACACATGTATACTTCTATGTTATAAGTATATTCATCCGCTGCGATGTGGGGTTGGTATGTATGGGGCTGTTTATCGGACGCGCGCGGCGTCGAGCTGACGACGCAGGTGCGTGCGCCGCGCCGCATGTATTGCGTATACGTGTATGTGTGTGTCGTGTGTATACGCGTGTGTGTGTGTGTGTGTGTGTGTGTGTGTGTGTGTGTGTGTGTGTGTGTGTGTGTGTCTGTTGGTGTGTTGTAGGGCAGGTTGCTGACGGTGTGCGTGTGTTCATGTATGTGGTAAAGCGCACGACAGTTCGCTGACGGGTGATGAGTTAGGGTTAGGGTTAGGGGGGTTAGGTTTTGAAGTCGTTGCGAGTCCATACCTAAGCACAGAGTATGCGCAGCTGCTGACACCGACTCAGTCCAAGCAGAATTGAGCAACCCGCCTGGGCTTTGCTGCAAGCTGCAAAAGCACTGCTACTGCAATAGTTCATGCGCAGTTGTTAAGGCATCGTGAGAAATGAGTGAGGCACGTGAAAGTACCGCATGCCAGGCCATTACACGGCGGCTCCAGCGAGCACAACAGGGTTGTCCACGGACCCTTGCCTCGATGCAACTACAACTGCATGAGGCTCGACCTCAAGAACTGCGCGTGACGCGCTGCCCTCTCTCTCAGGGTTTCGGCGCACTGTCTCGCACCGCCAACGCCAACAACAGCGGCGGCGGCGGCGGCGCCCCCCCGCGGCACGCGCGCGCCGGCAGCGGCGACCTTGCCGCAGAGCGCGACGCCGCAGCAGCAGCGGCGCCTGCTGCCGAGTTTCCGCCAGTGCACGTGGACGTCTCATTCGAGGGCCAGTGGCACAACGGGCAGGCCTCGAACCGCCTCGTGCTGGGTCTCATCGAGGAGTACCCGGCGCTGCGTCCGCTGGCGATCGTGCTCAAGCAGTTCCTGAAGGAGCGCGGCCTGTGCGAGAGCTACACGGGCGGCCTCTCGAGCTACGCGCTCGTGCTGCTGGTCGCGCGCTACCTGCAGGAGCAGTCCACGCACCTCGACGCCGGCTCGCTGCTGCGCGGCTTCCTCGACTTCTTCGGCAACACGTTCGACCCCAGGACCACGGGCATCAGCGTCACGCGCAGGTGCGGGCTGGAGTTCGGGTCAGAATTAGGGTCAGGGTTAGGGATAGGGTTAAGGTCAGGGGGCAGGGTTAGGGTTAGGGTCGCTGCTGCGCGGCTTCCTCGACCTCTTTGGCAACACGTTCGACCCGAGGACCATGGGAACCAGCGTCACACGCAAGTGGGGGGTGGGGCTGGGGGTTAGGGTCAGGGTCAGATGTGAAGTTAAAATCAGGGTTAGGGTTGGGGGTACGGCGCCTACCTACATACCTGCCATTCATATTATTACCATCGTGCACCACAGGCGTCAGCGTCACGCGCAGGTGCGGGATGGGGTTAGGGTTAGGGTTAAGGCTAGGGTTGGGGGATGCGGCGACATACATACCTGCCATTCATAATATCACCATCCTGCGCCACGGGCACCAGCATCACGCGCAGGTGCGGAAGGGAGGCGAGGGGGCATGACTGCACACTTTACCAATGGCTATCGGTCATGCCATCGCTATCAAAACTGGGAAGCATGTCCAAGTACTCTTACGTACTTCAAGTTTTGGTTCAGGAAAGTTCCCGTCGGTGTCAAGTATTCCTTCGTAGTAGAATGTGATATGCAGGAACGATTCATGACGTCATTGGTTCCAGGCTTGCTCTTTGTATTGCGGAGGACACGCGTCTGACCTGCGCACCACAGCATCATTCACAGGCCGGGGGGGGGGGGGGGGGGGGGGGGGGGGGCTGAATATGGACCATCATTGGTCTGGTCTCATCATCAGCCAACGCTTTGGAGTTCGAGGAAGCATTCACTGGTCGTTGTGGCCCTTACTGTTACTGAGGTCTGGTATTGTGGAACGTTGATGGCGCAGTGGTAATGATCAGCAGCATCCGACGTGCTTGCCGAGAGCTGTGCGGTGCCTGTGACTGCTTCGGCAGCGCTGCGAATGCACGTACGACCGGCTCAAAAGTGTATGTACCGCCGTGTGCCTTTTTCGGGCGACTAATGAAAGAAACAATCAGACGTCGCGCACAGAAAGCTCCAGCCTTGCATAGGACAAGCGCCCCCAGACAGTGAATGACCACCAACAAGGTGCCATTAGCCTGCGTGCAACAGCCTTCTATCCTCAACGTCTTCAAGACTTTGATACCACACCTACACGCGCACGGGTGGCGTGACTGGGTTGGCCCTCTCGGGCACACGGCGGTAACGAGCCCTTGCGTGCGCTGATGGCAGGACTCCTCGTGCGAGCTGCTAGCAAGAATGGCCATGCGGCTTGGCAACCTTAGGGTCAGGGTTAGGGTAAGGGTTAGGGTTGCCCAGCATCCCTCCCGCATTCGCCTGCATGCGGCGCCCCTCTCAGCACCTGTCATCGGCTGGCGCACCCTAACCCTAACCCGAGCGCGCTCACCTGCGCGCTTGCGACCCCCTCCTGAGTGCGCGCCACTACACGATGGGCACCACGTCTTCACCATGTTTTCACTGTCCGTAACGCGCTCTGCGCGGCGCCCTGGGAACGCCTGCGTCGTAACCCTAACCCTAACCCTAACCTAACCCTAACCCTAACCTAACCCTTACCCCAACTCGACAACGCATAGGTCTGGGTGCAGGCTAGTATTGACTGTACTTCGCGACCCCATTGCGCGCACCATCGCTGACCTGCCGTCTTTTCTCGATGACACGCGCGTGCCGCCGCGCGAATGCTACTTCAACTTCTCACTCCTGGCACCCCAATGCATACCCCCCCCCCCCCCCCCTCCCGCCGCTGACTCGTGCGGCCTTTTTTTCTGTGCGGTGACTGGCGTGCGCCCCCCTGCAGGTGCTACTTCTCGCGACTGGCGCAGACGCCCACGACGTGGCCCCCCCTCGCTGCCCCCGTTCAACCGTCACCCGGCATGGGGGGGCAGGTATTCTACCCCCCCCCTCCGCCGCTGCCGTCGCACCCGTACAGGAGGTAAGCCTAACCCTACCCCAAAGTAACTAACCCTATTGCGGACCCTACTTGGTAAGCGTGCGCACATTGCAATCAGCGACGTTGCCGTGTTGGTGTTGTGTATATATACCAGATGGTGCTGGTGCATGCCCTGACTATAATCCTTGCCGTATGATGCTGACGGTGCGTGCATTGGTGCGGCGTTCTGCTGTCGTGGTGCGCATGTACACGCCGCAGTCGTTGGTACCTGATCGCTTTACGAAGCGCTCTTTTGATAAACTGTTGTGTGCTGAAGGTCACAGTGTCGGCGGAGCGCGTGGATCACAGCGCTTGTGAGCAGCGGCGTGCTGCCTCAAGTCAGCTAGCAGCACTCTTTGTGTAACGGCACGATATTATTATCCGGTGAGAAGCACTGCATCCAGCACTGCAGCTGAAGCTGTTCGCATATTCAATTGTAGTTCTGCGGAGGAATCAGTAAACGATGCAGTTGCGAGAGGTTGTGGCCGCAGATCCTGCTGGGTGCGCGTGCCTGTGCCTACTGGCGACAATCAGCTGCAAAAAATCAGCTTCTCCAAACTGCCAGCTGGAGACGCAATGTTATCCCACACAGTT
The DNA here is from genome assembly GCA_017506865.1 of Tribonema minus. Taxonomy (NCBI): domain Eukaryota; class Xanthophyceae; order Tribonematales; family Tribonemataceae; genus Tribonema; species Tribonema minus. Next base: position 145,168 of record JAFCMP010000027.1, on the reverse strand, counting down.
GATCATCATCACACCGTTGATCATCGCCCCCTGACAATGCCCTGATGCCATAGCATGCCACTGCATGATTTCAGCACCAACTCCTCACCATGAACCCCGCCCCCTCCACCCCCCCACCCCCTCCCCCCCCCCCCCCCCGCCATTTGCTCACCGACAGAGGCCCGCATATGGGCGCAGGCGCCGCGGCCGGCGGCTTCACAGGCGGCCGCGAGGGCGTACCCTACAGATTTGACCCCCTGTTCATAGAGGACCCGCTTGCGCTCGGCAACAACGTCGGCCGCAACTGCTTCCGCATCTATCAGATCAAACGCGCGTGGAGCGACGCGCACGCCGCGCTCACGCGCGCCATGGACTCCACGGACCACTTCGCCGCCGCCGCCGCCGCCGCCGCCGCCGCTGCTGCCGCGGCGGCGGGCGGCGGCGCGTCTCACCGCGCTGCGCACGACGCGTCGCGGCCGTGCTGCCGCTGCGGCGACGGCGGCGGCGGCGGCGCGCACCGGCTGCTGCACAGCCTGATCCTGCCGTTTCCGGGGGATCATTCGTGCTCTGCGGCGGCGGCGGCGGCGGGCGCGGGCGATATGTCGCACCGCGACGCCGATGACTTGTGAAGACGTGTTAATCAAGCATGCAGTCATGACCATTCCAGTTTATCTATTGCTCCGCGTTGCTTTGGCGTTCTGCCTCTGTACAATGGCATGTTCACTCGTGGTATGTACGTCCTACCGGGCAGTACCAACGCGATGGGCAAGAGTGTGTGATTCATCTGCACAGCCGTGATTGATCATTACCGCAGAGAGACATTGATGGTGGCATGATGATACAGGTGGGCACACTACATGATACAATGATTGTACCATATGCGTTGGCGCCAATGGCTTTTGTGTGGCGTCAGCCCAGTGCTAGCTCGTGCTAGGAGCAGTTGCAACTGCTGCTGGTGCGGCTTACAGTTGTACAGATGTGGAGGACGGCTGTACAGCCCTCCTGCGCCTTTGCATGTTGTGCAGCCATGTATGAGCCGAGGCGGTGCCAGCTACGGCACAGCTGTGACAATGGAGGCAGCGGGGGACAGAGGAGACTGTGGCTGTCTTTCACTTTCTGAGTCACCGGCAGCTGTCGTTTCTGCACTGGTGTCATGTGACTGTGACTTCAACAGGATGGACGTAATCACTGATACGGCATGCTGACCATGGCATATGCAGCCAGTACTCAGCATGTCATGCAGTGCTTGGCCATGCATGAATGCCCGTCGCGAAGACCATGCCGCCCCCACCACGCCCATTATGCTCATCATGCATGCTTGAATGTAATCAATATGCAGCTAGTACTCAGCATGTTATGCAGTGCTTGCCATGCATGCATGAACGCCCATACCATGCTCACATGATCACCGTGCCAGCGGGGCACAGGGACCCTCATGCCCGGCCCAGGGTCCCCCTGACACATCAGCTGACCGCTGACGCTGAGTCTCATTATGCCCACCGATAGCATATGCTGACCAGCCGTACTCACCATGCTCTGGCAAGGCTGACCACCAACGGATGCATGACCCTCCAGTTTGCTGAGCTTTGCTGCAACATTAATATGGTCCATGTAGACTAGTCTTGTGCCCTTCAAAGAAAACCCTAAAACGGAAGGTACCTTGTCTAGGTCACAGCGGGTGAGGCGTGTAGGCTTGCAGATCTGCAGCTATGGTTACTGCGGTTACTGCGTTGTGGCTGCACTGACAGGTTTCCTTTTCCTACAAAGTTCAAACTTGCAGTTGTCTGTTCTCCGCGAAGAAGAGGAAGAAGAGGCAGCACCGCCTTTAACAGTGGTGTTCGCAGGTGGTGTTCGCTGCTGCTGTAGTGCAGGTGGTGTTCGCTGCCGTATTGCCTCGGGCACAGAAAGAAAGTTTGTTTACAAAATCATGCCCCAATGAAGATGATGTGAGCTGAAACTACCCGCAAAACCCGAGGTGTGTCTGGCTCTGTGTACTGCAGTTCCCCAGCGCGAGCACGACGTATCTCTATGTGTCGCCGACCGATCTGATGTGACTGATTGCGCTTTGATTGCCTGTGCTATGATGTAGCTCGCCCTCAGCAATGTGCATGCCCCGATGACAGATTTTTTATTTGCTAGAGATAGATGTTGGCTTGGCTTGGCCTGCAGGCTGCTAACTTGGGGCATGCTGCAGGCTGGTTGGCGGGGCTTCACGCGGCGGAGAAGCCTTTGAAGGCGTAGCGCTGCAGCAAGTTGATATGTGCAAAGTTGATGCTGCAGTGGCACACGGCAGATGGTGAGATTTTTAATCCTGCTAAAAACGCTCCGCGCAGGCCTCCTCAAGCGGCAGTGCAACTTCTCTATCGAGCTAAGATCCCGCGCTGCGCGACGCAGCAGCAGCGGAGAGCGCAGCGCCGAAGCTGCTGCCTGCAGCAGCAGGGAGAGGTTATCGGTGTTTTTTTTATGCCTGGATGGGCCCGGAGCAGGAGATATCCATCTCTGCCTTTGTGAGCAAGAAGATCTGACACTACTGTGTGTGCTGGGTCAGTCCAGCAGGTGAGTGACCGATCATTCAACTCAATCTACTCCCAGTCGGCGTGTTGGTGTTGTTGGTGGCGGCCTCAATCACCCGCAGCAAAAGGTGTTGGTACACAAGCGAGGCCGGCATTGGGCGAGCAGGCGCGGGGCCAACGGAGCAGCGTGTGCTTGCCTGCCTGCCCCCCCCGTCTTGTGCAGCAGCACAGCGTCGCGTGTCTCGTTTGGTGCTGCAAACTAGTCCTCGAATCTGAGTTCACTATCTGTGGCACAATGAGACGCCGAGGGCAAGTCAAGTCTGCACGTGCACTACGTAGCCCTCGGACAATGCATAGAACCTGTCTTCTTGTTTGGGCACCTGGCTGGCATGGCTGAAAGCGTTCAGGCCACTCGCCAGATAGCATCGCAGCCGGCCGCCGCCGCGGCGCCCTGCGTGAGCGCGATCACAGCCTCTGTCGCTAATGCACATGCTTGCAAGCGTGTAGCATCCGTGAAGTATCTCCTGTCAGTCGACCTCTAAGATTCGGCTGGGAGGTGCACAAGAGCTACGATGTGTACAGACGACGGGCTGCCGGATGCAAAACGCAGCACAGTCAGCCGAATTGGAGGACGTTCTGTCAGCCTCTGCTCGACAAGTTTGTGAGGGCTGGGAAAAGGTCTTCACAACATGACGAATGCGCGCATCACACAGAGTAGAATCGGAAGCTTAAACAGCTTTCCTGTCATCAGACATCATTTGCAGCTTCAAGATGCATGGTGGGCATGCACTCTGCGCTTTACAAGATTCAACGTCATAAGTTACACATGCTTGAGCATCTGTGATGCAAACGTCAGTGATGCACACACATTGCGGAGACAACTGGTGGCGCACTGCTCACAGACCTCAAAGTGTTTGTCAGACGTGCCCAGAAACGAGCCATCGCTACTGCACTGACCAGCTGCAGCACGTTCTTGCAAAGTGTGCGATGTGCTCTGAAGCACCTCTAAAATGGAGGTACACATAACCTATGGTGCAACTGACAGCACCAATGACAATTCGTGAGTGCACACGTGCACTTCTGCAATCGACACTGCCTGCAGCGACAGCGACACGCGCAGCAAGTGCCCGCTACAAAGCTCCTTGAGCTCTAAGAAGTACAGTCAATGCTCGACTTGTTGTAGCGTCGGTATCCGAGCTCCTAGGGCGCAGTGCAGACTAGGCTGCTGCGTAGAAGCAAACTTCACAATTGCATAGGGCACCCAGCCTCCCGGGACCTTTGTTGATACAAATCCACAAGTGCTGCTCGACAGGGGTATTATAATGTGGGACGCTGCCCTCATAATCTCTACAGTGCCCGCCTTAAGCTCATGGTGCAGTGCTCAACCATCTCACAACATATACCCTCGTGGCTGGTGCTACGTGCCCAAGGCGGGCAGCCTATGCAACCGCTTGCACTCTCGACCACTTCCACTGTTGTCACAAACATCAATGACTTCAACTTCAAGTGCAACTCTCCCGCCACGCAGCGCTCGACGCCATGGTGGTCATCCTGGCGGGCTGCTGCAACGCGCCGGAGGGGTGCGACAAGCAGCCGTCCTTTGGGTAAGTGTAACAGTAGCGCGCTCGTGCTGCTCAGCGCTGCCCTCGCTGTGCAAGAATAGGGGCTAGGGCTAGGGTTAGGGTGACGCGCGCTTCACGTCACCGTAGGTCTGTTGCTGGCGACGCCGCTGCTGCTGCTGCTGCTGCTGCTGCGTTTGGGCCGCTGCTGTTGGTGCCGGCGCCGCTGCTGCTGCTGCTGCTGCTGCGGCTGCTGCCGCATTGGCGCGGCGCCCGCTGCTGCTGCTGCTGCTGCTGCTGCTGCTGCTGGCGCCACTGCTTCCCACTGCCGTAGCACTGAGTGCAGGTGCGCGCTGCACCGCTCGCCTGCTGACTGACGGCGCCGCTGCCACCAATGGCCTCTCATTGCTAAGCACTGCTGCTTGTTCTGCCACTGCTTCTCTGAGCGCTGCGACTGCATTATCCGGCTAAGCACTGCTGCTTGTACTGCCACTGCTTCTCTGAGCGCTGCGAATGCATTATGCCTCGAACGCTAAAAGCTTGCACACAAAGTCTTTTGACTGGTGGATACGGTGGTACTGTTTGACTCGTGGCCAATTGCTGCAACAGCGGCGACCACGGTTATTGGCGGAAGGCACTTGTGGCTAACCATCCCTTGTCACCTAGAGCTCTATGATCTTTTGATTCGTTTTCATCCGACTAAGCACTGCTGTTGCTGCTACTGCGGAGCTCTGCGACCATGCTCTATCGCGCTTCGCAGCTCTGGGTCAGATTGCGATTGCAACACCGCACGTCTCAGTTGTCGGCTCGCGTGACTGGGCGGCGATGCTTCGCTCAAGCCCTAACCCTAAACAGAGGCTCTAACCCTAACCCAGGCTGGCCAGGACTTGACCCTGACCCTGACCCTAACCCTGACTCGCGCACGTAGGTTCATAGGCGAGCGGCCGAGGTATTGTGCAACACACAAGGTGAGCGCTGCTGCAGGTGCCCCCCCGTGCGGAGCACTGCTGCTGTATAACGGAGCACGTAAATGTGTAGCACTGTGAACGAGAATGCAAGGTGCATGGCGTGTTGTGGATCTGGTCCAGCCCCCCTTGCGAGCCCCCTTCCCCACCTGCTGTTGCCGCACCTAGGCAGACTTTGCGACGCGTGTTGTGTGAAGCGCGTTGTTTAAGTAGCTGAGCGAGCTGTGCGGCGCCCATGCAGGTGCAGGTAGCGCCCACTAGACTGTCGAATGGCAATTCTTGCGCCAGCCGCCGCTGCTAGCAGTTACAGCAGTTACAGCAGCTCAGGTTGCAAGAACGTGTGTTGGGGACCCGATGCACATGCTATCTGTGCGCGCACAACGGCATGCGGCTATATATACCTACTGTACCCTCTGTGATGACCGCGGCGATACAGTAGGCAGCGGCCATTGGCACCACCTGCCCATTGCACTATGCGCGCGCAGCCGTGTGAATGCAGCAGTCCCACGATGACGATGGTCAGAGAGCTTTGAGCTCACGTGTGCACATCTGCCATGTTGTCAATATTAGCACGTCCATGCGTGTGTGCATTCGGGCATACAATGCATACATACACCTCGGCACAAAGATGTTCACAAAAGTGATGTGTACCAAAGGATCAGCAATCCGAGGAGTGTTGGGGTCAGGACGAGAGGTTGGGGTTGGGGAGCCGGCATACCTGCTGCACCATGACACGCACTAACATTATTAGTGTGTACGTGTGTGCATACATTGCAGCTCGGGGGCATGATAGATGTAAAAAACAAGCGGTGCGAGGAGCCGGGCTGCGGCAAGACCCCCAACTTTGGGGAGCCGGGAAAGAGGGCGCGTTTCTGCTCCACGCACAAGCTCCCGGACCATGTGAACGTAAAAGGTGAGCCTTTTGTTAGGGTTGCCCTGACTCTAACCCTAACCCTTTGTAGGGTTACACACATGCTGAGCATTGTCACGGTATGTGGCACGATATGCGCCACGTGTGGGCACCGGCAGTTGGCGCCGCTGCGTTGCTCAGCCGCAGCAGCGCCCACATGCGAGTCAATGAGTCAGAGTCGGAGTCGGTCTATGCGCAGCCAGCGAGAGCAATTTCCATGCAAAGCCCTGCCGGCTGACCCTAACCCCAATCATAACTGCAGCATCCTCTCAGCAGCATGCAGTCCCCGCGCACGCACACCACGCGCCGCCGTATGTAGGCCGCAGCAGCAAGTAGTCAATGAGTGAGTCAATATCGAGTGAGCCAGATCTCCAGCGCGCGCGCGTGCCTGGTGTACACTTTTGCAGTGCAATGCGCCGCTACCACCTGCGCACCGCATTAAAACCGCGGTATGCGCAGCCTGAATGCGACGGCTCGACCAGCAGCGCTTGAAACGACGCGTCGCGCGAGCACGTTCATGCCTCAGCTGCAGCGCACACGCACGTACCTGCCTCCGCGTGCTGCTCGCTGCCGCGGTGCTGCACATCGCGCCTCAACAATACAGCTCACATGGACGTGAACTTCTCCCATGTGCTGCCTGCTGCCGCATCACTGCATGTGTCATGTTACATGTACCACAACAAGACCCCGTACACATACAAACACCAGCCTCTGTGCGCTGCTCGCTGCCACGCGCTGCTGCGTGTCGCGGCTCAGCAACCGCTCACATAATACCAACCTACCCTCTCTCTGCGCAGGACCGTTCCGCCTGCACGAGGCCTGCCGCATGCGGCGCTCGCTGTCACGCTGCTGCGTGTCACGTCTCAACGGCCGCTCGCATCATACATGCCTACCCCCTCTCCGCCACGTCTCAACGGCCGCTCGCATCATACATGCCTACCCCCTCTCCGCGCAGGACCGTTCTGCCTGCACGAGGCCTGCCGCATGCGGCGCTTGCTGTCACGCTGCTGCGTGTCACGTCTCAACGGCCGCTCCCATGATACTTGCCTACCCCCCCTCTCTGCGCAGGACCGTTCTGCCTGCGCAAGGGCTGTCGCATGCGGCGCTCGCTGTCACGCTACTGCGTGTCGCACTTAGGCTTGGCGGACGCGGGAGGTGGCGGCGGTGAGGGGGAACAGGGGGGGGGCGGGGATTTGGCGGCGGCACTGGAGGAACTGGAGCAGTTACGTGAGTACTTCAACTGTACCTCAACTGTACTGCCGTGTACTGCAACATGACTGGCGGCGGCGCTGGAGGAACTGGAGGAGTTGCATGAGTTCTTCAACTGTGCTTCAACTGTATTGCCATGTACTGCAACATGACTGGCAGCAGCGCTGGAGGAACTGGAGCAACGTGAGTACTTCAACGGTACTTCAACTGTACCGCCGTATACTTTTGTTGTATTCGCTTGCCAGTGAGGCGCGAGAAGCCCACTCATCTCAGATTGCACCGCACACCATCTCCGATGTGTACCTGCAGCATGCACTTCTTGCCAGTGTACATTCAAGTATTGGCATTTGTTTTGGGGGATTGGGGCTAGCAGGGGGGTAGGGCGGGCGGGTACTCTTCAAAGGCAGTGCAACGGTGCATTGCGGACCGCCGCTTTGCTGTTGCCTGTCTCCCGTGACCTCTGTACCTTGCAGCAATCACATGCTGCTGTCACTGCAGCAGCGTGCCGAATGCTCTGCGGCGTACGCACGGCCACTGCACTCACACTTGAAGTAGAACAGTTGAAGAAGCACACGGCGACGCTCCGTCGGCGTACCCTAACCCTAACCCTAACCTCGCGTACACCTCCAAACGCAAATAGGTTTAGGCCAATGACGTGCAAGCGCACAATGCAGCGGCGCGCTACGCAGGTCGCACAACGCGGAGTCGGCTGCACAGGTGCGCGCACCCTCGCTGACAGGCCAACACTTGAAGTAGAACATTTGAAGTAGGACATGGCGACGCTCCAACCGCAAAGGCCTCCGCCGTGCGTGTCGCGCTGCAGACACGCAGCTGAAGGACAAGGACGCACGCATCCGGGCGCTAGAGCGGGACCTGGACGGGGCGCAGCAGCAGCGCTCAGGGCGGCACTGCAGCAGCGAGCGCGGCAGCGGCGGCGGCAGCAGCAGCGCTCAGGGCCCTTTCGCTGCCGCCGCCGCCGCTGCTGCTGCCGGCGGCGGCGGCGGTGACTACTCGGCGTCCATGGCGCAGGGCGGCGCGAGGTGCGCGCGCGCATGCGGTGAAATTCATGAATCGGGATGAATTCATGTGTGTACGTTGCGTCCGCTGCCGTCGCCCCGGCCGCGGTGACTACCCGGCGTCTATGGCGCACGCATTCGGTGAAATTCATTAACTGAAATTCATGAATTTAGATGAAGCCTGTGTGCGCGGTGCATGGTGTCTGGCGGAGAGGCGTCTGTGGCGCAGGCCGCCGTGAGGTGAATGCGGCGAATTCATTCATGAACTGCAATGAATTCGGGTGATCGGATCATGTGGCGTGCATGGCGACGTGCTTTCTGGTGCAGAGGATGTTGGTAAGCGTGATACGCTTCAACGTAGGGTTGGGGTTTGCTTATTAGTGGAAGAGTAGGCGCTATATATCCACAGCCGAGGGGCAATGCTCCGCAGTAGTAGAGAAGGCACTTTATGTCATAGCAATATGGGTGCTAATGCTCGACCCCTGCGTGGCTCCTCAACGATGCTACTTGAGCAAAAGAGTACTTTTGTAGCAGTGGTACTCTTCAAAGAGCAGGTTTGTAACAGTGGTACTTGCAGTACAGGAGACCAGGTGCATAAAACGAGCACTTGCAACGTCAGCGAAGCAGCCTCGATCTGGCACCAGAATTTCGACCATGGCTCAGGAGCAGCAGCACCAGCAGACCAGTGACTGCAACCATTCAAGTCACCAGAAGTACACTACGCGCAACGCACATTCACCTACAGTTAAGGGCATACCCATATCGACCGTGCGAGACACATGTACACTTGGTACGTATGCGGCGGGAAACACTCAGCATCCCGTCAAGCGCTGCATGACCGCCGCCGTCGCTTGTTCCCCGATCCCAGGAACGATCTCAGGACCAGCGCCGGGCACCCCACGTTCCCCGCCACGCTGTGGCCCGCCGCACCGGGCCACACAAGCACCCCCCTCCCCCTGCCCCCCTACTCGATCGACACCCGGGGGCCGTCCCCCTCCCCCCACATCCCCCACCGCGCGGCAGCGATGCTCCCCACGCACGAGCCGCCGTTAGGGCCTGGGATGGCGCGGCCGGGCAGCGGCGGCAGCAGCGGCGGCGGAGGCTATCGCGTCGCTCCTTCACCGCAGTACAGCCTGCTGCCGCCCGGTGGCGGCGGCGGCGGTGGCGGCGGCGGTGGCGGCGGCGGTGGCGGCGGCGGTGGCGGCAGCGGTAGCAGCGGTGGCGGTAGCGGTAATGGCGGCGGCGGCGGCAGTAGCGGCGGCGGTGGTAGCGGCGGCGGTGGCGGCAGCGGCGGCGGAGGCAGCGGCAGTGGTGGTGGTGGCGGCGGCGGCAGTGGTGGCGGAGGAATGCACGCACTGCAGGGGCAGGTACGTATTGTGTTCTAACCGCTGCGGGGGGTGCGTGGTGCGGCTTTGCACGACGCGTTGTGCAGGTGCGTACATACAGTCACATGTGGCGATCGACATGTCTGCTGCCGCCGTCAGTGGGTGAACGCGCTGCGTGCGGTGCCGCGCTGTGTGCGCGTCGCGTGTTGTTCCCGGCAAATAAGGCAGTGCTTATCACATCTGTTGCAGCGCTCAGCAGCGTGTGCTCCATGCCTGCAGCACTGAGCACTGTGCGCAGATGCGCCACGACAGCGCACGCAACGAGCAGCGGCGATAGTAAGCGCGTCATAACATGACCATCGCAGCTCTCCTCGTCATGTGCTACGCATCCCTCAGTTTCTGTGGTGCTCAGTGTGCGCAGCAGTGCTCAAAACTATTGACTATAGCCTATCCCACGCCCCCCCCCCCCCCCCTTCCTTAACAGGTCCGCGAAGACGCGAAAAGCTATGACCAAGCAGGGGACTCGATGCTCGGTCAGAAGCGAGGTAGCGGCTCGGATAGCTCGTCTTACTCACTGGATGGCAGCGGCGCCGCGGCGATGCTCAACGGCCGCGCCAGCAAGGTAGGTATGCTTGCTGCCGCAACTGATTGTTGTTGTAACTGATGGCAGCTGTGCGTGCTAAGCCATAGTGGGCGATCCCGTAGCTCAGCTACTTGCTACTACGAAGTCCTTCTATTGTACGAAGTGCACGTGGCGATTCCACATTGGCCGTGCAGGCAGGCACTGCGCAGACGCGCTCCAGTGTCACTTGAAGTGGCACTTCAAGTGCGCGTGCAGAAGGAGCGCATGGCGATCATGCACAAGGTGTGCAGGAGGCACGCCCCCCCTTCCGAACCAGAAACGGTCCTGCACAAGCCTGATACTTCGAAGCACATACTTCTTGAAGTACCATACTTGCATACTTCGTGAAGTACCATACATACATACCGCGCGCCCTGTACCCCCTGCCAAACAGGTCCATCGCGCCGGGGACCCCTGGCTTCCGGACGACCCCCACATAACCTGGGACCGCTACGCGGGGCGTGTGCATGCCGCTGACAATGGTGGCGGTGGCGGCGGCGGCGGCGGCGGCGGCGGTGGCGCTATGGACATGCACGCCGCCGCGTATCTGCCCTTCGGCGCGATGCAGGGGTATCATGCAGCTGGCGGCGACCAGCACTTGTACCAGCAGCAGCAGCAGCACCACTACCACCAGCAGCAGCAGCACCAGCAGCAGCAGCAGCAGCAGCAGCAGCAGCTCAAGAGCAGCAGCAGCGGCAGCAGCGCGCAGGAGCAGCAGCAGCAACAGCAGCAGGATGCGTCGCATGGCGGCGGCGGCGGCGGCGGCAGCGGTGACGGCAGCGGCAGCGGCGCCGTGGCTTCGCCGTTTGGCGCAGCAATGCTGCAGCACCAGCAGCAGCAGCACCAGCAGCAGCAGCAGCTCCGGCTGCAGCAGCTACAGCAGCACCAGCACTACCAGCAGCAGCAGCAGCAGCAGCAGCAGCACGACGATGTGCGCAGCAGCAGCGGCGGCGGCAGCGGCGCGTGGCGCTCGCAGCACACCGCTGACACCCTTTTGGATGCCGCTGCCATGTTCAACCTGGGCCTCCCATCGCGGCCACCGCTCATGACTGCGTCTATGTACGATGTGCTGCCTGACGTTGCACGACTTGGCGGCGGCGGCGGCGGCAGCGGCAGCTTCAACAGCGGCGGCGGCGGCGGCAGTAGCTTTCATAGCCGCGATACAAGCAGCTTCAACAGTGGCGCCTTTGACGGCACCTGCGGCGGCGGCGGCAGCAGCAGCTTCAACAACGGCGGCAGTTTCCGCAGCGGCGGCGGCGGCGGCGGCAGCTTCAACAGCGGCAGCGGCGGCGGAAGCTTCAACAGCGGCAGCAGCGGCGGAAGCTTCAACAGCGGCAGCAGCGGTGTCAACTACAGCAGCGGCAGCAGCTTCAGCAGAGGCAGCGGCAGCAGTCACGGCGCCGGCGTGGCATCAATGATGCCAAGTTCGCCACTGCAGGCAGGCGGTGGCGACGCTGGTTTCCAGCTGCCTATATCCAATTACAGCATCTCGAGGGCGAAGGACGAGGAGCAGCGCTAGTGAGCGCGGCAGCAGCGGCGGCGGCGGCGGCGGCGGGGCGGCGGCGGCAGTCCGCAGCCAAAAACGCTCTGCTCTGCACACGGTCGCAAAGGCACGAAAGCGTGCGCGCCCTGCTAGCCAACAACGGCAGCGGGAATAGGCGCTCTACGCGGCGCACTGTTCCCCCGAGGGGTGCGGAAAGCCGTCTGCCTGGCTCTACCCCCCCCCCTTTCGCGCGCCCCCAATTGCGAGCGATTGCCAAGCCGATGGCAGCAGCACGAGAATATTGTGATGTGCTGCGCCGGGCTCAACACACCCACGGGGTGTGCTCTGTACCCCCTCCCCCCCCCCCCCCACTCCCCCAATCCCCGGAGCCTGCCATGTAACAATTCTTTGTCCCCCCTTTGCCACAGTACTACTGTTGGCCCTGCGCAGCACACCTGCGCGCAATCTAGTTAGAGTATCGCTGCCACTGGTGTGCATGCATGCAGATTCAACGGCGGTGAGTGCGTTGTGCCTTATCACGCCCCCCCCCCCCCCCCCCCGACCCCCCCTTCGGTGCCATTGGGGACACTACAACATGTAGAGCAAGAGGAGCAGCGGGGCCCACGAGGCGAACGAGTACAACAACCGAGAGTGTCACAGACCTCGCGACATATCGTCTGTGTGTTTTGAGAGCGGGAATGCGGCGACAGTGCACAGCACCATGGGTACGCATTGTTATCTATCTCAGACCACGCGCGCAGTCTCCATTGGAGCATCAAGCACACATGCCTGTGCTGTACGACAGTACAAACAGCAAATCGCTTTCTTCTTTTCCCCGTTCAGGCAAATACAGCCACATTGTCCACATGGTATTGTCACCATCTGCTTCTGCAAGGTTGCATCTAATGACGTCCCCAGCAGTGACTCTATTTTCCGCAGAGGAAATTGGATAACCAATTTGTGTTTTTGCATTGAATCTGCTTTGTTGGCGGTTTTGGTTACAAACGCAACTGAGAATGTGCCAAAACGCAGTGCCATCCAGACCCATGCTCATCAAGCTGCACAAAAGAAGAAGCGCACAGGCGATCAATCATTGCGCCTCGCAATGTGCATGTGTTCAATACTTAAGAGCGTGGTATCGTGCGTGTTCTTACAGGATGACATGCATCAAATGTGAAGACTCTCGCCTTCTAGTGCGCAGAGCAGAGGGCTTTTTGCAATCACTGCATACATAGAAGACCAGGGGTCATCCACACTGACATCATAAAGTCATTTATGAACAAAGTGCGTTGCAACGCCTCCGTCCCAAGAAGCCATGACATTCAGCACACGGAATTAAAGTTTCTGATTGCCGGCAGGCGCAACAGAGCACGAGTGGACAATCAGCACGACCGCATAAACACAATGTTTTGTAATTACCGCAGCAGGCGCCGCGCGCACCCAATCGACGCACGCTCCCCTCCTCTATAGCCATCGAAAAGCGAGTCACCACGGGGGGAGGGTGTCGCTTCACCCCCTGGCAGGGATGGATGTGTTGGTCTACAAAACTGGCGCGCGCATGTGTCCCGCTGTCCAGACGCTTGAAGTTCGTGCGGCGGCCGCCTGGCATTGTTGAAGTTGGCGCGGGCACAGCCGCAGAGTACCAATGACTGTAGTGAAGCTGCGGGCGTGGCGAAACTTCAAACCCAACCCGACGCTAGGGCGGCAGTGCAACTGCATCTAGCACTGCAACTTCAACAGGCTACTCCCACTCGATGGTCGCTGGCGGCTTGGAGCTGATGTCGTAGGTGACGCGGTTGATGCCGCGCACCTCGTTGATGATGCGGTTTGATATGCGCCCCAGCACCTCATACGGCATGTGATACCAGTCCGCCGTCATGTAGTCCGTCGTCTGGACGCAGCGGATGGCGCAGACCTGTGGGCGGACGCAACGCACGCACTTGAAGTTGGTACTTGCAGACACAAAGGTGGTGATGCGCACACAAAGTTGGTACTTGAAGTAGACACACATGGCGCGCCACACAGCAACCAGCGAGGATGCACACCTAAAGTTGAAGTGGACAAATAGGCATCTTGCCATCATGCGCTCCGTCGCCTGGACACAGCGGATGGCGCACATGGGCTTGGAGGCATCGTGCGGCGTGCTGCGTGGTGAGTGTTTACTTGGTCAAAGGGAATGAATACACCTAACCGAACGTACTTACAGGTGCATGTTGATGGCGCAGACATCGTGTGGTGTGCACAGGGCGGCAGGAAGCCTTTTTGTGCCCGTATGCTGAATGTTGATTCAATGTTCGCTCATGCAAGGTTGAAGGAGGGCAAAGGCCTCATACGTACACGCAATCTCGTTCTGAAACTGCCCATGACGCTGGCCCTTGTCACCAGCAGAGGTCACAAAAAATCATAGTGAAGTCCAATGATGCGTACATATACCTGCATACACACCTTCTCATACATCCTGAAACTGCCCATGACGCCGGCGCTCGTCACCAGCAAATGGTCACAAAAAATCATGTTGAAGTCCGGTGATGCGTACATATACCTACGTACCTTCTCATACGTCCGGAAGTCGCCCATGACGCCGACGCTCTTCACCGGCAGCAGCACGGCGAACGCCTGCCCTATCTCCCTGTATATGCCGGCCCTGTTGAGCTCCTCAATCAGAATAGCATCTGCTTCGCGAAGCATGTCCAGATTCTCCTTGTTGAGCTCCCCCAGGCAGCGGATAGCGAGGCCCGGGCCGGGAAATGGGTGTCGCCACACGGAAAATTCCTCAATGCCCAGCGCGATCCCCAGCGTCCGCACCTCGTCCTGAGAGCGCGCGCGCACACACACACACACACAGAGAGAGGGAGGTAGCGATAAGTTATGGGGTACATGGCGGGATCTGAGGCGGAGCCGCTGTGTGCATGATGAGCCAACTTCAACTTGACTGAACTTCAACTTGGTCAAACTTCAACTCCAAGTCATGCGCGACGGTCAATGGATGTCCGCGGCCATATCGACACGCGTGCAGGCTGCTCAGAACTGTATTGCGATTTGCGCGCGCGCGTGACACCCGCGGTGCGCACACCTGCATCAATGCGCGGTGCGTTGCATTTTGTGTGCGCGCGCGTGTGCGGCATGCCCCCGTCAACTCCTGAAGCCTTGACGCTCAGCACTACTACACTCACATGGTGTATGTTACATACAGTATGTATGTGCACGTATGCATGCGCGCTCGACGTGCCTACGTCCTGAGAACGGCGTGTTTCAGAGACGGGCCATGTTTCACGCGCCGCACTATTTCATACAAGCCTCACGGCGAGTTCATGGAGGGCTGAACTTCTTGTGAGCGCTGTGCCCTGCGTGAAATGCACGTTCATGAAAGGCGTTGATAATAACGTTGATGAATTTTGCGCGTCAGCTCAGGATCACGTTGATGAAATTTGCGCGTCAGCTCAGGCTCCAGCCGCTTGAGGTGGGAAATGGAAAAAAAAACAAAACGCGTTGTTACATTTAGCTACTGCTGCAAAGTACCTCAGTTGGGGGGCCAAGCAAAGGGGTTCCACCCAGCGCACAGGCATACGCGCATACGCACTGCTGCGTGCCACTTCAACAGAACATCATCATGCGTTGCGCAGCTGAGGCAGGTGCAGGTGTCATCAAATTTACTGCCGCTCGTTGTTGCACTTGAACTACAACTTGAACTATAAGGAGAGGGGCGTCACCCACCTTGAAGAGCTCACGCAGGGGCTCAATCAACTTTAGGTGCATGGTGGCAGGCAGCCCGCCCACGTTGTGGTGGCTCTTGATGACGGCAGAGGGACCCTTGTAGCTGATGGACTCAATGACATCGGGGTAGAGGGTACCCTGCAGAAGGTAGTCCACTTCGCCAATCTTCAGTGCCTCCTCCTGTGCAGACAAAGCGCGCAACACAGCAGTGTTTGAAGGTCAGGTGTGAAGTTCTGTGCAATTTGAAGGGGAGAGTCCCCTGTAGAAGGTAGTCTACCTCGCCAATCTTCAGTGCCTCCTCCTTTGCGTCAAGTCGAGTGTGCAGTGAATGAGATCATGTGTGCAGTGACCTCCTGTGTAGGCAAATCGAATGTGCAGTGAATGAGTTCAGAGGTGCAATGAGTGAAGTTCAAATGCGAAGCACAACACAGTGAAGTTTAATGCGAAGCACAAAATACTAGTGCTAAAGGTGCAAGGTGGTCCACTTCGCCAAACTTCAACACCGGCTCCTGCGCCAACAGCTGGAAGCGCAGAAAGTGTCCATGAATGGTGTGCCTCCTTGTGCACGCACGTGCACGGGGGGTTAGGGTTAGGGCTAGGGTTAGTTCAAAGGGGAGAGTCCCCTGCAGAAGGTAGTCTACCTCGCCGATCGTCAGTGCCTCCTCCTGTGTAGGCAGATCGAATGCGCAAGAGGACAAAGTTCGAATGTGGAAGTATGAAAGCACTGACGTCGATAGACAAGTTTCAGAGGTAAAAGGTAGTCCACTTTGCCAAACTTCAACATCATTTCCTGCGCCAACATATGGAAGTGCAGAAAGGGTTGATGACTGGTGTTCCTTCTTGTGCAACCGCGCGCAGGCAAGTGGACTCATGCGGTGGACGAGCTACAAAGGAGATGGCGCAAAAGCGTGTGAAGGCACTGTGTATCTAACTTGTTCTTGCGCTTCTCCTCTGCCTGTGATGCCTTGAAGACATCCATAATGTGCACATGCATGTGCATATATATGTATATCTCTGACTACCTGGTGAGCATATACATATGTATACACGGAATACCTGGAATATGTCAATGACGATGTGTGTACATAATCATCTCATAATGAAATACCTGAAAGATGTCAATGAAGGTGGTGCCAATGATCTTGCGCTTCTCCTCCGGCTCCGTCTTGCCGTCGAGCAGGCCCAGGAAGCGATCCGCAGCATCCACGCACTGCAAGTTGATGCCCAGCTTGTTGCGCATGCGGTCCACCACCTGGCGCGCAATGAGGGTCAGGGTTAGGGTCAGGGTGGGGCTAGGGTTGAAGTTGAAGGTGGAACGGCCACAAACCCGAATGGCTGGTTGGCAAAGTCTGTGCGCCAGTCTTGATCATTGCGCACACGGGATAGGTGTCAGCATGCATGCATGTTTTCAAACACAGCGCAGAGGCGTCATGACACAAATGACCGTGCGCCGCCGATTGATGCTCAGCTTAGGGGCGTTCGGCCACGTCAAGGGTGTCCACGTTGACTGTTGAAGTTAAGTCATCAACATGCATGGTTCCAGACAGAGCACAGTGGTGTGCTGCCACTTTACGCGCAGCCTGTGGTACCTCCAAGGCATCTATCTGCCCACGATCACACAATGAGCATACCGCCCCAACCTAATTCTAACCCTAAGTGCAGACCACCCACGCGCAGAACACGCTGCGGTGTGCCCAAAATGTAACTGTAAGCCTACCCCTAATCAAACACCATGCGCCAGGCCGCAGAAGCAGCTCCGGGGTGTGTGGACTCCGGGGAGTGTCGCCGAAAACAAATGACTCAAGGTGCAAGGCCAAACGTACAACAGCAACACACACTTCACGCGCGCTGTGCGTTGACACTAGCCCTGATTGTCAGCACAGCCAGCGTCGGATGTCTTGAGATGTAGCGCTGATTTAGTTACTGCACGTGCACCGACAGTTGCGGCAGTTACGAATCGAATTAACTGGCGTCTCCCCTGGTCTTCACGTGGGCAAGCCTCTGCGCACACTATACCTACCTAGGGTGTGCCAAGTAAGGCTGCTACATACACAGAGTCTGGCGATCAGAGTAGAGATTACAAGCAGGCTTTGGTTAGTAGGGTTCGAAACATAGGGTTTGCTAGTAGCGTTAGGGTTTACGCACCTCCACGGCCTCATTCTTGCGCAGGCAGCCGTTGTCGACCAGAATCGCATGGAAGCGGTCCCCGATGGCTGTTTTGAGCAGCATGGCCGCCACCGTGCTGTCCACGCCACCTGAGACAGCGCCGATGACCTTGCCTTCAGGGCCCACTCTCTCCCGCACCTGCAGGACACAGGGGAGTAGGTATGGCACGAGTTGAATACACACCCATACCCTGGATGACCTCAACGCGTGCAGAAGGGGCGATGTCGATGTATACAACCCTGACCCTTGCCATCGGGCCCGCTCTCTCTCGTACCTCTCTGTCGTGCCTGCAGCAGTTTGGCGTATATGTGTACATGGCAGTTTGGATGTATTCGTTCACATAGCCACATGCACACAAATGGGTTGAGCACAGGCATGCAAGAGGGCGGAGCGGATGACCCTTGACTCAGGCCCACTCTGTCTACTGCAACTGCAACTTCAGGCCGGCAGGTACGGATGTATGCACGTAGCGCCATTTGATTGACCCTTCTGCTCGCACACGCGCAAGCGAGGGCGATCACTGCGCACTTCTTCACAGATGAGCAAAGTTCCATCTACTGAGCACTGGGCTGCTCTGCCCAAAATCGTAGCCCTACCCCAAGCCCTTACCCTAACCTGGCTCCAGGTCGACTCTCTGTGTACAGCATCATGCAACTGACCCTAGCTTGATGTAGCGTATGTAGGGACGTCCATCACGATGGTGCTGTTACACTTCGAGATGCGAATACGGTAGATTCGAGCTGACACACCATGCACAGACACGAGGATTGAAAGATGAACCCATGGCACAGAGGTGGCGAGAAACGCTATCTGCGACCTTGAGTTGCAGGTTGAAACCTGCCTGGCGATCTTGAAGTTGAAGTCCACTTGAAGTTGACCTGACCACAAAGCACCGCTCAGCTCTGTGAAGATTACGCTACCTCAGCTTGTGCGCGCCAGCTTCACCAGCTCACGCCATCACGCTTCAGTTGGCGAGCGCGTCCTGTGCATGTGGAGACCAAGTCTCACATTACAGTACTGCCAGAAAACACTGGAACGAACGACACCACAACACGAGTGATCGAAGCGCCATGGCGCAATGCGCAATCGTTGCACTACCTCAAGTGCCATGTCAGCGGTTCAGGCGCAAAGTCGCCAGCTCAAGTTGAGCATGACCTAAGGAGCTGGCGCAAGCCTTGAGTTGAAGTCAACACTTCTGGCTACTTGAAGCGCCAGTTTCAACTTCACCCCTGCGCCTTGTACAGGCCCGCAGCGAGCACGTCCTCGAAGTGCAGCGGCGGTGGATCTGCCAGCGATCTGAAATTGAAGTTGACGCTGCTCGCAACCTTGACATTGAAAATAACCCGGCGGTGATTCACCTCGCGCACAAACTTCGTCGGCGATGCTCAGCATGTTCTAGTCGGTCGGCGCGCCGCAGATGTTGACAATAAGCATGTCCATTGACCATCGCTGCCTGTCACTGTGAAGTGGAAGTTGACACCGCGACCTGCTCTTCAGATTTGGGATTGACTTGCTTCTCCAGAACTGCTGCTGCGGGTGACTCACCTCGCGCACAAACTCGTCAGCGATGCTGAGCATGTTCCAGTTGGTCGCGCTGATTGCGACCGGGGATTGAAGTTGACACTACCTGCCACCTTGAAGTTGAACTTAACTCGGCAGCAGCTCACCTCGCGCACAAACTCGTCGGCGATGCTGAGCATGTTCCAGTCGGTGGGCGCGTCGCAGATGTTGACGACAAAGTTGCGCAGCAGGTCTTTGCCCAGCGGGGAGTGCGTCACCTCCGGGTGGAATTGAAGTCCGTACATCTTCTTCTCGGGATTGGCGATGCCCGCGTGCTGCGAGTTGCTGGTGCGCAGGATGTCCACAAACCCCTGAAGATGTGTATCAGTATGCACACAAACAGCTCTGGTTAACAATATACTTCAAGTAGAAGAAATAATAAACATGGAAACAACTCAAAAGATCGTAGAACTCTAGATGACATATACGTACAACACCCTGAGGACACGGAACAGAAGGCGGTGCGCGCTGCACAGCTCTGGTCACTTCACCTTGTAACAACAGAAGCAGCGTGGCTGCGAGTAGTTGAAGTGAGTTGTGGCGAATGCATGACTATGGTGTTGCTTCACAGTAGCATGCTTTGAAGGTAGTAAAGAGCATGTGAACATCAGGACCGTGAGAAACAATGGTGCTGGGCTTGCCACCGCACGCACAGCGTACTCCAAGTTGCTGTGTTGAAGAAGTCAACACGCTGAGACAGAGCGCAGCACTGGGTGAAGCAAATGAGCACTAAAGTGCTGCGCGTACACAATTACTCCTTCTCCCATGTACATATGACTGCTGGTAAGTAAAAGCAGCATACAACTCTCGGCAGCAGATATCTGGCATGCCTGGTCGCTTAGCAACCTTGGGTGAGGGTTAGGGCCGACCCGTTTACATGGCGCACTGTGCACTGCTAGCAAGTAAGACTTTGGCAGAAAGATCAAGACCTCGCCACGGTGTATACTCCACTGCTCCTGAAGTACAGGGCTGATATGGCTGCACAGAACCTATACCTATACTCTGACAAGTAACTGTAATTGTTGAGGAATGCTGACACGACAGCAATCCCCAATGCGCCTACACAAACATTATTTCAGCAAGCCCGTTACTTCTGCAATCAGTGCAATCATGGTAGTTTGTGCTGACTTGAACGGTCTGCGCACAATGGCAACAGCCCACGAGCGGAAATACGTACATACACGTAGTGTACATGCATACATACCTAGTGTTTGCGCATGCGCTGCACGGCTTGTCGCCATCACTCACATTGATTAGTTTCTGAATGAAGTCTTCAGTGACACAAACGTGAATGCATTCTCTCAAGCATGCTGTTACGCCCTTATCAATTGCTGCGTAAGTGGAACCACTGCTCTCAGTAGTCTTTTGCAGAATGTATAGCAACTCACTAACATATTGCAGTATGTATAGCAACTCACTGACATAAGTTGACATGTCTTGATACCTGCAGTAAACAGATCAAATCCAGGCTCACTGACACATGCTTGGGAGCTTGTCGCCTTACTTCATCACCTGTGAGATTTTATGTGTGCATTCTGCCATCAGTGTCCCCTTCTCTGCTTGTGTTGCATGGAAATGGAACGTACGTGTTCTACCATTGTCGCTGTGTAGGACCACAAAGCGCCAGCTTGCTGCTGGTTTCCTACTTCCTGCACTTTTTGCTGCAAAGTATACTATCAAGTGCCTGTTTTTTTGACATTGTAATTTTTCAGGCGACCTTCTGTACATTATGTCCTTGCCACCTAGAGCTCTACGATCTTTCGATTTGTTTCCATACAAATAAGTTGCTTGCAACCTTGTACCTGAGATATGGCTGCACAGAACCTATACCTATACTCTGACAAGTAACTGTAATTGTTGAGGAATGCTGACACGACAGCAATCCCCAATGCGCCTACACAAACATTATTTCAGCAAGCCCGTTACTTCTGCAATCAGTGCAATCATGGTAGTTTGTGCTGACTTGAACGGTCTGCGCACAATGGCAACAGCCCACGAGCGGAAATACGTACATACACGTAGTGTACATGCATACATACCTAGTGTTTGCGCATGCGCTGCACGGCTTGTCGCCATCACTCACATTGATTAGTTTCTGAATGAAGTCTTCAGTGACACAAACGTGAATGCATTCTCTCAAGCATGCTGTTACGCCCTTATCAATTGCTGCGTAAGTGGAACCACTGCTCTCAGTAGTCTTTTGCAGAATGTATAGCAACTCACTAACATATTGCAGTATGTATAGCAACTCACTGACATAAGTTGACATGTCTTGATACCTGCAGTAAACAGATCAAATCCAGGCTCACTGACACATGCTTGGGAGCTTGTCGCCTTACTTCATCACCTGTGAGATTTTATGTGTGCATTCTGCCATCAGTGTCCCCTTCTCTGCTTGTGTTGCATGGAAATGGAACGTACGTGTTCTACCATTGTCGCTGTGTAGGACCACAAAGCGCCAGCTTGCTGCTGGTTTCCTACTTCCTGCACTTTTTGCTGCAAAGTATACTATCAAGTGCCTGTTTTTTTGACATTGTAATTTTTCAGGCGACCTTCTGTACATTATGTCCTTGCCACCTAGAGCTCTACGATCTTTCGATTTGTTTCCATACAAATAAGTTGCTTGCAACCTTGTACCTGCCACACTTTCAAGAATTCGCGGTGGTACAAAGCAGCGGCCTATACACAATTTCAGCAAGGAAATCATGATCAGCCAACGTACAGAGGCCGCAACTGAGATCTCACCGTGGGCACGCTGTGCAGCTTGTCCCCATGGCTCATCCACATCTGAAACTCGTCAGGCATGTCCCCTATCAAGGGCTCCCCCGCCGCCTTATTAGCGTCGATGTGGCTGACCATCGCCTTTCCGTACTCTCGCTCCAGGCCGGGCGCCACCTTGCCGCCGAATACATGGGCGATTTCTTGCATGCCGTAGCAGATGCCGAGCACAGGCAGCTTGTTCGCCTCTATCATTTTCCATACCTCCGGGTGCACGTGCGGGGAGCCCGCCTCGTAGACGGAGTGGGGGCCGCCAGAGAGGATGACACCCACTACCTTGTTCCTGCCCAGAACCTGCAAAAGGAGAGGCAGCATTTGACACGGGTGGCATGTGCTGGTGAAGGAATGGAGTGTCTCACAGGTTGTTGCTCTCGCATTAGCTGAAGAAGAGTTGAAGAAGGATTTCTGTGAAATATAGCACAAGATGCAGAGGTGCAGCCATGTTTTGCCATTATGGTCGAGTGGAATTGGAAACTGCGGTCGCCAACAGCATGCGACAGAGTCAACCCTGGGGTGAGCTGTGCAAAGCAATCCACATTGGTCTGCAAGCATCACGAATCTCGGCCGCGATTGAAGTAAGACAAAGAGCTGAAAAGAATGCCGTGATAGCCACATGGAGCGTACTGTTGATTGCAAATGCTAGTGTAGGCTCGATTAATTACCTCTGGCTCGACAAGGCAGGAATATAGCTCGCAGAAGACGTTCAGCTCACGAACACGCCTGGCGATCAGGTGGCTGTATTGCGAGCCGAAGTCCAGAATTGCTATTTGAGCGCGGTGCGAGGTCAACCCGCCGTCAGCTCCTTGCTGGTCCATGATTACTGCTTGCTGATAGCGTCGTGGTAGCGTGTGAACGCCGTTCTCCTCAGAGGTTCAAACTGCAAGTGTGAGACGCTCGAGAGGCTTCAACTAGGGTTACACTAGGGCTCATGCTTCCAAGTACTAGTCTTAGTGATGGTTGCGCGCACTCGCGGCGCACAGCGATGGGCAATGAGAGTAAGTGTTGCGACTTGTGTTTCGTGGTCGTGCATATGAAAGCCACGAAAGGAGCCGCGAAGTCCGCTGAACAATAAAGTGAGCGCCAGAACTGCGTCTGTGCAAACCTGCGGCAGGTGCTGGCGCGTGTAGGTGCATTTGTGTTTGATTTTCGAAAATGGTGTTGCGCATTGAAAGTGTGCGGTGCAGGGATTATAATGGCATATTGATCAAGCCAAGGCATCCTGTATCCCCCGTCTGCGCGTTTGACTCGCTGCACCATGCTGAAGCTTGGCAGGTCAAGTAGTTTGTGCATGCACTTGTTTTTTTCAGCGATGGGCCGAATGCTTGATGACTTCAAAACAAGTTCCAACTTCAGACCGATCCTGCGCTTTCTCGGTCCCGTTCCTCCGGGAACCCTCCTGCTGCTGCCGTCAGAAAACATAGAATCGAAGGCAGCGTGCCTTGTACCAATCTGCAGCCTCTGCTGCTCACACTCTGCAGTTCATTGGCTTCCGACACACGATCCCTACACAAGATCCATCATGTTCAGCCACACCATCGTCGCCGTTCTCGCTATCGCTTGCTGTGCGCGGGCGTTCGTGCCTGCTACCGGCCCCGCTGCCGTCAGACAACTTGTCGTCACCCGCTCGGGCACTGACCACCAGCAGGCTGACCAGAAGTTCACTCACGAGGACAAGAGCGAGGGCAGGATAAATTCTCGGATCCAGATGGATTCGCCCAAGGTTGCCGACAGCATGGAGCTCGGAGCAGGTGCGCTGCCGATGTCGTTGCAGACCACGTGCTGCGATGACTTCATTCGAACACAGTCAGCATGGAGGTACACAGCGCAGTAGTAGTCAGGGTGAGACATCATGTAGGTCGTGTACTAAGAGGGCGTAGCCTTTGCCAAGCGATCAAGATCCATCTTTGGGTGGATTCGTGCGAAGGATGGATCCATTCCTGCACTTCCTAAATTGTAGAATGCTTTTTGGAGTGATCAACATTCCCCGGCTGTTATGCACCTTGTCATTGCACCAACAGCAACTGCAACATCATGTACTAGAAATGCCAAGTGCTTAGACCCAATGTTTACCTCACGCAGCAAAACTGGCTGAACTGCTGCTGAGTTGCCATCAGCGTTTAACCTACCACCTGCTGCAATAATGTTAACAGCTTACCTCAACTCACATTCCAGTATTGTGGATATCTCATACATCTACATGCCTTTTGCTACACGCCTCTTTGTTGTTGGTGTGCAGGCGAGAAGAAGGTGCTCTGCCGATGCTGGAAGTCGGAGACGTTCCCCATCTGCAACGGCGCGCACACTTCCCACAACCAGCTCACCGGCGACAACGTTGGCCCAATTTCCGTCTCAGTCAAGAAGTAAAGCGGCGACCACGCGATGAAACATCTTTGGTTGACACTCCAGCAGCTGCAGTATCCACAATATCGTTGGTTGAATTTGGGTGCTGCAGCCGCTGCAGCGGCGGCGTTGTAAGAAGGCAGGTAGACAGTAGTTTAGGTATTGTTTATATGTATTACACAAGAGCAACGGGGTTGACCTGGGTGCTGCTGCACGTTTTTGCAGCTCGCATACACGTACCTCAGTCAGCGGGTGGATGAGGCTGTGGTTATTCATACACACGGATCACATCAGATGACATTCCTCAATACATGTACACATACATGTTGCAGCAAGTCGGATGCGATGTGTTTTGTCTTTTGTGCTGTGTGGCTGTTGTTTGATATGCTATTGCTTGGTAGCTTTAAAATGGTACAGAGACAAGACAGCAGGGCAGTTTGGCAGATCGTCGTGACAGTGCAGAAGTACTGCGTGCTACAATGTGATATGCTCCGTTGCATATGCGGCAGATTGTGACATGCGGCGATCTGAACTCACAAAATTTTGATGAGCATATGATGATCAGAAGCTGACAGCCTTTACAGACAAGTATGACAAGGTGCCACAGCAGCTGTGTTGTCCACTGAGCGAACAACTGTTCACAGTGCACATGACACTGTTACAATCGTTGCCTTAAATTTAAAACGTTTCTAAGTGTGTTTGGGTATATGTAGGCTGTACTAATATTTTTGGAGGAAACTGACACATTGCTGCAACTTATACTTGGGCCTGATTCTTAGACATGAGCTTAATGCCTACACTTGTGCGAGGTTGACACGCAGCCAGAACTAATGCAGCCGATGAGGATGTACCATGTCCGTAACCAGCACAAGCATATTGCTCTCGTTGCAGAAGGTGTGCGAGGTTTGTGGCAGCTCAAGCGCGCGTGCACTGAACGCGTACATGTCATCCTCCACCTTGCGCATGCGGTGGTGCCGGCGGTGGTGCCGGCGACGGCATCATGGTGTCGTCGCTGCGCGCTGCAGCACCGCCGAAGTCGCCCTCCCGGCGGTACCATGACGCGGCAGGGCAGTAGGTGCCGTGCGCCAGCCTTGTGATCTGTGAGTGCTTGGAGAGCTTCGGGCAGCCAGGTGGGCTCCGTTTTCCGAGGCCAGAGCGGAGAGTCACTTCAAGTCAGTGCGCATTTTCCTGACTGAACAAATTCCCCTAAATCTTATGATGAAGGCTGTGTCGGTGCTGCTGCTGTGCCTGGCGGCTGTGGCAGGGTGTGCGCGTGCGGCTGCGGTGGGGGGCGCCACACCTCTGGTAGCCCGGAGGAGGAGCTTGCCCTTGGTGAGTGCAGTCATGTCGATGTTGTACTAGATCTGGCAGAATGCAGCGGATGCCAGCGTCACCATCTTGTTGCGTCGTGTAGTGCTAGTCAAATTTGAAGCGCCGAGGCACTCTGGGTGGCAGGAGCTGCACGAGTCAATTCACTCGACAGATAGATAAGACCCCACGTGCAAAGTCTCGGAAGGCACCAAGCGCAGTGCCAGGCACAAGGCTCGAGCCTTGAAGGCACATTGTGATGCAGTTCTTCATGTGCTATCTACGCGCTGTGGTTGTGCGAATTGCCGTTAAGCAAAAGTCACGGCTATCTGCGAAGCAGTTGCCAAATTATCATGATCTGGCTGTTGTTGTGCTTTTGCACCATGGCCCTTACAGCAGTTTCATGCTCCTGGCGTGTATGTGGGCGCTCCAATGACGCAGAGAACATCGTGAGTCAAGCAAAGTGTGCATTTGATCGATTCCACATCCCCATTAGTCACTGAGAGTGCACCAGTTAATCCAGTAAACGTTGAACCTCAAAATACAACTTGGTGTGCACTGTCGATTGCAGGCGCTCTCTGTCTCCACGCAGGACACTTGCACTTTTGTACATGGCAGCTTGCAACATTCCTTTTCACGACCAGAGTCTGCCAGATTTCTGTTTTTTTCAAGGATAGGCTTACGGTTGGCGTTACCCTACCCTGGCCGTAACACCAAAAATATATCCATGAATCATGATGGCCACCGGTAACTGTAGTGTGCCGTGACCATTGCACACGCTCCCTGCATCAAGCAGGACACTCACACCTGTGCACGCGACAGCTCTCTAAACCCTGTTGATGACGTGTGCTGGATATTCAAAATGTTTGAAATTCGCATCCGCGAATCTTGTACTTCAGAGTAGGGTCAGTTGCCAGTGTTCTGCGCAAACGCTAACCAGCATCACTGCACACATGGACGATTCAGGACACGAATTGCTCTTCAAACACGCGCTATCACTGTCATTCGCTCGTGAGGGCGATGCAGTCCCTGCAAACGGTGAAACACATATTGGAAACAAATCGTCGTCAGAGCAAGTCCCACAGCTTTTGCATCAACGTGCATCTCCATCATGATTGGCAAAAACTCTGGATGGAGCTGCGCCAACGTCTCCAACAGAGGGTCAGGTTGTTCTTTGCATCGGTCGATGATGCAACAACGGCGGCCTGTGCGCACTCATGGCAGAACCACGCATTGTTGCCAGTGCTGATGCCTGGCCACACTCTGAATCTGCAGTGAATGGTACCTGAAGTACAAGGACTCGCTACGCGTCGTGTGTCAGTGTCACTCACACACCGAAACGCGCCCGTACAATTATTGAAGGCATGCCTTGGGTGAATGATTGTCACTCACAGTGGAAGGCTCCCTCTGTCACTGCCGTGTCAACCTCACTCACAGCGAAGTGCGCCCTTGGCTTGTGCCTGATTGTGCAGCACCAACAGCACCTGCACTCACAGCAGCTCCACGTGTGCACGGCGGCCACCCCTGTCATTCAAAAGCGTGCCTTACACATTTGCACGGCAGTCACCCTCTGTCATTCAAAGCGTGTCGTACACGTTCGCACGGCTGTCCCCCCCCTATCATTCAAAGCGTGCCTTCTCATGTCAGTGCACTCACTGCGCAACGCGCCCCCTTGCCTCGTGTGATGTTGCAGAAACGGCCGCACCTGCACTCGCAGCAGTGCCACGTGTGCGCAGCGGTCATCCCTGTCATTCAAACCACGCCTGCTTGTGTCAGTGTCAGTGGCACTCACTGCGCAACGCGCCCCCTTGCCTTGTGTTTGATGTTTCAGCAACGGCCGCACCTGTACTCACAGCAGCGCCACGTGTGCGCGGCGGTCATCCCTGGCGACTCCCTCGTTGAGGAGACGGTGATTGGCGGGACCATCAACTTCCTCAGGCGGGTGCTCATCGAAGTTGAAGTGCCGTTGTCTGGCTATGTTCAACTTTTTCTGTCCGACAGTTTATGTGCCATTGCCTGATGGCTAGACTACATACATTCGCTTGCTTGCCAGCAGTACATTCACTAACATGACACGCCATTTGGACCCCCTTAGGCCCCAGACTTGAAGAGCAGTGCAGTTGAAAAAGCAAAAGCCCCAGTAGCAGTGCTCAACAGAGGCACCACCGCCCAGCATGGTAGTGCTCCCGGGACAACTTCACGTCACGACAGGCTCCATCGTTGCGAGCAGCCACATCTGATGCGACCAAGGTGTATCATGGCTGCTGTAGCTGCTGCTGACAAGCGCGGCGTGGCGTGGAGCGCTGCTGCATATGAGCGCTGTCATCGATGATCGTGGTAAATCAGCGTGAGCTAGGCATTTCTGCGTTCACACTGCGCACGGCAATGCCCCCTTGCACGACTGATCATTCCCCGTGACAGCACCACCACCACCATGCGCACGCGCATGTAAAGTCCTGAGCAAGACGGGGCAGGTGGCTTTTCGATGCCGCCGTGCACTTGGCCCACTTTCAGCCCCCATGAGCAGCCTGCCTGACTTGGTCGCCTTGATGCCAAAGCCCAGACTTATTTGTGAAGATGTACTTACTGAGGTATAAATGCACGTGCGTATGCCAGCGTACACAGCACAGCGAGTCCCTGGACCACAGGACTGTGCCAACATGACTGTGCCCTCGCCCCCTCACCAGCCGCGCGCCATGACTGCCATACATGACTGCCCCCCACCCCCTTCTACCTTTTACAGCCTGTACAACTTTGTCATCACGGCGCGCGTGCTGCTGGTTCCCTCAGGTAGCCACCGTCCAACATCACCGTGCTTGGCCCCTCCCCCCCCTTCTGCAGCCTGTACAACTTTGTCATCACGGCGCGCGTGCTGCTGAGCTGGTTCCCCCAGGCGCAGGGGATGTCATTCCTGCGCCCTGTCTACACGGTCACGGACCCCTACCTCAACACGTTCAGGCGCCTGCCGCTGCAGTTTGGCGGCATTGACTTCTCCATCCTGCCGGCGTTCTTCCTGTTGAGCGTTGCGCAGAGCGCCATAGCGTCGCTGGGCGCAGAGGTACGTTGACTCTGACTAGACTCTATGTACTCGTGCGCAGTCTCTAAGCGTTGCGCGGAGCGCCATAGCATCGCTCGGCGCAGATGTAATTTGACTCTAGTTGACTCTGTGTACTCATGAGGAGTCACAAGTTGCGCTCACGTCGCGTCAGGCTTCACTGTGTGGACTCATTGTCCCTGCGTTCTAGGTAGTTCAAACTTTGGACTTGCAGGAAGTACCAATGGCGGTCCAAGTGTACTACTTCGGAGTAGTATTTTCGCAGGCAGGCATTGTATCGCTGGACCCAGGCAAAACCAGTAGTCTATTGTGAAGCTCCTGTCACTGCGTTATGCAGGCGCGTTGACCTGTAACTTGCAGTAGAAAATGATGCGGGCACAAGGTGCCTGGCACCCTCCGCCTTAGGGTTATGGTTAAGGTTAGGCTAGGCTAAGGATTGGTTCAACCCTTACAGCACAGCAGATATGCGCATGTGCGGCGACATGTCATGTGTAACAGGGCGCGCGAGGCAGTGCACACGAGCACTGACGGCAGTGCGCAAGGCACTGTTCTCTTAGGGTTAGCTTTCAGTGCCAAGGTCGCGTCTAACCCTAACCCTGAATGTAACGTCATAAACACTCGTACAAGCAGCACATTTTGCGTGGTATGTATAAGCTCCGCTGACGGCAGTGTGCTAGCACTGCTTGCTTTCTATTTGCTAGGGTTCAGTGTGCAGGGTTTAATTCACCACTGCGATGGGCACTGCTTTCTCAGGGCTAGGGTTCAGTCCTAGCGTTGAGGTCTTCACTGCGCTAGACTCTGCTTTCTTAGGGTTAGGGTTCACTACTAGGGTCAGAGTTGCCACCCTTCCCCTGAGCTTGAACCCACAGTGCAAACCACTCTCGAAGGCAGCACACCTTTGCGCCGTTGCGCCTGCTGCAGCGCAGACCAGCGCTATGTTCATCGCCTGCTGAGCCGTGGCCATACCCTAGGGTTAGGGCTAACGCCGCTGCCAGGCCCGTCCAACAAGGGAAGAAACCTGACGCCTTGAAGTACATGCACAGTACTCGCCAAGCCTAGTAGAGTTCCAGACCTGTCCGCCAACGGCTGCATTCACCACATCAAAGAAATGAGGCTTGACTCTCGCCCTGTGTGTCGCTCCCTCCGCATTCGCGCGCAGGTGCCCAAGCTGCGCGCGCAGCAGGCGCGCATGATGGCGGAGCTCAGGGCCAAGTCTGAGGCCCTTGCAAATGGGAGGCGGCAATAAACCCAGTGTCTGACCAAACCTGCAATAGTTGCCATGAGAGCCGCGCGCTGCTCGCCCAAATTTTCGCAGCCCTCTCTCTTGTCTGCTGTGGAATGCGAAGAACGTGTCCGGGGGCAGGCTGCTTAGCCCGATGATGTTACACATTTACACACTTTGTGTGTGTGCGTAGGCAGTAGTGCTGCTGAAGCTGACAAGTGAACACAGGGGAGGGGGCAGTCAGGGTGCTCTTGTGGGGGGAGGGGGCACCAGTTAATGTGGCGCAAGCCTGGCTGGTTGCGGCAAGTCGCAGGCGGCTCAGTGGGCAAGCAATGCGCCATCACACATACATTCATACACAGCATCTTTAGTACTATCTGGTCTGTTGAGTCGTCAGCGCATATGCGACTGCCCCCTGTCTTGCTTCATGTTTGTCCCCTTTGCTGCAAGCCACTCACACACAGGGGTTTGCATCACCATACACATTATGCACTTGTAATATCTAGAAGTATGCAGCCAAACAGTGCGGGTGCAGCACTGCTCAGCACCTCAGAAGCGCAAGTTCTATATGCTTGTTGCAATTTGCATGCATGGGGGGCAGCAGCACAATGGATTCCCCTACTGTATGCTCACAAAATCAGTCATTTCGTGAACTTTGGCTTCATCAGAGACCATGCATCTGGGGCCATGTTTTCCCTACACAACATTTGGAGCTGCTGTAACGCAGATCCGCAATTTTTCTGCGTGTTTGCTGTATGTCAAAGTGCAAGCGCTGTAAGTACTGCACAGTCTGCGCAGGCTGAAGTCTGATGAGCGTTGCTACAATCCCTGGGTAGTGTAGTCAAGAATGCTGTTGCTTGCTCCTTTCTCGAAACTTGCCCCCATATGTCGTGTGATGTCCAACAGCAACGTGTGATGGCCAACAGCAATGTTGGCTTATACAACCATCGTGAAGAGTGCACAAGTATGGAGCCTGAAATGCATCTACAACATAGAAGAATGAACGCGTGTAGCATTTACATAGGCCCTGGCACTACATGTTATAGATTCTCCTCTAAGTACAATGTGCAAATCATATTGGGGTATGTAACTCAAGCGAGGCAGCGCAGAGGCACCAAGCAACAAAACATCATTGCTGACAACGTGAAACACTTTGATGCATCGCTGCTACGAGGGAACAACCACTTTTGCAGATCAAGCAGACGCGTCATCCCATGTAACCACATGAAAAGAAATGGTATTGAGCTCATTTCTCAGACTGTTTGCACCAACGGAGCTCCCCCACGACACCTGACTGGCAAACCTACGCGCTACTCGTACAACGGTTCCCTCTCTGGTGCAGCGACTGGCCAAGTGCAAGCAAGTACAGTAGTGTACCGCTGCACTGTACACAGTACACAGCTGTCCCGCCCGCCCCGCACTCCTTGTGCCTGACTGTACTCGTGCTGGGCAAGCAAAAGGGAGATCCCATCTCGTGCGCAAGGCGTTTTGCCACGTGCCATCTAAAACACCTGCCATGCAGGCACTCTAGTATGGTGACGAATGCTACTACTTCGGCTGTATCAAAATTCAAGCGGGGCCCCTCACGATGCAACCTGGGACTAGAACCCTGCCCCCACCTCCCCCCTGTTTTCCAATACCCTGCGCCCCTCGTGTAGGGCGGTAGGGGTGGCAGTGCTCTTCGCCAAGGGGCAAGCCCACTCTGCAGCATGACGTGACGCTACGTGATCAGCACTCTGGCGGCTTATTAGTGGCTTTTAGGCTTCTTGTCCTTCTCTGATTTCTTGTCCTTCTCCGATTTCTTGTCCTTCTCCGATGCTCCACTGGTGTCCTCCTTGTCATCCCTGTCAAGCTTCATGGCCACATATTCTGCGGCGTGTTGCACCTTGTCCTGTGAGCAAGGCAGGAGACCATAACATCCAAAGGTTGCAATTGAGTCCCCTGCACAAGATCTCACTTCAAGTTACAGTTGCAGGCAAAATTACGCATTTGATGTTCTCTCAATGTCACCACTTTATCCTACTGGGTCACCATGACCCCAAAGGTTAGAACAATCTACTTCGGTAGTTTCCCTCATTAAACTGCAAATGCGCACAGCAGGTGGTTGCCACGCCTGAGAGCATGCAACATCATGGCGTATATTAATGACATTAGCACCAGTACGTGTTCATCCAGAATTGGTCTGTTGCGACGACACACACGCTTTTGCGGTATTAGTTCACGCTTTGCACTCATGCAATGCATAGAGACAGCAGAGGATGCCCTTGGTCACATTTTCAAATTAATCTACGTGACAGTTGGTACCAAATGCAACTGCCGTCCTTCATCGCTGGCATATCATCAACATGTAAGTCTAACATGCAACGCTGGCATCACCTTGCACACACACACACACAACACTGACTCACATGTCAGGTGCAGACATTTACAACATCTTGTCATTCAAGCGATGCTCGCTCCGCCAGTGTCGTCATGGTTGATGTTGATGCTATCTATGAACTACAAAGTTTTGGGTAGCACTGGATGCTCACCTGGGATACCCGCTCTGTGTGTATGTCTATGTATTAATGGAACACACAAGACACTGACATGCATTTCAGGCTCAACCCCAAACGCACCGACGTGTCTCACTGACCTGAACAACGTCCTTGCCGTGGATGGCGGCCTCCTTCAGATCTACCGCCTTCTCCTTTGCGACGTGCAGGCCCTCTATCGTCTTGTCCTTAGCCTGGATGGCAAGCTCCGCAGCGATGGCAGCTTTCTCCTTGGCCGACGCCGCCGTTTCGCGCGCGCTCTGCGCGGCTGAAGCGGAGTCCTCCTTGATGGCGTTGACGGTGTTGCGCGCAATTTCCGACATGCTAGCGACCTGCACAATTGAAGTCGGGCGTTGCAGTGATCCTCAGAAGACAAGTGATAGTGTGCATCTAATCCCAGCAATACAGGCAACAAGTCGAAAAATTGACCTAGAGGAACTCAGCAATGCGCGGCTGATGCGGAGTCCTCCTTAATGGCGTTGACAGTGTTGCGCGCGATTTCCGAGACGCTAGCGACCTGGACAATGACAATTGAAGTTGGGCATGCAAGTCAACAGAAAACTCTGCCGTCTAGATCATCCCAGCACTAGCAGCAACGGCTTCAGCAAGTAGACCTAGTAAAAGAGTGTCATTGGTGTGTCTAGCACATAGTGGAGCCGGCAACAGGTTTCTGCTTGATAACAATAATACTGCTGCGCGCGCATACTCAAGCGCACTGCTAGTGCGTTTGGAGTGTGCTCTGCAGAACAACACCTTGTCATGTTGGCGTCACAATGCCGCTTGTACCAACTTGCGTATAGATGCTGGTGTAGTATGCGGCGCATGATCACGCAGGCTTTGTGCCTTATGCTGACTTACTGCTTGTTACTGCGACAAGGTGACCCCTTCCATCGCCGTGTCACTACCAACCCCCCCCCTCCCCCCCCTGCCTTGCTGAATGCGGCAGTCATCCCGGTGCTGTTCAGCATCGCAGCGCCGACATCGTGGTCATTATTTCCA
Organism: Tribonema minus; assembly: GCA_017506865.1. Taxonomy (NCBI): domain Eukaryota; class Xanthophyceae; order Tribonematales; family Tribonemataceae; genus Tribonema; species Tribonema minus. The sequence continues at coordinate 111,911 of JAFCMP010000027.1, read as the reverse complement.
CGCTCTTGCCGTTCTTGTTCAACGCCTATGCAGGTTCACAGCTAGCACGCGATACTCACTGCAATGTACTTGGATACTTTGCGAGAAGAGTGCTCAAGGTGTTTTTTTGTGCTGGATAGGGCTCCAGCGGAACTTGCCTGAGCATTGCCAAGCGCGCTGCCTACTGAGCTCAACCGCCGTGTTCTTGCTGTTGGGGCGCCTACACTCGACCATAATACTTCAACGAGCCTCAGGACTCTAGTACTCAAGCCACATCCTACAATACCTGCGCTCGCCACAATTACCTGAGGGTTGCCATGCTCATCGCGCTTGAGCTCAAAAGCGCCATCCTCGCTGCCTGCCGCCGCTGCAGCGCGCTCCGCCTCCGTGCGCAGGCTCATGTTCACGTCGGCCTGGTTGGCGGCCTGGCGATTGGCCTTGTCGCCTTCGGGAGAGCCCATCTTCTCAGCCTTGCGACGCTCCTCGATCTTGGCATCCTGCGGAGATGATGAAGGCGAGAAGTGAGACACAGGGCGAGGTGAGGTGTGCCGTTCACCTTCGTGGCAGATTCAGGCCTGCTCGCAGCACAACCCTAATGCAGACACCATACCAGCAAACTGCAGATGCATCACTGATTCAAGTAACGAAAGCTGTTGTCACTGACGGCGAGGATGTTTACGGCAGTAATGTTGCTTTACGCGCATGATCATGCACTGTCGACGTCGGAACAAAACATCGACTCTCAGTGTTGAGCGTGCCACAAGCAAGGCTCGCCAGCCAGATGCGAACTAAGCAAGTATCAGCAGTGGAGGTCTAGACGTCGCATGTGTAAGTCACCTGTGACAGGTATCGGCAGTGTACGCTGGCAGCCGGCAATGTCGTCTGGGGCAGGATCTTTTGCGTGTGAAGGGCTGCAACACCTCGTGGTGCGCATGCCACACGCCGGGAGAGCGCGACGCCAGCGGTACGGAAGAAAGCGGTGGAGGCCATGATGTCTGAGGTGTGCTGCTGCAAAGTGGGTTGCACTGTGAACAATCTTGCAAGGCTGTGTTCCGAGTTGTCCGAACTCTCTCTGGCACAGTCCACTTCAACTTCAACCAACTGCCCGTGCTGCGGTGCGAGTGCGCTGTCCTCCTTGCTACCGCAAAAAAAGCAGCTGCACTCCACATCATGTGCATGCATGGCCATTCATAACTCAGCTCCTCACATCAATGGCGGAAGATAGAGGGCAGTAGTGCAATTCGTCGTTGCGATCCGCCCACGAGTATTAGCGCCATAACCGGCCGCTTTGTGCACTCCAGCCTTCAGATCACAACATGCAGTCGCTCATTTGTTGAGGCATATGGACCAGTCACAGTGCTGCAGCCATGTGACGCGCGCACAGTCACACTGCTCAAGCTGACCTGAGATGATAATGCACAACAAAGGAGGCAAATAAACTCCACATGGCAGGTCATGGCCAGAGCTTTTTAAAAATGAATGTGATTTAATCCAACATCCGTGTAAAGGCCTCGGATGTGACCGTGGCACACAGCACGCTTGCCTTGACAACTGTGATTGCTAGCAATGGCACGGCGAAACACGCTGAAAACACGCTCCCCTGCAATTCAACAGGGCTTGGCTGAGTGCTGTTGCCCACACAAGCACCTCTGCTTTTCTGAGTTTCCTGGTGCCCGCCCCATCAATGCCTTGAAGACCCTTCAAGACAACTGCCATGCAACTCCATGATAAATAAAATCACCAAATCCTTACAGACAACTGCCATGCAACTCCTTGGTAAATCCAACCATTATTTTTCTACGGACGTCACAGTTTGTCAAGGATGGCCTCTGCGCTGGAGTCCTGCAGGCCCTTGGTGTCCACGGCAATGTGCTTGACCACGTTGTCGTTCACCACCATGGCAAAGCGCTTGCAGCGGCGCCCCATGCCCGCGCCGCTCTTGTCTGCAGGATATGAAGCGGGTCGAGGGGAGGGTTGGGGGGGGGGGGGGGGGGGTCGGGGCACGTGTTGGCAGATTGTGTGTACATGTGAGCGCACAATGTGACGTGATGATGCATGGAGTCAGGACCTCCTGAAGGTAAGGTTCATGGAAACAGGAAGGAGTTGTGTAGAGCTCGTTTAGGTGGATGGTGCTTACAGCAGCGCTCTATGCCTGAGCTGCTGTCGTGTGAGAACGGGCAGAACGGATGGCAGACAGTAGCATTGTTGGCAACTGCAAAGCTCCTTGGAAGAGCGTTTCTCATGTGTGATGGCACGACACAAGCGGAGCTGTATGACTGTACCTGATCCTCTCCTGGTGTGCAATGCCCTCCCCGCACGCAAATACGAGCACGTTAACTACCTACTGGTCCTGAAAGCGCTGCGCACTGCCGATCATGGAGGTGCCACTGCCTCAACAATCTGATAGAAATGGGACGGCGATACTATGACAGAGAGTGGTGCCATCCACTTGAAAGCAGAATCGTTGGTGCACAATACCGCCAGACGGCTTCTTTAGGGGAAGAATTAGGCTTGCGCGCTCCACTCTGCCAGGTGTGGGCCGTCTCGAGAATCCCTGCACGCCGGTAGCTGGACGTGTCTTTTGGCCACAGGGTTAGGGTGCATGCCTGCCGCGCTTCGTAGCAGCTCCTTGGCTAACATTGGCGGCTGATGGCGAAAGTTGGTGTCACGTTCCGAAATCATATACTTCGAAGTATAAAACATAAAGCCACGCAGCGCCCGGCGCGTGGCGGCCGGGGTGCGCGTCGGCCCCGCCGTCAATGTGTATGCACCTTTAAGCACAGGTGCGATCGCGCCATTGTGCATGTGTGGTGCCGTGCACACGATGAATGCAGCTGCGCCGTCGGCTTGCGCCGCAGTCGTTGCCAAATACTTTTCTGCTGTTGCAGCTTCAATATCGTACGTGACCTTGCAAAAGGTCACATGGGCGTTTTTGCGAAGCGAGACTGCAGCCAAACGGCGCCGCAAACAACAATGTTTCTTTAAAGTGCACTTCTAGGAATTACACATGTCCCAGAAGCACCTAAAGCAGACCCAGCCGAGCCCCAATTGCGTCGGCGACTAAGCCATGATTGGGGTTTCAAGCCTATGCTTATCGACGGCAGGGAGTATTATGCCAACACCTCTGTTCGCCTTGGCCTTCAGAGGCCAAACGACACATCCCCTGGCCCAGTGCGCATGCGCCCTTCGACAGAAGCCACCAGCGGGTCTTCGGCAGTAAGGTGGTACAAACAATCAGCCTGCTGGTGTCACCCCCACAAGCGCTGCGCCATGGTACAGAAGCAGCAAGTATTCTGCAGAGCAGCTGTCGGGGCTGCGCAGATGCGGACTGGCTACCTCGGCATCAGGACGGCAGCACTGCTGTGGGGCAGCGAGCTCAATTACATGATGCTGGTGTGCACTCACGGCGTGGTGAACAATCAACTCTGACCCCAATGAATAGGATACTCGCACGCCGACTGTCCCTCACAGCAAGCGGTGCGACCTGCACAGGGATGTGCAAAAACTCAACGCCATGTCTCACAAGTGTGTGTGCCTGAAGAGGTCAGGCACAGCGAAAACGAAGAAGGAGCTCTACCTCAGGGATTGGAAGCTCAAGCCCAATCAGGCAGTCAGGCCCTACAACCAGGCAGTCAGGCCCTACAACTTGTTGGACCTGTATTACTGGCGGTCCCTCCGCACTAGACCTAAGTGGCTGCGCAAGCCAGCGTTGATCTCCGAGGCATGCCTCGTTTTTTCTGTTGTGTCTAGCTCTGATGCGCCTGATGACTTCAGGCTGCCACAGCTGTGATACATGGTGTTGAACTTCTGCGCAACTTATTGAACACTGAGGGCAGACGGCGTGCGAGGCTCCTCAACATTGCGCCAGAGTCAATTTTTCACATCGGCATGATGAGATTGCGGCGCTCTCTACCCCGCGCCGGTGATGCCGCCCTCTAAGATGGCCATGCAGCATTTGCGCAGCCCCAACAGCTGCTCTGTCGTGTAGCTCTTCTTCCGTACCATCGTGGCGCAGCGTGTGAAAAAGATTGCGACACGTGGGGCTGCTTGCTTGCACCAGTTGACTGCCACAAACCCGCCTGTAGCTTCTGTCCAAAGACGCGTCCTCCAGAAATGGCCATACAGCATTTGCGCAGCTCCAACAGCTGCCCCAGCATGTGGCTTTTCTCGCCATAGTTGATAAGTGGGTATGTACACCAAAAACGTCATATATACACTGCTTGGCAGACTGAGCGCAGATGGTCAGAGCGACCCTAACCCTAACCCTGATTCTGTTGATGTCGGCCAACACCGCCTTTCAGCTGTATAGACTTTTGGAAAAATGTTATGACTGGCGTATGCTATTTATTGTGTACAACCTGCCCTAGCTTACACTATGGGTAGGGGTCGCCGGTTAGCAAGCCGAGCGCTGCTGAGAGCAATCCTGACCCTAACCCCACCCCTGACCCTAACTCGTTGATGTCGTCCAGCACCACCTTTCAGCTATATACTTCGAAGTAAAGCTCTTGGAGTCATGTTATGTCTGGTGTACACATCAGTGCACTATTTGCTAGCGTAGACTATCAACAAGGGTCTCACCGGTCAGCAAGCCGAGCGCTGCTGAGAGCTCGCCGTTGCCGTCGGTGAACATCACCGCCTTCAAGCCATTTATATATATACTCTGTATAATACTCAAAAAGAGTATTATGGCCGGCTTATGCTGTAGCATTCTGTCTGCCCTAGAGTACATATGGGGCTAATAAAATCTGAAGTTATGTCTGGCGTATGGTCTTCGCTAGTTCACACTGGTATTGTGTACACTATTAGCAGGTGTCTCACCGGTCAGCAAGCCGAGCGCTGCAGAGAGCTCGCCGTTGCCGTCGGCGAGCATCACCACCTTGGCTGACACGGACTGAGACTGAAGAGAGGGGCATAGGAAACAGACAGGGCACCGCCGTCAACGCAAATGCAGTCAGATGAGCACTGCTGAGAGGGGGCTGTGCAATGACACCATGCCTCAAAATGTGTTATTTGTCAGATTCTAGAAAAGAGACCCCATGTCACGCGCGATAGGGGTTCTTAAATTACACGTCAGTTTCTCAATGGTAGACTCCCACGGCGGGAGAGAAGGGTTAGGGTTAGGGTTAGGGACAGACAGGACATCCCGTCAATGTGTGTGCAGTTGCGGATGTGCAAGCGCCGGAGAGCCTGATGCCGCTGTTGAAGTAATCCACAGGGAGCGTCTGGTGCATGTTGTGCCGTGCAGCAACGAGAGTAAAACACGTGGCAATGACGCGCAGAGCGAGAGTGAGGGATGGGCGTGGGGGGACACAGTAGCGGCGCCGCCGCCAACATGCAGTTGCTGTCAGATGAGCATTGCCAAGAGCTGCTGAGCGATGATACCATACTCTTTTAAGAGCATTCCATACGCTATTGGATACTTCAAAGTACGTGCTGTTCCGTGCTGCCACAGCAGTAGAAGCACGCGATGGCGATGGCTAATGAGCTGTGCGCTTGCTTGTGCGCGCTTGCTGAGCGTTGCGGCGCTTGTGAGTGTTCCTTAACCTCTGCTCAAATGATGAGATGATGATTTTGCTATTGTAAGGTGTTACTCATGCACTGCAGTGTCACAGCACGCCAACACCTGGTGTCTTGTGGATCGCTTACTTCTGCTGTCATGGTGATGCACAAGCCAAGACTCCAACCGTGAGCATCTGATGGGGCACTGCATCGACATATGATGTAAGTAGCGGCAATCAACTGCCGCCATTATGCCGTCTTCTGAATTGTCCACTTGTGGCGCAAAAGCGGAGTCCTGGGTGCAGCCGACAAACCACAAGTCATTGGCGGGTCCGCATGCATGAACTTGAAGTACCAGCTAGTGACAGTTGTGACGCACCTCTCCCCACGCCTTCATGACGAAGATGTCGTTGACTGATACGCACGCCACGGTGTCGACTCCCTGAAGACGAAAGCGGAGAGTCACATGCGGTGCAGAAGTGAGTGATGGCAGCACTCAACAAGCGCGTAAAGCATCAAAGCGGCGGAACGCGTTTGGTGCTGCGGTGGCAAACACTTCGACCCGAGGGTTTGACATTCACTGAGAGCGGCTCAACGCGTGCATGCCAGGCAAGGCTGGACTCAAGGGTAACGTGTGGGCATATTCTGTGGACTCGGTCTGGCTGTCTAATTCTAATTCTAACCCTGATCCTAACCTAAGAGCTGCCAAGAACAAAAACATTGTTGAATTGAGGAATTTCACCACCGCAGCCTGTTGCCAGTCATATCGACAGCATGACAGTGGCAGTATTGCAATTGCCAGCGTTGCTGATGATCACAAAGATGACCGAGTGGCACACGCTGTGCTTTGCAATACAACCAGACCATTAACATACCTTGGGAATCTCCATTTCTATGCACAAGACACAAGAAGTTGGAAGCGATGTCGTACCTTCGCCTTGAGCAGCTATTGGCATTGCCGCGCCTAGCAGAAGCCCATAGAGCATATCGTACACACACACACAGCTCGATGTACTGCGCACGCTTACGACGCAAAACAAGCTAAAAGCCATACATACGTACCTTCGCCTTGAGCTCGTCGATGTGCGTCACGTAGCCTGGCAGGTGGTTGTTGCTGCACGAGCAAGCAGCGGGCGCACCAGCAGCAGCACGGTCCGATAGCTCGTCAGTTGACTCTGCCATCAGGTTTGATGCTATTTTGTTTTGTCAATATCATACATATCATACCCGTGGACAGCGCAACACCTGGATTAAGGGTAGTAGTTCTCGGGTCACAAACTTGAAGTTCTGGCACGGAATACATGCGCCTTGGGGGTTGAAACAATGCCGAAGATGTTGCACATCCCTTTGAGGTCTGGTGCTAATACTATAAGTTTGATGTTTGAGTACGCATTGTATACCTGCACAGCATGTATCCAAAGTGTATGCGCATGAATCAAAGACAGAAATGGCTTATTCACAAGTGTTGCGCACCTCACATTATTACCTCATATCTCCAATGAAATTTGGGATTCTCTCATTCTCCTAGATTTGCAACCAGCGCTGTACTTACACGGGCTCGCAGGTTTGCCACACTAAATTGCCACACTGCCGAACTTAACGGTCAGAAAATAGCTTCGAGTGTGACACAGTGTGTTGCTGGCAAACCTACAGCGGGGATGGTGCAGCAATACACGGAGTCGTTAAACTCAAAAGGGCGATGCACAATCACCTGCGGTTAGAGGATATTGTATTGCCTAATAAGATCTGCAGTATTGCCTAATAACATCATGGGCCACATCAGCATGCCTGCTGGGTTCTTGCAATAAACATTTGAATTCGCGGTTTGCAAGCTGCCATGAATTTGCCACGGCGGTGCTACGAGTACTTCAAAGTACATGCACTTACCACGCACCCGACGCAGTGCCATGTGTGTGCCATTACAGCACCAGGTGTATATCCAAGTGCATACTTCCAGTGCATACTTCAAAGTGTGTACAAGTACATACGCTACAGAAACGCTCTTCAAGTATGGGTATATACCTGCAGGTGGGAGTGAAGGCTCCAGGCACGCCAAACAGCACCACCTTCTTGCCCTTAAACAGCTCAGTCACATCAGCTGCCACGCTTCCGTCCGGCCCCTGCGCATTAGCAAGAAGCATAAAGTACATACAGGCTGTTACAGAGATAAGCCACACTTGGAAATGGTATTGTTTTGGGTCTTGCTTTGGCTGTTTTCATGAACTCATGCACGGACATGAAATTGTTATTGCCTCGTTTTTCATATTTTAACCGAATCACCCATGTCCCTTCGGCTATTGCCACATAATAAACTGTGCACAACTTGAAGTGAAGCTGTCGTTGGGTTCAATTGAGCTGCCCATGCTGCGTCAATGTTTGCGGGTGTGCCTCGGGTGTGGAAAAGTACCGTTTGGCTCCGCTGGACTATGCATGCGAGTCACCTTGCAGCAACGGAGTCATTTCTTCTGGTGCTTCAAAGTGAGTGGGTGAGCGGTTGGCCATCGGATGTAGGCTGACATACCCTTTCAAAACTATAATACATTAGACTCTACAGTCAACTCAGCCGCTTGACTGGACAGATTCACAGGCTTGCGCCTTCGCCGATTCATACTCTCGCAGAAAAAACTTCGGCTGTGTGCGGCAAACGATGCACCTCAGCCACCACGCTGCAATTCAGGAATGAGCGAGTCGATAGGCACAATGAATGCCGAGAAAGTAAACATTTGCGCTCAGTGCGCAATGTGGAAAACAAACATGCAAACTTCATGTCATGGACCTAGGCTTCAAACTCGCGCCTGTCACCACGCAGCGAATGCGCAGAATTCAGAAGAAATTCACCTGAATCTTGACGGTCGTGCCGGAAGGGATTTTGTCGCCCACGCCTATCTGGGCTGCATTCTCGGGCAGAGGAGTGAAGGCCTCAGTCGTGGCAGCTGACATACGTGGCGAGCTCGATGTGCGACAAGAAGCCGCAGCAGTAGAGCAGGCAGGTCCTACGAAGCCGTTGACGATTGCTGGCAGCAGCACGGCGGCAAGAGAGGCCAGAAGAAGCTGCAGCCTGTGCATCGCACTTTTCTTTGTGACTTGGATCTTCAAGCGGGAATGAACAGACTTCAACAGTTGACAATCGAGGTCGAGGAGGATCCTCCGGAGGGGAGAGCCGTGCAATCTTCACGGCAGCGAGCACACTAAATTAGCTGCTGAATCAGGTGAGGTGGCCCTGGCACCTGCACGAAACTTGCTGGTGTAATCAACAAGCTTCGTCTGCAGTGTCATTGGAGCATGACAGGAGCACCGCGTCTGCAGGCCCGTTGCACCTGCAATGCAATTTGTGTTTGCGAGCCTTGACGAAATGATTCATGGAGACTGATTTTCAATTTGGGCGATGGCATGGCTGCGCAACGCCTTTACGCGGCACACACACTAACTCCAACACAAACCGCTTGTATTGGCATGGCAGCCCAGGATTTCCCATGCGAGGTTGCAGGTTTCAAGCTGACGTTTCATGAATTGGTCCAGCAGGACCATCAGCCTTGTGATGCATTTTGTAACGATCACATCAGTGTGGGCTTTCAGAGCATATGTTCAGATGCAGCTACCATTTCACCATTAACTCTTGCAGTCGCATAGCGCAAGGCTGCTGCTATCATGTTCATGCTGGCGCCGAAGCATTCAACACAGGACGCTGCCGATCAAGCTATGATCTGACCCTTGCATCACCATAGTCGCTTGTCCCCTGGCTCCATTACAGGGACTGTACGCATCGACTTTTAGCGCGCTTCAAGTTGCTGCTGGAGTGGCTGTGGGAGCCGGCTGCACGCTGCCTCACCTGCTCTAAAGAAGTACCACTCGTTCTGCTGAAGATCAGAGGCGTGGACACGCTTGCAGTTACAGCACGCAGTTCTGCTGAAGTTCAAAGGCGTGGAGGGTCACACTTGCAGTTGAAGTTGAGGTGGCCGCGCAGCAGCAGCAGCGGCCATGGCGTCCGCTGCGGCGGCAGCGCAGAGCGCGGCGGGAGCGGCGGGCGCGCCTGGCAAGCGCCTGGTGAACGACGTGTGCGTCGACATGCTGCTGCTGGAGGCGTCGTCGTATCTGCTGGGCAGGAGGGGGAAGCCGGGGGAGGCGGAGGACCTGGAGGCGGAGAACTTCAGGGTACGTATGTATTGCGTGTGCTCCAACTTGAAGTATTGAGTGTGCGTACACTTCAACTTCAGGGTATGGACGCATGCATTGCATTTCCGTCGATATTATTTAGAAGTATAGGTAAGCTGTCTTGCATGATTCCAGTTGCGTTCGATTTTTTGTGGTTGACGGTCGTTGCGCCTTGTTACGAAGTTGCCGATTGTACAGAGAGTCCCCACAACGCACCAGAGCGTCTACAGGCACAATGTGGCAGGTTTTTCATGTGCTTTAACTTCTGCACTTTGACCAAGTTTCTGCTGTTTGCCGACATTGCTCGGATAGGCGCTTGTGCAGTGGCTTGTGTGCCGTTCGGTGAGATCTACAAGCAAAGGGGGCTGCTGAATTTCAATGCTGAAGTTAATCTACAGCATACGCATACTCACTTTGACGCGCAAGGCTGCGCGTCAAAGCCTGACTGCTGTCCCGACCCTTTTCAAACGCTGTTCAGAAACACCCGTATCGCCCCTTCTTTCATGGCCCTCATTGCTTTACCCCCGGCATGAATTTGTGTTGGTTGCACACAGCCCAGATGTAACTGACGTAACTGTCACACCTGCGCCGGTGTCGTGCCACGAACTGCATCACGCTATCATCGCGCGGCTAGAGCCCCTGTGGGCTGGGACGTTGACGCATGCCACATACTGTGCAATACCTGAAACATAATGTCGTTGACGAACAGTTCAAGTTTGCACATCCAGTTCAACTCCACAGGCAGCAACGTAACTGACGTAACTGTCACATGTACGCCGGTGCGGTGCCAGGAACTGCATCACTCCGCCATCGCGCGGCTAGAGTCGCTGGGCTGGGACGTCGGCTGCCGCCTCACGGAACGGCTCTGCCAGACGAAGCTGCTGAGTGGCGAGCCCCTGGAGGCCGTAAAATTCATCTGCAAGGACTTCTGGACGGAGGTCTTCAGAAAACAGGTGCGTCAACCTCAAGTATGCGCCACCGCTGATAACCTCAAGTGATGAATGAGTAGTGGCATGCTGCAAAGCGGCCGTGAAGTTCATCAAGAAACAGGTGCATCAACTTGAAGTATGTGTCACTGCCAATAACTTCAAGTGATCACAACGAGTAGTGGCATGCTGCAGCCGTGAAGTTCATCTGCTGGACGGAGGCCTTAAGAAAGCAGGTGCATTAACTTGAGGTCAATCATTTATGTTGTGCAATACCTTGCAGTGGTCATAATAAGCAGTGGCACGCTGCATAGTGTGCAGCATTGGAATTAAGGAGTGCAAGCAATGTGAAAACAACGAAATGAAGCGGATTCAATTTGGAAGGCATGCAGCAAAAATTAACGTAGTTCCTGCAAGCAACATGATGTACGCATTGTGAAACCCTTTTTCAAACCCTATCACCTCCAATGACCAAAACGCAACGCGTCGTGCCGTCTCCGTGCAGATTGACAAGCTGCAGACGGATCACAGAGGGACATTCGTCCTGCGGGAACTCAACTTCAAGTGGCTGGCAAAGTACGCCCCAGGTGAGGGCCACCAATTTTACGCTCCTTATTGGTAGTGCGGCTCAAGGTTTTACATCGAAGGTCATCGGCAGCGCACTTGAAGACTGCATTGAAGTTTTGACTTGATGAATGCTGTCGCCGATCGCCAATGAGCGAGCTGCGCGCTTTCTTAGAGTTAGGGTTTTGAATTAAATTTAACGTTAGGGTTAGGCGCAACCAGGCCGCGCCGCGCGCTCACACAAGAGACGTGCCGTACATATGTATTTATTTATTAATGCATGCGTACAGCTAGCCCCTTGTGTGCGCGCCAACTGCGCATCAGTGCTCAACCATCGGCCCCTGCCGCGCGCGCTAACACAGCTGAGCCGCGTATGAGCGACCTGCGCGCCAGTGCGCATGCGTCACGCATGCATACATACCGCTAGCTTCTCGCAAGAAACAAACTGCGCGCCAGTGCTCAACCAGCATTTCCTGCCGCGCGCTGACACAGCTGAGTTCCCCCGCCGCTATCTGCCCCACTGCTGCCGCCGCGGACACCGCATACACAGACAAGAGCCGCACCGACAGGAACCTGGCGTGGTTCACGCTGCAGTTTGCGTGCGGGCTCGTGCGCGGCGCCATGGCAACGCTCAACCAGCCGGCCACCGTCAAGGCGGACTTCTGGGACGAGAAGACGGATCGGTCGCTGCTGCCCGCCGTCAGCTTCACGATACGGCTCAAACAGGCCTAGCGCAACGTGGTGGTGGGGGGAAGGGGGTATGTATGCTCGTGCGCGGCGCTATGGCAACGCTCAACCAGCCGGCCACCGTCAAGGCCGACTTTTGGGAGAAGGCGGATCGCTGCTGCCCGCCGTGAGCTGCACGATACGGCTCAAACAGGCGTAGCGGAAGGAGTGGTGGTGGTGGTGGTTGAGGGGGAGGGGGGGGGGAGTGTATGCTTGCCAGTGGCAGCAGCCCGCCGTGAGCTTCACGGTACGGCTGAAAAACAGGCGTAGCAGAAGGGGTGGTTGAAGGGGGGGAGGGGTATGCATGGCAAGTGCGAAGGTTAACGAGCGCTGCCGCTGGTGCCAGCAATCCGTGGGGGGCAGAAGCTAGGGGGGGAGGCCGCTCTGAGCACGGGAGCGTCCCCCTTCAACGTCGTCACCGTGCTGCTGCTGCTGCAAGGCTTACGTACGGGCTGGCAGAAGTCCTGCCATGCATGCACAGCGGTCGTGATGAAGCGCTGCCGCCGCTGATGTTGAGCATCGCCATCGAGCGAGGGTATAGGGTGCGGCGGAGGCATCGCTGCGCGTCACCGGCAGTCGTGAATACTCTACGCAGACGCAGCTACTCCTTGTCATCTGCGTGAACCGCTGGGTTCGGCGCAATCCCCGACCCTTAATCCTGGCGCCAGAGCTTCAGGATACATGTTGCGGGTGCACAGGGGCTTCTATGGCAGGTGTGAGTATGACCCCTCGTCCTGCAGTATCTGTGTCCAGCAACCGAGCTCCTTATCGGCACACCAGGCACATGAAGCAGGTGTCAAACATGCCGAGCGCTGCTGCTTGTGCGCAGCATCGCTTGTTGGCGTCGACAGCCCGCAGTTCCGTTTTCCTCATTTTCAAAATGGATCACGTGCAGCTTTTCTTTCGTCTTGAGATGCCTCCTGTGAGCCCTCTGTTTCTGCTCTGTTGGTAGCGTTGTGGCCCCCCCCCGCCACATTGTAGGACCCCCACAGGTCAGGTCGCTGCAGCCTTCTTCACTTCTTCACTTCACTTGGCAGGTGCTGAAGCAGCTGAACCCTCTTTGAGCAACAATTCTCATACTTGATGTAGGATAGTCACCGCAGTCATGCTGCGCAGCTGCAAACCGTGGTCGATCATCCAGACGATCATACCGGGCGTGCCACATCAATGTCGGGTTCGGACCGCGTAGAAGCACCATCACATTGCCACAAGCTGCACTGGCATGACGTGAAGGCCTCCGCTAAGTGCCGTTGGCCTGGACTTGAGCACGCATATTTTTTTTTTTTAAAACAAGCAGCTTTGGGCATTGAGCATAATATGAGATAGGGGGCGCATGCCCCCAACAGTGGTTCGAAATCAGAGTACATCGGTGGACAGAGTACAGTGGTGGACACAGCGCCACCTGGCACCCCTCTTCCCAGCTTGCCGCCCGGAAGAGCAACATGCCGTTGCTGTGTATTGCTACCGTCATCTGCATACATGAGGCGCCCTGTACATGCACCGCATTGTTGCATTGCTGCCTATGCTTGGTGTCGCTGGTGCCAAGGGAGCAGGATGCCCTCCTTGGTCTCGCCTGAGGCAACATGGTTGTTTGGGAAGCAGCGAGCTCTGTTTGTTCACCAGGCGCACATCTTCCATTTGAGTCGACAAGTGGCAGGTAGCAATCACCTCCAAGCGAATGCAGGGATGCACAGCAGGAGGCACCAACTTTAACAAAATGCTTTGACAAGGTATGTGGCATACATGCCTACCCCTTCTAGTTCATCCGCCTGGCGCATAAAGCGCCGGTACTCCTCCCAAATCCGCTGTAAACAAGTTCAAGTTGCCGCTGGCACGTCCCCGAGCACCTCCACCACCGCATCCGTCCCACACCGCCATAGGCAGCCGCTGCCGCTGCTGCTGCGTGATTGCCCCTGTGCCACTACCATCACCAACAGCGAAGTGACCGCCCTTTCTCTGCCAAATCCCCACCGAGTCATGGCCTCCCAGCGCAGTCGGTATCGCGGCACCAGCTGCAGCGGCAGCGGCGGCGGCGGCAGCGGCGGCGGCGGCGGCGTCGCCGGCAGCGCTGCTGCCCAGACGCGCCAGCTGCTTGTCGAGCGTGCGCGCCGCGTGCAGGTGTGCAAGCACGCGCATGTTGAGCTCGATGCGGGGGTCCGCAGTAACTGCCGTAACTGCTCCCCTGTGCCTCCCTCCTCTCGGCGGCGAAGCTCCGGCGGCAGCCGTCATTGCGGTCGTTTCCTGCACGCTGTGACGGTGTGTAGCAGCGCTCCGCAGGGGGCTCTCATCGCGCGCGGGGGGGCTGAGCTCGCGCAGCGGGGAGGGCGCAGCAGCCAACTCGCAGGTAAACTGGGTATTACTGATCATACCGTCGTGCACACCAGCCTGTGCCGAGAGATTGCCGGTGGCGTGTGCAGGGGGGGGCGCGGCAGCGGGGGGCGGCACGCTCCACTCCGCGCCCCCTGTCCGTCCCCCCGTGGCAGCGGCGCTCCATGCAGCACCACTGCTGAGCGCAGCAGCGCCGCCGCCGCCGCCGCCGCCGCCGCCGCCGCCGCGGCCGCGCCAGCGGAAGTCCTCGCCGTACAGCACGCGGCGGTGCACGAGGGCGACCATCGCGCGCAGCGCGCGCGCGCCCGCCGCCGCCGCCGCCGCCAGGCCGCCGCGCTGCTCCTGCTGCCGCCGCCGCTGCTGCTGCGCCTGCAGCTCAGCATCATCGGCACAGTGCGCGTCGGCGGCGCAGCCGCTCTGCTGGTACGGTCGTGTGGGGCTGCCGGGGCGGGGCGAGCGCGGCGTGGCGCAGTATTTGTGCGCGGCGCGGCTGGCGTCTGTCGACTGCCTGCGCGCGGCCTTGAGCAGGTCCGACACCTGCGGAGAGAGTTGAGGTTAGGGGTAGGGGGGTTAGGGCTGGGGTAAGCGTGAGCGCGGTCACTGAGGGGGGAGCGGAATGCCGAGTGTCGACAGGGTGATGAGGTGCTCATATCCGCAGCCCTGTTGAGGTGCTATGACCCCTGCTGCACAGCGCTGCTTTGGGTCGAGGTTAGCGCTCAGTTCAGGGCTGGCGTCAGGGCGAGCACAGATCAGCAAGTGGCTGTGATGGGGCGGTGCACTGAACTTCAACTCCCTGTTTGCAAAGACTCGGCAGCGAGGCCCCACTTTCATCACCAAGCGCGCACAGCTCCTCCGAAAGCAAACTGCACTGCGCATGCATCAGTGAGGGTACCCCCAGCAGTGTCGCCTGAGCACTGCTGCAGGTGCCACCCCCCATCTTTGCTCACCATTCTTGTTTCCTATGCTTTTGCATCCCATCCTGAACACGCACCTTGGCGCTGGCGCACAGAGGAACCTCCGCCCTCCTCTCCCCGCGCGCGCCGCGCTGCTGCTGCCCCCGCCGGCCCTCCCCGCCGTCGCCGCCGGCGCCGCCGCCGCCGCGCCCGAGCAGCTGCGAAGGATCGCACAGCGCGCGCACGCTCGCCTCGCAGCGCCGCAGCTGCCGCAGCAGCGCCTCGACGGCGGCCCTCTCGTCCGCCGCCACGGCGGCAGCGGCGGCGGCGGCGGCAGCAGTGGCGCCGTCGTTGCTGACGGTCGCGTCGTCTGCCGTCGTGGCGGCGGCGGCGGCGTCGTCGTCGAGATCAGCGAGGCCCTGCGCGTGTGCGCGCACGCGCTGCGCCTCGGCGTCGAGCGCTGCTTGCACGTGCGCTGCAGCCCTGGCCTCGGCGTGCCGTGCGGCCTGCGCGCAGGGGGGGGGGGGGGGCGACAGGGAGTCGGGGGCAGGCGGCGGGAGGTGATGTCACGGCGCGTCAGGAGTTAGGGTCTAGGGCTTGTGGACAGGCGCGCTGTGACCTGGTGTTGAGCACTGCTTGAGCCTGCACCACAGCTCTAGCCTGTGCAAGTTCCACCCAGCCTGCACAGAGGGGGTGGTGTGTGTGGGGGGGGGGGGGCGTGAGGAGCTAGGGCGAGGGTCATCGGGGAGCGGCGTTGCCTCAGTCCTTAAGACGGGGCGTGTTGATGCCATACACGAGGGTCAGCGTGAGGCGCTCACTGAAACACTATGGGTACATTGCGAGCAGAATGGAAAATTTAGAGCCTAGACATTTTACTGTGTTATGCAGCGACTGTTCACTGGGTGCTTCTGATGACCGTATCTGGCCAGCTAACAGAGTACACATCTCGAGCTGGGGGCACTCTGAGTGTGCTCATCTGCAGCAAAACAGTCCTTCAGCGGTACAATATTCAATGTTAACTTCAACTCAAAAAGTTCACACATCGGGACGAATTTCTTCTGATGGCCTGTCGCAGAGCACTGCAACACGCCCGGGTGTCGTACCTTGAGTCAGGGGTGCAAAGAGCGTGCTGAACTGTGGCTCAACAGTCCATCAGAGGTTACATGTCCAAGTAACTTCCACTCTACAACTGAATCTAAGTGACTTCAACTCTACATTTTCATAACAGGGGATGGTAGCATGGTTGAGGTTATTGGCGACACGCTTCTCAGAGTGTGTTCATTGGCGACAAAACAGACTTGCAGAGGTTACACTTTCAGGTCACTTCAACTCTACAACTTCACAATATGGGGTGACAGCAAGGTTGAAGCTCTTGCCTGTGCGCGACACGCCTGCTCGGCTTTGGTGGCGCGCGCCACAGCCTCCGCTGCGCGTTTGTGCAGATTTGCTGCGTCTTCGTCTCTGATCGCCAGGCTTTTATGTAAAGCCTGAACAGTTGCTGAGGCCTGCCGCGCTCGACAACGAGGGACAAGGAGGGATGATGTGTCACACGCTCAGCCTGATGCACAACTGCATATGCATACGCACTGCAAAGTCATGTCTCACTGCTCCCATGTTTGCCAGCACGTGATGCAGGCAATTTCTGCAGGTGCTTAACTCCAAACCCTAACTCTAACCCTAGCCACAAAATGCAGACTGAAAGGGCATCAACGCAATGCAGAATGTGTAGTCTGCTGATACCGCGCTGCAAACATCGTTTGCAGAGCATCTTAAAAGTGCAGTTGATTTGGGTCTTGGTGCAGCTGAGGTGGAGCCGATAAACTTCACCTTCGCCTGCTTTGTTCGTCCTCACAAGGACCGAACTTCAACCAAAAACTTCAAGCCATGACGCACCTCTTCACTCGCCCGTGCCAGCTGCTCCAGCAGCCCGTCCTTCACCACCAACACCATCTTCGCCTAGTCCTCGACGCACCACGCCTGCAGTTTGGGGCCGAACTTCAACCAAAAACTTCAAGCCACGACGCACCTCGTCACTCGCGTGCGCCAGCTGCTCCACCAGTCCGTCCCTCACCGCCGCCAGCATCTCCACCCTGTCCTCGAGGCACCACGGCTGCAGGTCCGGGCGTGGATCGAGAGTGCCATCCGATCGCCGCAGCGCCGCGTGCCAGCCGCCGCGCCGCTGCACGCGCGCCTGCAGGTCGTGGCAGTGCTCACGCAGCTGGCGAACGGACACGTCGGGGGCGTCGGTGCCGAGCGCGAGGAGCTCGTGGAGGTCGCGCCGCGCGTCCTGCATTGAAGTTGCGGCACAGCGGATGAAGTTGAAGTAAGCAAGTTGAAGTAAGTGGGACGCCCGCGCCGAGCGCGAGGAGTCTCGTGAAGGTCGCGCCGCGCTTCCTGCGCTGAAGTTGCGATAAAGATGAAATTGCAACAAAGAGGATGGAGTTGAAGTTAGCATCGTTGCTAAGGTCGTGGCGGTGCTCGCGCAGCTGGCGCACCGACGCGTCGGGGGCGTCGGCGCCGAGGGCGAGGAGCTCGTGGAGGTCGCGCCGCGCGTCCTGCGTTTAAAGTTGGACAAGTAAGGGTGGACTTGAAGTGAGCACCTGTGACCTCGGCCCAGATTAGGGATCGCACTCCTTGCAGGACAGAGGATGAAGTTGATTTGAGCAACTCTGATCCCCCCCACCCCCCTCCCCCCCGCGGTCCAGAATAGGGAGCCTAATCCTGGTCTCAATGTCGACCCTGGTTCTAGCCCTAGCCCACAGGACGAGAAGCTCGATGACGTCATGTGTGTCATGTTGAAGTTGAAGTTGGGGAATGAACTGTGAATGTTTAAGTTTGAAGAGCAGGATTAGCAGCAGCAGCTTGCGTCTGGTGCGGGCGTTGCACACAGGAGAGGGAGAATGTGGCGGCAGTGTACCCCTAACCCTAGAAGCCGCGGCGGCTGTCCAGCGGCGGGGCACGACATGCGGTGACTGGTGAGGGCTTGTGTGTCACTCCCCTTCGCCCTAACCCTAACCTCAACCATATCCTAACTCTCACTAGGGGTAAGGAGCCCAACTTCAACAATGGATAGGAAATCCGAGTCTGGCCAGGGTCAGGGAACCTCAAGCTTTGCTATCGCGTGCTAACCCAATCCTGGACGCTTATCTGGACCACAGTTCAAGGGCCACTGGGGGAAACCCATGCGACCGGCTTCAGTTACATTGGGTCGCTGAGCGTTGTGCAGTTGTGCCCATGTGGCAGGGCTCGTAACCCAACCCTTACCACTAATCCTAAGCGGCGCCTGCACCACAGTTATCAAGCCTCTCGGCCGCGCTCTGTACCGCTTGCAGCATTGACCCAAACCCTAGCCCAGATCCCAACCTTAACGCTGAACTCTGATTGTAACCCTCACCTGACCCCAATCGTTCTTTTCCACGCTAACCTTGTGGCTGAAATGAGGTCCCGCAAAGTGTTGTACCGGGGTTCTAGAGCACATGAGCAACACGTTGACCACGGTGGCGCTGTGCACTGACACTCCTTCTCCATCTGCGCACTCCTCTCAGGGCACCTCAGAAGTGGCCAGGCGCACACAGAAGAATTGAACAACTCGTTGTTCTGGCGTCCTCATCCACACACCAGATTTGAAATCCCAAGTTGAAGTACAGAATTCCAGCGATCCATCTCACCGCAAGGGCGCTGGCGTCGGCACGGAGCCCCGACAAGTTGAGCGCTGCCATCACCCCCTCCTGGCCCCCTTTCCCCCCCTCGCTCTCTCTGGAGTCCCTGCTGTCCTCGCTCCCCAGCGCCGCCGCCGCCGCCGCCGCTGAGGCAGCGCTGGCGGTGCGGACGACGCGCGTCTGCGGCGCCTCCTCCCGCTGCTGCGCACGCGGCGACTTTGCGTCCGCCGCCGCTGCCGCCGCCGCTGCCGCCATCTTGGCCATGGGCGACCCCGGCCGTGACGCTGCGCCCTTCTTCGCCTCCAACGCAGCGTGCACCTCCTTTGCCGCCAGCGCTTTCAGCGACGCGCGGCGGAACGCGCGCGCCGTCGCCTTCCGTCGCTGCGCGCCGCCGCCGCCGACGCTGCCCACCGACTGCGATGCCTCGGCGGCGGCGCCGCTGCCGCCGCTGCCGCCGCTGCTGCTGCTGCCAGGTTGGAGCAGCGCGCGCTGCCGCTGCGACGGCGAGCGGCGTAGCGCCGGCGCCACCGCCGCTGCCGCTGACCTGTCATCTGCGGAGGCGGTGGCTGCGGCAGCGGCGGCGGGGGCAGGCACTGCGGCGGCGGCAGGTTCTGCCGGTGAGCTGCTTTGCAGGGACTCATCGCTGACGCGCAGGGCCGGCAGCACGATCCGCAGCAGCGCGCCGCCGCCGCTGCCGCCACCCTCACTAGGTTCTCTCAACGCAGTGCCGCCGTCGGCAGCCGCCAGCTCAGAGTCAGCCTCTCCAGCATCGTTGGCAGTAAGTTCAAGGGCATCTACTTCAACACTGGCGATCGGGGGTTCCGCCGTGGCGGCGAGCGCTGCCTTGGCGGCGGACACGCGCGCCTGCTCTTCCTCCAGCGCCTTCGTCTGTAGCAGCAGGCGCGCGTTGAGCCACATCTGATGCAGCGACACGTGCTCCATCTGCCCCTCCTTCTCGTCCTCCTTATCATCGCCGCCGCCCCCGCCGCCGCTGCCGCCGCCGCTGCCGCCGCCGCCGCCGCCGCCGTCCGGCAGCGACGCCGCGCGCACGCGCGCGTCGAAGGCCTGCACGACCTCCTCCATGTGCGCGAGGCGCCCGCGCAGCGCGCCGTTCGCCGCAGACAGCTCCAGCAGGCGCGCCTGGCGCGACTCGATGAGCGCGCTCGACTGCGCGAGCCGCACGCGCATCGCCGCCGCGTGCGCGACCGCCGCGACGCGGTCCGCCTCCGACGTGCGCAGGCGCCGCCGCAGCGCCGCCGCCTCCGCGTCCTCCGCGTCGCCCTCGCGCGCGCACTGCGCGCGCAGCTCCGCCAGCTGCCGCGCGAGCGCCGCCGCCGCGGCGCGCGCGTCCTCCGTCTCCATGCGCGCGGTCTCGAGCGCCGCCGCCGCCGCCGCCGCTGCTGTCTCCGCTGCTGCCGCCGTCACTGCTGCTGCCGCTGCTGCCGCGGCCGCAGCCTGTCTGTCTGCGGAGCTGCGCGGCTCGTGCGACGGCCGGTGCGCGCCCGCCGCTGCTGCTGGCGCTGCCGCCGGGTCCACCGAGAGGCGTTGCTGCTGTTGCTGCTGCTGCTGCTGCTGCTGCTGCTGCGCCGCAGCCGCCGCCGCCGCTGCCTGAGCCTCGAGCTGCTGCACCCTCTCGCGCAGCATCACCACCTGCGCACGCAGCGCCGCTGCCTCTATTACGGCTGACTCGCTGCGCCGCGGCGGCGTACCAAACGCGCGGTGGCCGATGTGCAGCGTCTGCTGCTTTTTTAGCGCTGCTGCGGGCGACTGCGGCGCCGCCGCCGCCGCCGCCGCCGCTTCTGCGCGCGGAGACTCGAGGTGCTGCGGCAGGCTGACGTGGCGGCGCGGGCGCGCGCGTGCGGCCGCTGCTGCTGCTGCTGCCACGGCAGCGCTCAGCATCTGCAGCGATCAGCTCACAGCCGCACGAGACAGGTCACTTGAGTGTATGTAAGCAGTCGTTGGTTTGGATGAGGGCGGCTGCTGCGCGTCTGCCTCACGTGGTTAACGCGAGGGTTAGGGTTAGGGTACTGTGCGCACGCACCGGTGACAGCAATGTTCAACAAGGGTTGCAGTCGGGGGGCACATGAGGCTTTTAGTGTTGAGCGCTGCCTTTAACCTGCGGTGCCGCGCGCTGCTCTGTTGGCATGCTGTGCACGGCGCAGATGAGGCAGGTGCACAACACATGCGAGAGCATTGCTCCGCGCACCGCGCTTTCCAAATGCACTGATGGTCACAACAACTCAAACTTAATGTGGGCTAGTCTATACTTTCTCGTATCATCAAAGCACTAATTTAATTATATTCCTTCAAGCAGTTCTGGAGTAGTTGTGGAGTTGAAGAACATTCAGGATGGCGCGCCAGCAGATGCAGCGACTGGGGTATGCATGTAAGTGCACACGCAGCGTTGTAGAGTGCGTGCCTCTGGCGCTTCCATTGTGCTGCTCTCGTGCCCATCTGCCCAATACACTGACAGCTGTGCATCAGGCGCTCAAAGTCTACACACATACTTCTACCTCTGGAGCTGATGCAGCCCTACCCCCCTTGGGTGCCTCAGGAGCACCCCCCTCCGCACCAGCAGCAGCGGCAGTCTCCGCCGCCGCTGCCCCCCCAGCCGCAGCGCCGCCGCCGCCGCCGCCGCTGCCGCCATCCGCGACACCAGCAGCGCCGGCCGCGGCAGCAGCAGCAGCAGCAGCAGCAGCGGCGGCAGCGGCGGCGGCGGCGGCAGCCGGAGGCGACTGCGGCGGCGCCGGCGTTCCGCTGGCGCTGGCGCTGACGCGTGTGGGCTGCCGCGCGAGGGGCTGCTGCTGCTGCTGCTGCTGCTGCTGCTGCCGCTGCTGCCGCTCGTCGGCGGCGGCGCGGCTGCGCGCGGCGGCGGCGGCGGCGGCGGCGGCGAGCACGTCCGCGTGCTGCGCGCGCTGCTTGATGTACAGCTCCTCCACCTCCTTGAGCTGGCGCATGACGCGCATGCGGCGCGCGGCGCCGGCTTCCTTCTCCTCCCTGGTACGGGGGACGAGGGGGGGGGGGGGGGGGGTCACGTGAAGGTACAGGGCGCGTCTGTTGAAATTTCGGTTTGAATTTGCGGCGCGCGGCGCCACCCTCTTTCTCCTCCCTGCGCGCGAGGCGAATGTGTATGAGGATCAAACTCAGAGGCAGTGCACTGTTGAAGTTTGGACTTGAAGTTGTGAGCGGCGCCAGCCTCCTCCCTCTATCTGTGCGCGGACGGGAGACTGCGTTGTTGAGTTCGGGTCGCTGGCATGAGTGCCGCACATGTGCCACAAGAGAATGCTGATTTGTAGTTTTGGCCTTGAAGTCAATGCGGCATGCGGCTCTGAGCCTGCTTCTCCTTTTTGCGCGGGGGGTGCACGTGTACGGTCAAATTTGAGCTGCATTAGCGCAAAATGAAGATTGTGTATACAGGCGCTGGACGAATGTGGACTGCATATGTTCCTCCCTGTGCCTGCATGTACAAGCGCTTTTGCTGCACACACGGCCCTTGCCAAGACATGTGTAGGTACCAAACTGTAATATCCGATGCGCATGTGCTCGGCATTCACTCCCTGCCTCAGGCACACACGCCAATACACGCATGCTGCAACAAAGTCGAGGTTGAACAAGTTGAAGTTTGCAGCGCGTCACGTACTTCACTTCGCGCCCCTTCTCGGTCTCCAGGCGGTCCACCTCTGCATGCAGCGCGTCCGCGAGCGCGGCGCGCGCGGCGCTCAGCGCCTCAACTTCAAGTTGAAGTGCCGCGACGCGCGCGCGCTCGCCGTCCAGCTTGGCCTTGAGCACCGCGCACACGCCCTCCCACGGCGCCACGCGCAGCTCTTCTAGCGCCGCCGCGTCGACTCTCTGCGCCGCCTGCGCCGCCGCCAGCTGCGAATGTACGCGCAAAAGAAGAAAGGCGGCAGCGGTGGCGCAAGAGGAGCGTCGGCTGCTGCACGGAGCGAGGCGGCTGCGGGCGCTGCCGACGTCAAGCTTACCGAAAGCAGTGGACAAAGCGTCTGACGTAGTGAATGTGACTGTGGCTGCATGTGGGCGAAGGGGGCGGGGTGCGAGAGGCGCTTACGCGTGAGCCCGGTTGCGTGCAGTTCATGGAGTTCACAGCTTGTCGCTGGCGCCCTGCAGGGAATGGCAACTGTGCTGCACCCGCAACGCGATGCTCAGACACGCCCTCACCTTCTTCTGAAGTGAAATGTTCTCCTTCGCCAGCAGTGTATTGGGGGCTGCCGCCTCAATCGCCGCAGCCCGGCTCAACCATAATTCCAATTGATCATAGCATCCCCCGTCGCCACCGCCGCCGCCGCTGTCACCGCCACCGCCACCGCCGCCGCTGCGGCCGCCGCTGCCGTCGCCGCAGCCGCCGCTGCCGCCGCCGCCGCTGCCGCCGCTGCCGCCAGCACCACTGCTATCGCGGCTGCTGGCACCGCCATCGCCACCGCCGCCGCCAGCAGCGGTTGTAGCATCGGCAGCGGCCTGCACACCGGGTCCCACAAACAGAAACGGCACGAGGCAGTCGCGCACTTGCTTGAGCGAGGGGAACGCGCCCGAGAGCGCCGCGCACACGCCGTCAAACGCGCGCATCGCCGCCACCGCGACGGCTCTGTTGCTGGTGGCGCTGCCATGCGCGCGCGCCTGCGTCTTGACGCGCTCGAGCTCCAGCATGCAGCGCAGGTCCCCGGCGTCCGCCGCCGCGGCGCTGCTGCCAAAGTCTTGCAGGAACCTGGGCCACCACACCGCGCAGAGCGTGCAAATGGAGACGGCGCGTCTGGTGTGACTGTGTGCAGCTGGCGTGTGGGTACAGTCAGTGTGGGGATCGGAATTCTCATGCATGCTGCAGGTGCTCCTCCAGATTACAGGTCAGCCTTCTGCAGCACCCCATTCTGATTTTCCGTTCGTGTGCTTTTGTGCAGCAGGTGGTGGCAGTGCGTGTTTCGCAATTAGGGTTAGGGTTAGGGTTAGGATTAGGGTTATGCTGCAGCGCGTGCCCTCATCTCAAGGCCCCATCGCATCGCGTACATGTACGCCCGCCTACGCCAAGGCGCAATCATCACCTCGACAAGCAGCAACCAGTCACCAATGCCCCCCCCCCCCCCCCCTCCCCACCACTCACATGTCGAGAAAGAACCTGCTGGCGCGGCGCTGCTCGTCCTCCAAGTCCTGAGCGCTGACATCTACAGCAGCAGCGCTCAGCTCGCGCCCCTGCACGCGCGCCAGCAGCATGCGCCCCAGCCGCAGCGCCGTCCTGTCCTCGCTCAGTTCGTCGACGCACAGGGCTTCGGGCGCGCCCCACTGGCTTCGTCGTGCGTCGTGCGCGCCGCCGCCGCTATTGCCGCTGCCGCCATCGCCGTCAGTGACGCCGCCGCTGCCAGCGCCGCCGTCCAGTCCGGTTTTGCTGCCTAGGCATGGGTGGTGGCGGTGCTGCTGCTGCTGCTGCTGCCGCAGCGGGAGGTCTTGTGAGCGCTGAGATGATACGAACCGACCACCAGCTGTTGCTGGGCGCTTCGCCTGCTGCTGCTTCTGATGCGGTGACGGCTCGCCTGAATGACGCGAGGTTTTTGCCATTTCATGCAGCTGCTGCTTGCGCTTTCTGGCTGCCGCTGCAGCTTGCTGCTTTCGCAGCTCTGGGCTGCTGGTGGTGGCAGTCATAGATCTCAGCAATGCCCGCTCATCGCACATCGTGATGGCAGCGTCGGAGTCGTGGAAATCCTGTACCGACCACCCGACGACAACAAAGTGTGAGCAATCGGAACCAGACTTGGGGGCGCAAGAGATGCAACTGCACAGAACTACCAAAGACATCATGGCGTTGTGTACATTCGCAGACAATTTGGACATGCGCTTTGAGGTAATGAGTTGTCGCATACACGCATGCACGCCACTCCGACAACACTGACCTTGTCACTGTTGGTCCTGCGGCCCTGCCTGCCCGTTTCGGGCAGCGATCCGAAGTGGATATGCCGCATGGCCATCCCGCAACAGCAGCAAACTTCGGATCTGCAGAGCACGCGCGAACGCGTCTTCTTCCAAAGCTTTACAGTTACTTTGTAACTGCCAAAACTTCAACTTCTCTATCTCGCTGTGGAAGTGCATGATGATGCCTCGGTGACCCTCTCTGGTCCAGCGTGGCGGTCTGTCGCTCACATTTTACTCTGAAGCCATTTTGTCGACGGTTCTATCGGCGGTCATGTCAGTGACGTCGCGATGAGGCCAGCCTCTGCTTCTCCATTCGTGACAGTCATGTCCACGACCAGCATGACGATATTGTAGCTTACTACACGGCGGTTAAATGAAGTGAGGTCGCGTGCATTGATGCATTGAATCCGCATGCCGCCAAATTGGGCTCTGCCACTGAGTGACATCAATCGGTGATCGGTGTACATGCTGGACATGGGTATATAACTCGAGGCATTGAAGGGCCTGCCCATGTGACAGCACTGCGCACAAGTAGAAGGGCATGCTCCTTGCTGCGGGTACTCGGACAGGCGCCTCTGCAGGGCTTCTGGCCAACAATTTGGAGTGGGCTAGCGCCGCCGGCTGCCTGCACCTATTGTGGTGCAACTGTCTTGAGACGGAGACCACAAAGATGTGCGCCCTCACATATATATGGGCCAAATAGTTGCAGCATGTTTCGCGATGAAACGATGCACCACAACCGAAATGCCGCCACTGCTGGTACTCTACATTAGTTTGTACAAACCTATCCAGCATATTTGATTGCCACCAAAAGTGCGTGTGCCAGCAAGGTTGCCAGCGCACACACGCTGCCACACAGCCGACATAAATGCCGCGCAGCAGGGGGCACACAAACCGAGGGGCATAGTGGGATACGAGGCAGTTCGCAAACGAACACAGTATGATCATAGCAACATCAGTAAAGAAACAGCACGGCGCACCAGTGTGTAAGGGAATCACCGTGCTCTAAGGCAACATCCATTGAGGCCTCTGGGCAAATCCCAGGGAAGAAAATAAAACAATGGACGAACACACGCGCGAGTAAACAGAAGCACACTCATTAATCCCTACTGGTGTCGTAGGGCGCGTGCGGTTACGCAGCACGCGTTTACAAAGTCAAGCCGCCTCCCGCAATGCGTCCGCCATATCATATCGCATGCGGCGCGTCGTTGCCCGAGACCGCATGGGGCAGGCGTTGCAGGCCAGCAGCAACCGCGCCGCCGCGTGTCAGCAGCAGCAGCCGCGGCGCTCTGTGGTGCGGGTGCCATTCAGCTCTCAGGCGTGCTGAGCAGCGCTGCAGTGCGTTGTGGCGATGCGTTTACCGCACGTAGATGGTGCCCTTTGCGGTGCGCGCCTTCCAGTCGTAGTCCGAGGAGTAGCCCTGGGTGTCGCCGCCGCCGGCGGTGCTGGCGGGGATCTTGGCCAGCTGCGGGGGCGTCCAGATTGAATGGAGCAGAATGGAGCAGGGAGTGGGTGAATTCATGAATCAATTCATTAATGCGCGGCAATGCCGTGGGTCCATCCCTGGAGGTGGACTGCAAGTTGAAGATGCAAATAAGGCTGTAGTATTGTAAGAGCACCGGTGGGGTGAAAGGAACATCAGTTCCTGTGTGACATGAGACAGTCCTTCAAAGCGTGGCAAAAGAACTGGACAGCTCATGAGCCAGTGCAGGCTCAATCATGTGACAAGGACAGCGTAGGCATACAGCAGCTTGGCGGCCTTGGTGCTCTCTGCAGCAGCAGAGATGGGGTGTTTGGTGGCCTCGCCTATGCACACTTCAAATGCAACATATCATGTTGGGCTGCCGGCTGGAGCTGGCCTACCGAGCATGTGAAGCCTTTCCAATGCTGAACTGAATTCCCATGCCTCGAACGCTAAAAGCTTGCACACAGAAGTCTTTTTGACTGGTGGGATACGGTGGTACTGTTTGACTCGTGGCCAATTGCTGCAGCAGCGGCGACCACGGTTATTGGTGGAATGCACTTGCGGCTAACCTCCCCTTGTCGCCTAGAGCTCTACGATCTTTTGATTCGTTTTCATATTACCCCCACACACCCATACCCAATGTGACAATGGGACCTCCACGTGGTCAGCGCAGGCCGCCCGCAGCTTGGCCGCATCACTGCACTAAATCGCATGCGCGTGAGAATTATGCTTGCACATCCGCTCAGGCAGGCTGCAATTTAGCCGCAGAGTACACTGTACTACTGAAGTCATACGCACAGTCAGCACAGGCAGGCTGCAACTTACCACACTGTACTACATGAAACTCGTAAATTTGTGACAATTGGCACCTTGACGAGGTCAGCGTAGGCGGACTGCAGCTTGGCGGCATCATTGCATTCATCGCGTGCGCATACATGTAACACTTCTGCTTGAACATCAGCTCAGGCGGGCTGCAACCTAGCACACTGTACTACTGAACTCATCTGCAACCTTACCACACTGTACTGCGGAGCTCATAGAAATTGACAACATCAGCTCAGGCGGGCGGCAACCTACCACACTGTACTACTGAACTCATCTGCAACCTTACCACACTGTACTGCGGAGCTCATAGAAATTGACAATTGGCACCTTGACAAGGTCAGCGTACGCGGACTGCAGCTTGGCCGCGTCCTTGCTCTCCACAGCGGCAAAGATGGCGTCCTTGGCAGCCTTGGCGGCGGCCTTGTCTGCCTTGGACGCGCGGGCAAAGCCGCCGCTAGTCAGCAGCGAGATGGCGCCAGACTCAGCCTGCATGAGAAGAAAAACGTGGGGGCAGAGAGAGGAAAGCGAGGGGGGGGGGGGGGTGAGTGTCAAATGCATCATGCTGTGCAGCTGGTGTTTGGCGTGCGATTCCTTGCAGGCGTGGTGCAGGAGTTTCGAAGCGGTGGCGGTGCATAATCGGTACGAAGTTTGCCAGGCAGATGGTGCGCTGAAGTGAAGTCGCGCTAAAGAGGAGTGTGCCGCCAGCAAAACAGCGAAACCCTGGGCAGAGTCTGCAGCTGTCGCAATTTTTAAGAGATGGTAATGCAGCGACAAGATTCAATGCTTCTGCTGTTTCCACCAGGTGGTCCCTTGCCCACAACCCATGTTGAGTTGTGGAAGTCAGGCAAGATGCGTGTCAAAATGTTTGGGATCAGTGCTCAACTCTCCAGCGCTGCCCCACCCGTCTCGTGGGCTGAACATGCGCATCACTATACTGAAACAGTGACAGTCAAATCAGCCCCAAGAGCTGTTGAATGCACATAGCTGGCCCTTCTGGCCCGCTACCACAGCACAACTAGCACATCTGCATAGCCGAAACCCTCCCATGGCACTGCACGATGGCACGGACCAGGTTCAGCTCCCCCTTTGCCCGCCCTTGAACCTGCAGGCTGTGTGGCCT
This sequence comes from Tribonema minus, assembly GCA_017506865.1. NCBI lineage: Eukaryota > Xanthophyceae > Tribonematales > Tribonemataceae > Tribonema > Tribonema minus. Next base: position 83,862 of record JAFCMP010000027.1, on the reverse strand, counting down.
GGGCGGATGAAATGCATACAGTGGCACAGATCTCCCTCATTTTGGCAGGCACGGCTTACACCAGCTTGTGCATGCCGAGGAGTGCAATGCAATCAATCTCCCCTCAAATTGTGGCTTCTTTTGCTGTAGAGTTTGCTTGCTTTCGTGCTGCGCATCGCTGCGTCTTGGATTTAAAAGCCTGGAGTGCCTGTTGCCCATAAGCCTGGCTCAGGTTCAACCTCGATGACTGCTCATCTTGGAAGTGGTGCTCGTTAGAGTATGCGCCGAGGCAATGCGACATACAGTGCCAGCATAATGGCCCAGGGCCACCAGACCCCAATGATTAAGGGTAGCAGTGTCACAGACAATGCTGCCCCCTTCCACAATGTTTGATGACGAAACATGCAGCTGCAAAAGCTGCTGGGCATTAGCGGTACCAGGGTTTGACGGCAATCAGATAAATTATCTGCCCACGCAATGCAAACAATGTCACGCAAGGGTTGCCAAAATTTCAAGCATGAATGGTGGAAGGCTGATGCAGCTTGCCTGCCCTGATGTGCCAGTACCCATGCTACGGCGACGCATTGCGACTTGCAGCACATTGCACGTGCCACACCACCAGTCATGCGCGCAGCCACAGCTTTCCACACCTAGTGCCACTTCACAACAATGCCAGGAGATGACAATATCTCAGATACTCACCTATGCAGTAAGGGACACTGAGGCGCACCTTGACTGCCTCGAAGTTCCCCGCCTTCACAGCGCCCGCCAGGTTCAGCACCTTGTCGCCGTAGATGCCCTTAGCCCGCTGCACGGTGGACTCGCTCACCGCGCCGTCAGCGAACGCGAGCTGGGGGAACACCGCGGCGGCGGCGGCGGCCGAGACGGCGGTACGCAGCACTTCCCGGCGAGACTCGGGTGCTGCGGACATGGTCATGGCGCTGCAAGGAGAATTGGAGATGCGTTGGCTCTCTTGTGGTGTCTCAATATGTCATGTGCAAATGTACTTCTTGCAAGCGCCCAGGTTCTTCAACTACTTTGAGCCAGAGATTCTGTCGAGCCCGACGAAGTTATGAGGTAGGCAGACCAGAGCTGATAGCATCGTAACTGCTAGAGCCGGCCTTGCAGCCGCTTGTATCGTTACGGTGCATAAAAGATGGCTGTTGCGGTCAAAACAACACCCGTCTCCTGCACTGCACTGCTATCCATCCGTTGAAGTGATTGCGACGGATCTAAAGACATGAGAGACGTGTCGTAGCGCTGTGCCTGATTTGGAGACATGCATAGATGCTAGTGGCCCTCGTTATCATATGCTTAGACAGTGGTGACTGCCTTCGAGACACACTGAAAGTGGTCCCACCAGCTACTGGCGTATCCTCAAACGACGCGAACACCGTCCTCGGTGTACGAGATTGTTCACTGATGATCCAAACTAGCATCCGTGGGCCCGAGTATCGTCAGGTGCGCGAGCGGACCTGTTGTTCTCGTGCTTAGCGACGACGCTAAAAATCTTTCGCAACTTGAGCCTGGGGCTGGAGCAGTGAGTGCGCGCGACTGACATTACAGCAAGCGAGGCAGAGGCAAGTGCCACCAGCAGCGTCATATTGACGTCTATGTGTCACTTTCCGAGCGTTCAACGCAGCGTCTACCGTGCGGTTTCCTGCATGCACACAAAAGCTACAAAAAAGCCAAGGAGCAGCTTTACCTGGAGCGCACGGCCACCGCGGGAGCAGCGGGTGCGAAGGCCGCAGCAGAGCCCACCAGAGCGACCACGGCGCAGGCAGCCTTCATGATGGAGTTGGTGGGGTGATTAGCGGTGCCTCTTGGCAAAGTGCGTGCTTGCATCAAAGAGATCGGCCTGCGCAGCTGGGCAGTGCGCAAATTGCTCGCGGCGCGCAACCTGACAGGGATCTTGAGCCATCAAGATACAGCTTGCTAAACATTCAGAGCTACTGCACCATATACAAGCACCTGACATGAATATGTAACAGTCTATGTTGCGTGCCCGTGGTGTGGCGACCGGTACTTACAAGATCACGGTCTACTTCAAAGGCAACACGCACACCGCCAAATGAAATGATGATGTCCTTTTTTTTTTCCTCGTAGTTTCAAGGGTGCAGCTCTCACTGCAATGCGTTCACGTCACCACTTCTCGTTTTTAAGAGTGCGCTGCGCACCTGCACAGCATACGTAGAAGAGCCACACAGCGACCACACTGCGTCATGGTCTGCACACGGCAAACCATAGACTGCACACGGCAAAACCATATTGTCGAGAAGCGTGCAAACAACAGTGACATATCAAAAGGCCCGATACTGTACAAGCAAGGCAAATGCGCTAGCACAGCAAACACCAAGCACCTTGCAATCCGTAGGTCGAGTATTATTGGTACATGACTCTGAGTCAACACAACGTCAACAAACCTTGCTGCTGCTGCGCCCAACACTGCTGAAATGCTTATGAACACCGACCGCACTACAAGCAAAGTAAAACCCCAGCAGTTCTTTGTGACCGTGCCACACGCGTGCTCCCCACCGAAACAAAGGCACTGAAATCGATGCTTAGCACTGATTACTGCTGAGATAAGTTGCCATCCCTGCCTGCTGCGGAGATGGCTGCAGTGGGTCCAGCTGTGTGTGCAGGCACACGCCGGTGCCAGACCATCTGCCTCCGAGATGCGCTTGAAGTGTACATTCGCCCCCAACCCCCCCCCCGCCGCTAAAGCATGACCCAACGCTCAGACACAAACAACTTCAACTTCTCTGCTAAGCATCACCGCTTCGCATCCTTGGGGGGTGCGGAAGGCTTTATTTGCTCCGGCTCAAAAGCTGCAGCCTCTGTGGTCAGCGTGTATTCCGGCTCATCCGGCAGGAGGGGCACTGCGTACGCTGTCGGTATCAGCGGGCTCGCCTCTGTCTGCTGCTGCGCTTGCTGTTGCTGGGACTCGGTGCGGTATCTGCAGCGACAGTACACGAGTCATGTTGATGGTGAGCAAGTCGTTTCGATGATGAGCAATAGGCAAGGCACGTAAGCGGAGAGCCACGTTCATCCAACCGTCAGTTGTAGTTGGCAGTTAGCTTGTCATTCATATGGTATGTAGCCGGCTTGCAGATGATGTAGCACATGGGGCATCACACAATGTTGGCCAGACGAATTGGGCCAAAAGCAGGCATGCAGCGCATCAAATCAGTACGTTAAGTAGTAACAAAAAGCTCCGGAACCAGTTTTTCCATCTCCAGTGCTTCGTGCTTCTCCAGTGCTGCGCTGCTGCTTCGTATGCATACCATTCATGTATTCCAAGCAGTGAACGATGTCAGGCACTGCGGCTGTAGATGTGCGTTTAGTTCTCAAGCAACTGAAGCTGGAGTGTCAACTGTCAACGAGCACTACGAGCTGAAACCGTCCATGGTCGCAATGGATATCATCTGCTTTCGTCATAGTGTCATGAGCAAGCAAAGCGAAAACACTCGCCTTTGCGCAGCAGCAGCCAACGCGGCTGCCTGTTCATTGTCTTTCTTTGCTGAGCGCCTTTTGCTGACTCCCAACGCCACTGCTCCTGCTCCCACCACTCCCATCGCGATCGGCTCGCATCCGCATCCGCAGCAGCAACAGCACATCACCATCACGATGATGAACACCAGAGCGATGACGACAAACATGATCCTCGATCTGCGTGCGGGAACGAGTAGAACGGATTGCGCATCAGAAGCGTCACAACGAGCGCGAGGAATATGGATGACGCTTTAATGTCATAGTGGTCAAAGATGCGAGCAACTGCGAGCACAACAGCACAAGGCAGCAACAAGCATGCGAACTCTCACTTCGCCGAGAGGGCCCGAAGGACGCCTCTGGTGACGTGCAGGCGTACAGGCGCTGGCACTGGACATAAAAGTAACTGCGTACCTGTGCTCCAGTTGAATTTCAGCAACAACGTCCTCCTCGCAAAGCTGCAGCTAGTGTGTTAGTACACTCCACGTTCGAAACTTCAAATCCGCCAGGCACAGTCCTGGAACAGTCAGCAGGTGTAACTGGCGAAGTTTGGATGAACACGTGTTGTAGTGAACAAGGTGGTGCATGGCTCCGCTGGAGGACCAACACGTGTCAGAGGAAGAAGACGTGGGCTCGGAGTCAGATGATGGTGGCAGCGAAACAAACAGGTACACAGCATCACACTGCTTCCGCCAAACATCAACCTCAGCGAGTGCAGCATCTGTCAATCCTGTGACCTGGCAGCTTTCCTAGCATTTAACAAATCTTGCTGGCTGCAAGTGATTTCCGGTCAACGCGCGACAAGTGAATCCAGGGAACGTTGTCATGCGCTTGGAGTGACATTCGCTTGAACTTCAGAGCAGTACGCCTGACTGCTACACTTTCGCGGATGCAGCATCAAATGAGATGTGCTTTAGCTTTTGAGTCTGTATAGTTTTAATGGCCAGCCTACACGAAGTGTGCACATCGACAAGAAGTTATAATTAAGTACACCAGCACTGCACATGATTGAGTGACTTGGGTGTAGTTCTCGTGGTTGAAAACGTCACAAGAAGCCATATTGATGTCAGGCCAACGCAGTGAGGAATGGGGGCCATGGACGCAAAGCGTCAAACATCCACATTACTGAACCTCACCAGCATGTCTAGCAGCAGCGCATATGGTCTCCATTGAACATCAAGTAGGTCACAAGTAGAGCGTCCATTGCATCAAGGTTAGTGCACCTTGGCAGGCATGGCGCCAAACCCGAAGAACTACAGCTGTAGCATCTGGCAACTCTGCTAGCACTGCGCCTCGATGGCCTACGGTTTCAGCTGATTGACGGAGCACGTCCCTAGCAACGGGATGCATCAGAGTTGTTCAAATACCCATTTAGTCCAATCACAGTCATTGGCTAAGGCACTTGCAATGCATGGAGGCTTTGGTAACATCACCAATAAACCTAGTTGAGGTGTACTGGTGCTCTTCCATCACTGACGTCGGACTCATGTCTACCCCTCTCACCCGTGTGCCTCCTGTAATACACTGCCCTTATATCCACACACACCCTCCCTGTGCGCCTCTTTCAATACCTACCTACCTGCCAGGCTGGAACAGCTGCACGATGAGTCTGAGGAGCTGACGTTGGAGAACAGCATATTGAAGGATTACTACGAAAGGAACGCTGCGGATGGAGTCGGCGATGAGGAGGACAAGCGGTTACGGAACAGGCAAGAATATACAGTCAGTAGAAGAAGTTGGAGTTGGCGTTGCGGTCCTGCTGCTGTTCAATCAGCGGTCTGCCTCCGTAGCCAGTAGCACGGCTTGTAGAGTATTGGAATGTGCACACGTGTTGCAGGTGCAAAAGCTGCCACTACATGCAATGAGCACACTATAGGGGCACCGGCCGATAGTAGGGGGGGATGCCATAATTGGGGCTGCCCCCAAATCATGGCATAGTCGGTGGCAGCGGCTGAGGCCTGCGCAAGCGCGCTTAAAAGCCTCCAAGGGTTGGGGTGAGGGTTAGGGTTAGGGTTAGGGTTAGGGTTAGCCTAACCCTAACCCTAACCCTAAACCTCGCCAGTCACCACAGAACGAGAATTGGGAGTCGCTGCGCAGTCTATCAGCCCTCCATTGTCAGCAACAGCGGGGGCGTGCCGTCCAAGGTGCTGCTTTTGAGACCGCGCCAACATGAACACACGATGGCATTGCACTTGAATTCAACGCTCAAAGCTCGGCCATGCACTGAAGAGCTGGGCTAGGGTTCTGCTTCATCGACTGTGCCAACATGGTGTCATTGCATTGAAGTCAGCACTCGAAGCTCGGCCATGTCCTGTACTGAAGAACTGGTCACGAGGGTGGGGTGCTGAGGAAGGCATTGTAGGTGGCAATTGTGGCAGCGCTCAAGCGGTCGTTGTGGCGCCTTTCAACGGTCCGGCTCGTTTGCGCGCTGGCGGTGTCGTACGACTGGTCCCGCCTTTATCTTCAAGTGGCGGCAACTGCTCGTACCGCATTCATGTTGAAGTGGTGGCAACTGCTTGCGCATCCATCTTCAAAGTCGCGGCCACTGCTTGCAGTCAGAGCTGCTGATGGTGGCCCACACGCGCGGACAGAGTTGAGCATCGCTGTGTTGTTGTAGCAGCACGCTCAGCTCGTTTTGAGCACTGTCAGATCTATGACAAGTGTATGTATGTAGGTGTGCGCACCTGGGCGGAATTACATCTCTGCGCTTGAAGAGCTTTGCTGGGACTGTTGTTATCCTGGCGTAACACTGCTGTGCACCGTGTAGGGAAGTCGTTACATGTGTACTGAGCCTAGTTTTTTGATACAACGCGGCTGAGTTGCGTGTAGAGTTAGGCTAACCCTAACCTTAGCCCTAGAGACATTGCGGCATGGTGAGAGCGTAGTGTCAACGCCCTTGCACAGCGTGTATTGACCGCACAACGGCGACTGATTGCGGATGGAAGCACCAACATTTGGCATGAAGAATACAATGAACGTGCGGTCGAAGTGATCACTGCTGGCTGAGGAGCGGCTGCAATGCCTGCGAAGCACGGGGGCAGGCGAAAAAAGCACAATTACTGATGTAGGCCGTGCAGTGCGCAGCGCGGGCCCCTAGTGCATCTCTATGTATCTGGCAGGTCAAGCCTTCCCATACATGTATGTTTCAAAGAGTATGCATGGCAACAAAGAATTGGGGTTAGAATTAGAGGCTCAGCGTCACCTGTTGAAGTGACACAGCTAGAATGTGCCGACTACAGCATACACACAAGTGCTGCACTCCTGGTCTTTGCAGACAGGGTACATACCCTATGTCACACACGTGCACCGCTTCTGAACACCATGTATATGCTGCGCACGCACCGCTGATCGATGCTGCAGGCAGCGGCGCAGGCAGGCCGCGCCGACGACGCTGACTCTAGAGCAGAAGGCCGAAGTGGCCGAGGCAGAGCACGCTGTGGCAGTGCAGGTGAGCACTGCCGCGACGCACTAGATGTGTGTATGCGTTTTCAGTTGTGCGGTTCAGTTGGGGTTCAGTGCATAACATGCCCAATGCATTCCCATACCTCGGAAGGGCGGAAGGGTGGCGGAGTGCAGAGCACACTGTAGCGGTGATGCACTGCCGAAAGACATGATGAAGTTCTGGTTCAGTGCATAACATACCCATGCATACCCATAGATTGCTTCACGAGGGGTCTCCATGAGGCTGTGTGTTTCACGTGTGCATGGTAGCCGTAGAGCGCGTAGCCGAGCAGCTGTACCAGTACACTGCACTTGTGTCATGTACCCACATGTACTCCGCAGCCACAGAGTGCACAGCTGCGCAGCTACACCAATACTGTGCTTGTCATCAACTCCCGCTTGGGGCGCCAAAAAGCCAGATGGTGCACGTCCATCAGCCTGCTACCAGATTCTACGTGTATCTTGCGAAAATTTGAGAGACTTGGTGTCTCAGTGTACTTGTGTCAAGTGCTCAGTGCACTCACATCTGCAGGGCCTGAATGAACGCGGTGCCTGCTCAACATGAACCGGAGCCGACGTGTACACGTGGCTGAGGATTAACCTAACTCTAACCCTGACCCTGGCCCTAACCCTAACCCCAACTCTAAGTCGAAGCATGTAGTGTTGTGTGCACAACATGGCAAGAAGACTTGTGTACTCGTAAACTGAAAGGATTAGTGTCTCTATGTACTTGTGCCATGTACTCGCACGCAGTCACATTTGCAGGGCCTGAATGAACGCGGCCCCTGCTCACCCCAAACCAGAGCCGATGTATAGACAGTGCCGATTGAAGAATGCAATAATGATTTTGCACAGCATGGCCAAGCGACCTACTGGTGCAGCATCGCATGCCGAAACACCGTGAACGCAGAGTTGGCGTACTGTTGTCCACCAACACGCTGCGGTATACATTCTTGAATGAATACACATGTGTAATGTTGTCCACCAACACGACGCTGTAGAAATTATCCAGTGAATACATGTGCTAAATTGACCGGCTGCTGCTCTTTCACATTGCGCGCAGACCCTGGAGGAGGCAAAACGCGGCAGTGAACGCCTGATAGGTCAAACAGACTTGTGCAGCATCGCACGATGGATCACCGTGAATGCACAGTAGGCATAATGCTGTCCACCAACACGCTGCTGTATACATTTTCGCATGAATACACATGTGCATAGAGTCCAGTTGTCCACCAACACGCTGCTGTACACAAACTCAAGTCAACACATGATTATCAACTGCTCTTTCGCATTGCGCACAGACCCTGGAGGAAGCGAAGCGCGGCAGCGAGCGCCTGATAGACACACTGCACGCCGTGCTCGAAGAAACTGACATTCGTATCGCGGAGCTCAAGAAAGACGCCTACGAGTTCAAGCGCGATGTCGTGGTGGGCGCCGAAAACATGAGGACGGGCAAGACGGTGGCGGAAAAGGTGACGCACCATCCGGAAGCAGTTGAAAAACTGCAAGTATTGAAATAGTCTGTTCACGCCCTGGCCTCACAGCGCATTAAGCGGTGCCGGCTGCTCATTTGGATGCACCACGTGCGCCTACACTAGTGCCCGTGGCAACTCTACTGTGCAGCACACAGCATCAGCACTCTTACCTGGAGGTACACCTGCCTAGTGTGCTTGTATTGCAAGTTCTGCACCTTCAACTCTCGACAGGCATGTGGCAGTGGGCAGTGAACGTATGGTGAGGCTCGGCAACACCATGGGACTTTGAAGCGGCGGTGCACCAAGAAGTACATTGTGAGTATGATCATTTGACAACGTATTGACGCGTAATGGTGAGTCATGCACGTCTGCTTGCGGCCTCTCTTCAGATGCCCACAACACTCATTATTGCCGTGTCAAATGCATACACTGACAGTGCACAACATATACACATACAGCACCCCATGCACAAACTCTATACGCATGCAGAAGCAATGCGTTAGAACAACACCTGCGCCTTTGCGGTCACAAGCCGTGTGGGCACTCACAAGGCACCACCTGAGGTGTGCCCATGACCCAATACACAGCCGTTGCTGAGCGTTGATGGGTGTCATGGCATTGAGCGCTGCTGCAGGCGGCTGGCCGGTTGAAGTGTGCCCGTTGCGCAAGACTGCCGAACTGCGGCCACCAGGAGTGCGGTGGTCTCATGAAGCTGAGCACTGTTGCGTATGAGCGGCTGAGCGATGCCCCTCCGTTTGCTGCCTCCGACGCGCACACGCCGCTGCGCTTGAGGCGGCGAATTTCGTACGCTCGCACTTGCACACCCTGCGGTACACATCACACGAACCCTAACCCTGCCCCTAACCCTGACCTAACCCTAAACCTAACCCTACCCCTGACCCAGTCCGCACCTCACTCATGTGTGCGGGCATTACGATTGGCAACGGGTGGCGAGCCATTACTGTGCACTGCGTTAGTGTTAGGGTCAGGGTCAGGATTAGGAAAAGGTTTTAGGGCTAGTGTCAGAAACGGTGTGCGCCTGTGATGAGCGTCTTTGTGGCTGCGGATGTAAGGATGAGATGCGCATCACGATACTGAGCGCTGCTGCAAACAGCCCAACTGACGCGATGCCATATGCTACCGCGGATGCCACCGCTGCTGCGACAGGTAGCTACATGGAGGACAAGCTGCGTCAGAGTCTTATTTCTTTTGTACTTCGAAGTACATATTTGTTTTATCGGTTTTTTTAATTTTTTAAAAAAAGAGCTTGAATTTTTGGGTTTTTGGTTTTTAGTAACTTTTTATTGGATTTATGCGGTACTGAGCTGTAAATGAGTGAGCGACGATGCCAATGCTTCTCTGCGACAGGTGGTGCGCTACATGGAGGACAAGCTGCGGCAGCGCGACACCACCACGGAGAAGCTGCGGTTGAAGAACGCCGCGCTCAAGGGCCAGATTCAGAAAGTGAGTACTTGAAGTACATATGTACTGCGCCTCACTCTTTTTTGTGAATATCACTTCCAACAGCACCATTCAGATGTACTTGGTTGAATGCAGCTCTTAAGAGCTGAGTTCAGATGGGGAGTACTGCTACCTCACGGCTTGCATCCCAACATCTTGCACGTATCACAAAGCTACTTACCCGCCCCCCCCCCGCCCCCCCCCCTCCCCCCCCAGACACACACACTCCTGCACACATGTATGAACTCAGCGGCGTTTGAAAGACAACACGGGGGATGTGCTCCACTAGTGTGCTCATGAGCCATATGACAGCGCTCAACTTAACTGTGTGCGCGCCTCAAGCCTACCACCCTCCCCCAGATGGAGGCTCAGCTGCTGTAAAAGGAAGACGTCACCGCTCCACCGGTGTGTATATCGGCCATTTGGCAGCGCTCAACTCACTCTTGCGCACCCCACAAACCTACCTAACCCCGCTTCTAGATAGAGGCTCAACTGCGGCATAACGACAACTTGAGCTTCATGCGCACCCCAAACCTACTCACCCCCTCCCCCAGGTGGAGGCTCAGCTGCGGCAGAACGACGGCGTATCAGCGCTCCACTAGTGTGTACACAGCGCTCAACGTAACTTTGTGCGCGCCTCAAGCCCTACCTAACCCCCAAGGGGAGGCTCAGCTGCGGCAGAAGGACGACACGGGCGATGCGCTCCACTAGTGTGTGTATCAACCATGTGGCAGCGCTCAACTCAATGGTGCTGCGCTCTACAAACCTACCTACCCCCTCCTCCAAGGCCGAGGCTCAGCTGTGTACACAGGCCATTTGATAGCGCTCAACTTGACCTTGTGCACCCCACAAACCTACCTACGCCCTTCAGGTGGAGGCTCAGCTGCGGCAGAAGGATGACATGGGCGACGCCCTCCACTACTGTGTACTGGGCCATTTGACAGCGCTCAACTCAACTTATGCACGCCTGATACCTACGTACCCCCCCAGGTGGAGGCTCAGCTGCGGCAGAAGGACGACATGGGCGACGCGCTCCACTACATCGACTTCCACCAGCTGCAGATTGAGAACAAGCAGCACGTCGCGCGCATCGAGGAGCGCAACGCAGAGCTGCTGCGGCTCAAGTCCGCCACCGGGCGCGCCGTGCAGGCGCTCAGCTCCCTCAAGGGCGCACTTCAACAGGTGACGCACCCCGTGGTGTGTGTGTGCGTAACTTCAAGTGGAGCAGTGCTGTATGTTTGTTGTTGAGCTGCTGCGGCTCAAGTCCGCCACCGGGCGCGCCGTGCAGGCGCTCAGCTCTCTCAAGGGTGCGCTGCAACAGGTGACGCTCCCCGTGTGTGCATAACTTGGGGTGGTGCTGCATGTTGGTTGCTGAGCTGCTGCTGTTCAAGCAGTATGCTGTGGGTGCAGCTTGATGACGCCCAGTGGGACGTCCTGCGATTATCATGGCAAACAATACCAAGAACGGACTGCAACTTCAGCTTGAAGTGCGAGAAGATGCAGAGCTTGTCGTCGAAAACAGTGCTGGAAATCGTGCTGCAACTTCAATTTGAAGTGGGAGACAGTGCATGGCTGAGCACGAGAAAAGACGCAGCAAATGAGATCTGCATGAAATCATGGCAATTTTCTCGGCGGGCTGGCGGATCCGGACAACAAGTGACTTGTGTCAGCAGCTCATGTATACCAGCGCCTGCTTTGGCCGAGTTGTGATACACACAGTCTCTGTGCGCCTGTGACGTAACCTCTGCCAGGTAGAGCACCGCTGCAGGTGCTGCAGCTCTTGCCCAGTGTAGCAGAATCGTAACACACGCACACACTGCGCGCCTGTCATGCAGGCCCAGGCCGACAGCGACTGGCTTGCTGCTGAGATGGCGGCGCGCACTGCCGCGCTGGCTAAGACCACCACCGACCTGGCAACAGTACAGGTAATCCACACTTCTATCGATGCAGTTTTCATGGCCAGGCTTTCTTCAACGCTATCGATCCACATTCACTGTTGTTGCCTCCTCGATCAAGTAGTGTACCCTGATTGGTAAGAAGCCGTGCTGGCTGAGACCACCACTGACCTGGCCACTGTAGAGGTAATCCACATTTCTCTTGATGCAGTGTTCGTCACCAGACTCTCTTGGGAACTCTTGATCCATGTTTGATGTTGTTGCCTTCTCGATCTACTCACAATGATTTGCACTTTATAGACATCACGGTAGAGAAGTGGTACCCTGAGCAGTAACCAGCCGCGCTGACTAAGACCACATCTGACTTTGGCCACTTTACAGGTGATCCTCGATCAGGTGATCCTCGATTCCTCAAATGCAGTACGCAGCGCCAGGTTCTCTGTTGGGGCTTCCTTCCACGGTTGCCTTCTTGATACACTCATGAGATATGATCATTTTCCCGTGCAATACAGGAGATGTCACAGCGACAAGTAGTGTTACTCCTGCAGACACACCAAGTTGAGCTCTGCTTGCCGGCATGAAACGGTGCCGCACTTTGAACCCATGACTGTTGCAGTTTCTCACCGTTGTTTTCTGACTCAGTTTGTGCGTACATTGTGGATGAAAACATGACGTACTATAAGTGAGGGCCGTAAGGGAGACGCATGTAGGTCATTGCCTGTCACAGGCATCAGCGAGAAATGGCATGTGGGAGACCTGATCCGAACTTCAACTTCACTCTACAGATATTGCTGAAAAACGAAAGTGGCAAACGCGCATCAGATCCACCGTGATGATCCAGCAGGTACACCATTGGACTGACTTAGGTGTACGCTCCTGAACTACAGGAGGAAGCGTTAGGGTTAGGGTTAGGGTTGGGGCATTTCGCATGCAGGTAAGAGTACATGCAGCTACAGTTGTTGCAGATTGGGGGTTAGGGGGGGTGCAGAACACGCATCAGGCAAATTGTGATGATCCGACACATTCATCACCTGAAGAGCAAATGCTTGCGCTTGAACTACAGGAGGAAGCCACGGCGGAGAGGCGTGTGGTGCGCCGCCTGTCACAAGTGCCGGGGGACAACTCAGAGGCCCCCCACATTGACACATACATTGCACAAAAGAAGGTGAGGCATGCATTGCCACCTGGTGTACAGAGGCCCCTCATGACAAGTACATTGCACACAAAAGAACGTGAGGCAGAGGCTTTGTTGCTTCATCTTGTAGGGCTTCTTCCTTTGAACTCATTTGCAGCGGCTTGCTTTCGGTAGGCAACTTCAATCATCACGTGCCATTGAGGCAGATCAGGTAGATGTGGGGCCACATGTACAATAACTGCGTAGGCAATGCAAGTGTCTGCACCTTCAGCCCGATGCACCATTCAAAGCTGCTGCGTCACGTGAGTTGATGCACTGCGAAGCGCACAGTTACGTATTGCCGTACTACTTTGGCATGCATGTATGTATGCATGCATGTAGGCAGGCGTGTACGTGCAGTCAGCCTGCCAGATTTGTGTTTAGTAATTGAGCACCTGGCCTGTTCCCACCTGATTTTGAAGTACTTGTAGTGTGACAGTCGCGAGCGCAAAAATGCACAAGCATTGCGATTGTTCCTGTGCCCCTGTAGTCATGCCACACAGCAGGCGCAAAGCTGACATGTCTTCATGCCCTCCCCACACCCATTTCATGCTCGCAGGCGTTGTACGAGCTCCAGCAAGAACTGCGCAGTTGGGAAAGAAAGGTGATGGGCCCTCCTATGTAGTTGCGTTTGCGGCAGACCTTGTGCCATACATCCAATGTTGCGTTGTGAACGTCATTTGTGAAGTGTGCGTTCCATTCGATGGCTGTTTCTCACTGCCACCACATTGGTGTACACTTGAAGTTTTCGAATGTGGTGCGGACTGGCAGAGCCTTTGAAGACCCTCGACTCTGGGCCTCAAAGACGAGTGTTGCTGGGCCCTCAAGCGTCCTTGTTGAGAACCGCATCATCAATCCGTTTAGCCTTACTGGACCGGCCCAGGCACTGCCTTGAGACATTTTGCAGTGTACATCTCAGGCACCGTCACCACGTGCAACGCTGTGGGATCTTTCTTTGCCGTTGTACGCTTTGTATGACTGATAGTGCATCGAGGTCCTGCATATAAGTTCTTGTGACTGGAGCAGATGCTCTGATGCCTGCCTCATGTCTGTTACGAAGAACACGCATCCTGTCCGACCTGTTTGAGTATGGCGCAATCTGAGCTCAATAGCTCAGTTTATGCATTCATTCTGGCTGCTTCTATGCGCCAGAAAGCTCGTATCTTGACTGACTGCATAGTACAACCTCGTGAACGTTCGCCTTCACAGATGCTTATGCATGCTCCTGCGGTCTGTGCAGGTGGAGATTGCGGAGATGGCATCAAAACGGGCACGTCAGGAGTCAAAGCGCAGCAAGGAAGTGTCCGCAGCACCCTTTTAAGTCGTACTCAAGCCACTTTCATGAGACAAAGTCGATTGCTTAGCCAGTGACACCGCGTAATGACGGTTTCTTTGCTGTTGGCTTGTGTGGTATGTGCCGAATGAAGTGCATCCATAGTAACGACTTTGTAAATATCACTGCTGCTTGGCACGCGTTGCCCCCGTTGAGCTGGTTTTGTGATCACACTACGCTATCGAGCTCAGAATTGCTGCTGCTGCCTGCACGTGAGTGACTGCAGTAGTTGCTTTCCTGACTTGCACTCAGGCGCATGCGATTGTCGTCATTTGTTCAACCGGCATCTACGAATTGTGAAGAAGCACGGACAAAGTGGGGCATCAGCTCCCATGCCATGGCGCCACCGCACGCACCTCGAGTTCCAAAAGGTGGCCAGTCATGCAATACTACGAAGTACTATGTTTCCTGAAGCCCAATAGAAGTTTGAGGTTACATCGGCGGAGATGGCCACAAAGATCGTCATGGCAGCTGCCATCGTGAATACATGCGCTCGGTGGCGCACTCAGCCAAGCCACGGCCCCCTGGAGGCGCCTGCTGACTGCGCAGGTACGCTATGACTCGTGCGCTAAGTAGCTTCTTGACGGCGGCGCTTTTTCCCACGCGAGAGTTAGGCACGTTCACAGGCGACGGCCTGGCAACGGCATCAGCTGCCTCCAAGTCCTGTACCTGGTAATCCTCGCATAGACGCCAAAGGATGCTGCAAGGCTGGTCTGTAGCCCCCACGTGATCTAGAAGTGGCCGCAGCGGCGGCTGTGACCATCAGCCTGCCGGCAGCAGTGTGCAGTGCCGCCGAGCGTGACCGCCTGAAGCTCATGAGTATGCAAGTGGTCGTGTCACTCTTTCGCTTCAGCGACTCTTCCGCGCTGTGTTTTGAGCGGGTAGGCGTGGAGGGGGCCAGGCGCGACCCCCCGCCGCTGCGATGTCTTGTGTAGCACTGACACCGCGGTGACTGTCACAGTTTTAGGTTTTTGCCCATGATCGCTTGTGGCAGTGGGTGGCGTGGCCGCCATCATCTGCCGCACGAGCACATTGAAGTTGAAGATGGATGGACGACCTTGAAGTACAAGGTTTGGTGCCAAAAGATGCATCTCTGGCCGCTCAGCATAGCACTGAGCCTCTGCATGTCAGCTGCTGGAGCCTTACATGCAGAGCGCACCCAGCCAGTCGCCGTCGCCACATGGAAGTTCGGGTTGCTGGCAGTGAATGCAGCTGCGCCTCTGCTGTCGTCAGGTACGTGCCCTTTGCTGGTTTATGACTGCCTGCCCCATAGCAATGCTGTCTTGGGGAACATATGATTGCATCGAAGAGCTGATTGCTATCACGGAGCATCATCATGGATCGTCTGCGTGGCATCAGGCTTTCCCCACCAATGTGCTAGGTGTTGTGTCTGCAAGCCAACGAACTAGCTAAGTCTCACTGATACATTGTTCTTCAATTTGTACACTTGAACCTCGTGCGTTGATGATGAAAGAGCACCGACGTCACCAGTACTTGCCGTGTTTTCCACTCCTCAGGCCACCCGCTTTGCCAGTGCTTTTGAAGCGCGTTTCTGTCCACATCTTGCTGCACATGCATTCGAGACAGCACTAAAAAACGACTACAGACTCCATGAGGAAGTGCATCGGTGCCGACTACCGTATTCTTGGGGCACCTTTTTTTCAATGTCTTTCTACACTTTGCATCTGAGACAGCACCCGGTAATGACCGCAGACTTCATGAGGAAGTGCATCGGTGCCGACTGCCCCTGCAGGTGGCAGTGCTCTGGACGCTGTGGAAGCTGGCATCAACACCGTGGAGCTGGACACGCAGGAGCAGTATTACGTGGGGCTAGGCGGGCTGCCAAATGCAAAGGTGCTTTGAATACTGTATGGAACGGCTTGCAGCGGACTTCGCACCAAGCACTTGCAAACGTCAACGTTTGGTACCCATGTAAATAGCAGCATTATAATGTGCAGATGGCAGTATACAGGGTATATGTATGTGTACTTCTATACAGAGATGGCAGGCATGCCAAGTGTGGCTGCTGACAGCGACAGACTGCTGTCACATGAGCGCTGAGAAAGAAGCTTGTCATAACCGCAGCTTACTTCAGCATCTTCTTCGAGTTTGCTGACGTGGTAAATGCCGCCCGCAGTGATGGTGCTGGCAGGCACTTCAAGCAAGGTGCAAGCAACTGCTTCGTCGAAGTACTGTGTGGAAAGGTGTTTTGTACTGATGAGCCACGCGGTACATACAGGAAAACAATACGACACGTGCAAACCGATGAATGGCTTCTTTGTGGTACGAAGGCGCAGCAGTGCTGCCAGCACTTGGCCCTCGAGCAGCAAGCCAGACTGAAGGTTGAAGCTCAACTCTGGGGTGCAACAAGTACTTCATCTTGTGATGCCAATAGTTGCTGAGGCGTGCTGCATAAAGCTCACCCTAACCCTAACTCCTAAACCCCTACCCCAACCCTACTCCACGTTGCACGCAGCAGACACCCCTTGCACTGCCATGCCTGCACTTGTGCACTTGGCACGACAACGCCCCCATCCTGTCGCTTCCCCAAAAATGCTCAACCGGCAGTCCCCCCCCCGCCCCCCCCTCTGACCAGGGGGAAATGAATCTCGATGCCGCGGTCATTGTGCGGCGAGCACCTGTCTTACGGCACGGTGATGGCACTCACCAACCCAGACCCTATGTAGCCCCTAAACCCGAACCCGAACCCTAACCCAACCCCCGCCTCGCCCCTCTGAGCAGGGGGACATGGACCTCGACGCAGCAGTCATGAGCGGCGAGCACCTGATGTACGGCGCGGTGATGGTGCTCACCCTAACCCCAACCCCCGAACCCAAACCCTAACCCTACCCCACCCTGCACGCAGCAGATCCCCCTTGCACCACTACCACTACCACCGCATCTGCACTTCTGTAAGCAGCGCCCCCATCATGCCGGCGTTTTCAGAAGCTCTCCACCCGTCCCCCCCATCTGACCAGGGAGAAATGGAGCTCGACGCATGTGCGGCGAGCACCTGACGTGCAGCGCGGTCATGGCGATGCCCCCCCCCTCCCTGCACGCAGCAGACACCAGTCGCACCACTGCACCTGCAGTTCGACACCGCCATCGTCCTGTACTTTCAAAGAAAAACGCTCAACCCGCAGCCTCCCGCCCCCCCCTCTTAACAGGGGGACATGGAGCTCGATGCTGCAGTCATGTGCGGCGAGCACCTCACGTACGGCGCGGTGATGGCGCTGCCCGGCGTAGTGCGCGCCGTGAGCGCGGCGCGACTCGTCATGGAACGGTCCCCGCACGCAATCCTGTGCGGCGGCGGCGCGCGCGACTTCGCCGTGGCGAATGGGATGGCGCTGGCAGAGGCGCTGACGGAGGGTGCCGCGGCCGCGTATTCGGAGTGGCGGCGGCAGAGGTGACGCTCCACAATGGAAAAAAGACCTTGCAAATAAGCTCTTCTCTCAAGTAGTGTGCGCCCAGGTGTTGTCAATGCATCGCATCTCGTTGCCGTCATGGAACGCATCTCGGTACTTGTACTGAACTGATGCTTTCTTGACTCAAAGAAATTCAACCAAGTCAAACGCACACCATATTCCTGTAGTCTCTGTAATGAAAGGCTCATAAACCATATGTCTGCAACACTCCCAGTTCCAAAGCACCTGAAAGATACTCGAACCGTCTGCAAACGACCCCCTCAAGCAGCCAGATCTGTGTGCGCATATGCTGTTGTCACACAGCTGGCTATAACGATTGCATGCGCCTGCTGCGAGGTGCGATGAGCTTTGTGCTGCAGTGCAGCAGCAGACCAGGTTTTCAAAACAGCGTGTTCATTGAGACGGGCAGCAGCACAGCAGTACACAACGTCAAAAACCGCTGAGAACAGCATGCACTTTCACGTGGGGCGGTCGCCGCATCGGCAGCTGCATTTGACAGGACATCACTCGCTCATGCTGGTGGGGGAGCACTGCGTCACGGTAGGTATATATGCATCAACTTTCTGTGATCTTCCTGACAGGCGCACTCACAAACACACAGCGCTATCTGTAAGCACGCAGCGCTATGGAACTTTGGCAACAAAACTCGTGCGCTGAAGACACGCGTCACTCACTGAATAGGCACACTTGACAGGCAGGTTACACAGTGCCCCACCCAAAACCTCGGCCGCTGTGATGGCAACTTTGCTGTACAAACGTTGGACATACATGCTACGGCTCATATTGTGGCTCGGTGTGATGGTGTCAGTTGCCATGCGGCGGTGTGGGGAGAAAGGGGAATAAAGGGGGGCGTGTGCGCATCATGTGCGCCTGAGCAGCCGCGGGCACGGGGGATGGTATAGGTATCTGCGGCCTCTCTCACTGGGTGTGCGTGGACTGGCCCGTGTCCCTTTGCTTGGCCGCGGCGCTGTCAGTGCGAGAGGACGGGGCAAACATGGCGCAAAGCTTGGCAGTTAACATTTGTAGCTGTTGTGCACAAGGGTGCTGCACGCAGGGCGTATGGCATTAGGGTCGACGTCAAGAATCAACTTCGAGCTCACACAACGCTGTGCTCTTGGAGACTCGCAGGTTGAGGTTCAGTGCTGTGCACGGTGTTCATTTGTTCTAAAAGTAACCCATGCGTTCTTGAAACTGCCATGTACATTCAGTCAATGTGGCTCAATCGGCCGACCCCGGTCTGCAGACACCTAGTACAACGGTCCAGAGCTCAACACTTGACTTAGCCGCCTCCCAGTAAGGAAAAGGCAACTGCAAGCAGCACATACCAGGACCAACCCTGCTGCGTGCGTGCTGCGTGCGACATCGAATCTGAAATTCCTTTGGTGATACAACCAAGCGGAAGATATATGCCTGCACGATTCCTGCTAATTCCCTTCTCACATGCATCAATGTTCCTTGCTTCACAAGTGCTGTGCAAGCAGTCGTGTGGACTACTGCTATGCATGTACACACTATGATTACAAAAGTTCATCGTTAATTCAAATTTTCGAACCTCAAAATGTGCGGTACTGTTGCTGCATGACACTCAAACGTTTCATCTATCACTGTACTCAGTCATTCCATAATTATTGTAGAAGTAGTAAAGTGCTGGAGGCGATGATCGCTGAAGGCAGCGTTGGGCAATCACACCTGCTTTCTTCTTGTCGTGCTACTGCAAGTTCCGGTTCCTCGCTGATCGACGGCAATCGCTTCACGTGCACGCGCTTGGGCACGCTACACACAAGTGGCTCCATCACCTGCGCAAACATGACACGGTGCACGGTAGGCAGCAAAGAGAGCTAGAAAAAAGAGATGCTGCTTCAACTTGCAGTTGCCGCAGATTCACCGAGCGTGGTTGTGCGCTCGCGTTGGCGGCTGAGCTGAGACAGCTCGCACACTGATATGAGGGAAGAAGCATATGTGTAGACCCACCGTCTCGATAGGGCTCCGCAAGTGCCTCTCGACCGCCACTGCCAGAGTCTCCGTGCCTGGTCCGAAGCCCGTCGGAGTCTGTGTTGGCGCCTGGCGGCACCACAGATCGTTGCAGTTGCTGTCGAGCATGTTTTACCCACCGCTTTGCCCTTTGTTGTGGCTCAGTGCTGACGGTATCGTTTGCTGAGGACGTGCTTTGCTTTTCTGTTTCGAGAGTTTTGAAACCGTAGAAAAATCAACTTCAAGTTGAACCAGGAAGGTGCTTGCACGCACACTCGCACTTGTAAATCAACAGACATCCAAGTCTTGAACAGCTTTTGAAGGTGCCGTCAAAGAGCAGTGAAGGTGTGGGCTTATGCAATACTGCGTTGGCAACAGAGTGCGATTGCTCCAGGAATGGTTTTCTGTGCTTGAACTTGAGGCATTTACGTAGAGTGCACATTATGACTTTGACTTTAAATAAATGAGTCACGATTTAGAATGCTTGATGCCGCCAACGCACCAAGCCCATAAAGCAATGCGCAACTCACCGTGAGTCATGTAGCGCCGACGCTCAGTTGTTGATACGCGAAACAACAGCACTCTGTGGTCCACTGTGACAGTGCACATCTGGACAGCGCACGCAGAATCAAACAAATGTTGGGGATATTTAAGAAGATGACAAGGTATGCGAGATCACTTGAAGTGCTGCGTACGATTCATGAGAGCGCAAGCGCAATCATGCGTGACTGGCCGTACGTCAAGGCGCTCCAGTGCAGCGGCGTCATCACACTTTTTAGGACATTACTTGCTGCATTATCATGTTGTGAATATCAATCAATTGCAGAAGCATCTAGGTTGTGCTGCTGATTGGTCGAAGAGCATGGGTCCTTGACACATGTTTTAGCACCCAGAGTTACGCGCGCAGAAGCTCAAGGCCTCAGGCTGAAGGCAGCTGGCTCTACTTTGCACTCTTTGTGCTCTGCCACATCTACAGTACTCTCTACGGTGAATTACGATCACTGTCTCCTTCAATACAGCTGTGGAGGTCAGCCCTCCAGCTGGAAGTGGAGGTCATTGACATATCATTGGCCAATACGCACCGCGCCCAACATAAGTGCAATTGACATTATGAGTCCCCCTTTGGACATGGTGTGCGCTCACTGTGAAGGTCAGACCAGTAGCTGACCTAAGCGTCGTGCCCGCATCATGTGGTCATACAGCAGCAGGCGGGGCAACATGATGCAATATTGAGAAGCTGTGGGCTGCATGCCATACCTTATTGCCTTTGGCCTGGCCCCCAGAGCCGCAGACCTTGCAACCAGGAACACTTGTTTTTGGCTCCAGAAAGAGCTGTGGCCGGCCCTCCACAAAAGCACTGCTGAATCAATCACCTTGACATTTACTATCACTTACGTCGAGATGTGTTATTGCTGACAGCACCACCGTGAGAGCCGGAATTCCATATTGCAGCTGTTTCTTACAGCAAACCTATCCAGATGCACCAACGCTGGCGTTCATCCACAAGAGAGCAGCTGGTGATGATGCTCCGCATGACACAAACATCATGGCGAAATGCCCTCAATCATTCTTTCTTCACCACTTGATACAATGCCGCTGGTGGCGCGCTTCCGTGCTGTGCAGGTCTTGTGAGAACAGTGGGACTGCCGCCGCTGGCCCAGCACCGGCAAGTGACACTTCAACGGACACAGCAGGGGCAACCGTGTCAGTTGAGATTGACGCTCCCCACGACACCATTGGCATGATCTGCCTGGATGTCAATGGTCATCTTGCGGCGGGCACCAGCACCAGCGGGTGGCCCTTCAAGCACCCGGGGCGAGTGGGTGACTCCCCCGTCATTGGTGCAGGTGCGCGCATTGCCAGTAGTCTCACTGTCATTACTCAGTCTTGTCTGAAAATCTGATCTCATGTGTGTGTAAGTGTGTGTGTGTGGGGGGGGGGGGGCAAGTGGGCGACTCTCCAGTGATTGGTGCAGGTGCGCGCTTTGCCAGTAAGCGCTGTGTTGTTTTCCTGGATATCTGGTCTCAGATGTGCAAGCGTTCAGCTCGCAGTGCATGAAATTTATGTAGGGAGTTTGCCGCAGCCTAGCAGTGCATGAAGTAGGCAATTAGCCACAGCCTATTGGTGCAGGTCCGCGCTTTGCCAAGAAGCTAATCGTTGCTTTCCTGGATGTCTGGTGTCAGATGTGCAAGCTTGCAGTGCATGGACTTCATGTAGAAAGTTTGCCGCAGCCTAGCAGTGCATGAAGCAGCTGCAGCCTAGCAGTTGACAGCACTGTCCCCCGAACATCCGGCTACCGTTGGTGTCCGTGCCCTCCCCCCCCCCCCCCCCCCCCACACACACACACACACCCCATACACCCCCCACCCCATCCTGTACTTGCAGGACTGTACTGCGACAACGACGCCGGCGCCGCGGTAGCCACAGGCGATGGTGAAGAGATCTTACGAACAAGCGCGGCATTCTATGCCGTGGAGCTTATGCGCGCGGGTCACACGCCGCAGGCTGCATGTACGAAGGCGGTGGCACGGATCGTTCAGGCGAGTGCGGCATGTTCCACTAGTGTCTTCTGTTTTCCTGCACTGTCGCCCCGCAAATGACATGAATATTTCGGACTGCGAGGTACTGTGAATACGCGCCAGAGTGTTTGGCAGACTACTGCGGCCTGTTCATCATTGGCTGCATTGAACTGCCAGCTGATTTGAACACACCAGAGTTTCGGCAGACTACTCAGCCCTGTTCATCATTGGCTGCATGTGTGAAGGCGGTGGCTCGAACTGTATAGGCATGCACGGCCTCTGCTTGTTGAGCACAATTTTACGTACTGGGGTGCGGTGCCAGTACCACTTGCCACCACATTAGTAGAGCATCTGTACTCGCCCCGCAGACCACTACAGTAGTGGAGCATCTGTACTCGCCCCGCAGACCCCTATCTGTCCTAGCCCCGCAGACCACTCAGACTGCCAGCATTTGCAGCCCCCTGCGCACCCACGGCCTCTCTGATCAGGCAGTACACCGCCTTCAGTGAGCACCAATGCCATCGCGCCATGATGTCATGCTTCACAACAACACTGAAGATGCATGCGTTGTGTAATTGTCGAGGTACATGCACGTGCAGCATGCAACATTGGCGGCGAACCTGGGTTGCTCTGCACCGGGGAGTACTTGCCAGTTTGCTGTCCCCCTAAGACATCCTCGTCAGTCAGCTCACAATCGCTTCCTCCTACAGTGCGCGGTGACAAGCGCGGTTCACTGCCGCGTACACGGAGCGTGCGCTACCAAGCGCACTACCAAGTATACTGTATCTGTATTACTCAAGTGCCGCGCATCACAACACAAACACCACGGAGACCAATTTTGACCCTCTCTCTCCCACACGTGCACGATGCGGACTGAATATCTAATTCCTGCCTCGTTTGCGCTTGCAGGCTGCCGCCAGAGGGCCGCGCGCAGACAGCCGCATGCACTCAAAACTCACCGTTGCGGTGCTAGCAATGAGCCCCAAGGGGGAGGTGGGGGCTGCCTCATCACTAGGCCCTAGTAATGTACATAGAGGGCGGCCCGTGTTCCCCTATGCGTTGTGGCGCGGCGGCAGCCAAGGGGAGCTCGTTGAAGAGCAGAAACCCCCTAATGATGACCTGACTTGACGTTCACTGGCAATGTGGTGATGGGTTGTGCTGTACTTGGTGATGCTAAGCTGCATCTGCTGCACATGTTCAGCAGCGAGTCAATTCATGGTGGATGAACCACAATTAGCACTGCATGCAAGCTTGAGCGCTTCAGGATGCTGCAGTCACAGTCGCTGCATGCATGTCAATGTAAACAGACAACAATTTCAGGGGCCAGGGCGCAATGATTTTATGTAAACTATTTTTTCGGAAGGCCAAATGTGTGCTACTGTACACAATTGTTCAAGAAGCCTTTTTGTACCTTGAAGGGTAGAGAGTCGGCATGAAAAGCCTTCCGGCTTCTGCAATCATGCCAGCACTCATGCGCCACTACAATTACCTCAATGATGCTCGAACGCTGGTAACCTTAAAAATCCTATGTACACCCCGATGACACTGCGAATGTGCTACTTGCCCTGAGCCAGAGATCCCTGTCTCAAAAGCGCCAGTGAAGTCAAGATTAGGTCACAGTGCAGCTCCGCTGCAAGAATGCGCTTTTTGTGTACTGTGTAAATGATGGCAGCAGGCCAACCACGCGCTCGATGTGTCACTTGGCGGCTGCCTTGGCCTGCTTGACATCCCAGTCAGCCTTGGCAACCGCCTTGTAGGCCCGTTTCTGGTCCTCGGTCAACTCTTTCCACATGAGGGATGCAATCTTGGACACCTGTGTCTGGTTGACCTTGACGTCGGGGTCACCTGTGGCACAGCGACAAACAAAATGAAGCCAGTTGTGGACTCTCATGGTGAGCATGGGTAGAAATGTCAATGTAACGCAGCCAGCTTCATCAAGAAGGTGTCAGTAAGTCGCCACATGGCTGAGCGTGAACAGAAGTAATGCGAAGTAGTGTCCTGTTGTGAAGTAAAGCATGATGATCCAGTGCAACAAAAAACGCCACTCACAACAAACAGCTGCGAGCAGGTCACCAGCGCACAACTGGTGGACGACTGGAAGGGACTTGGCTATGCAGCACCGCCTGCATCATGCACCATCTACTTCACGAGATATGCTTGTTCATGCCCTACGGCAGAGCCAACCAGAAGAACCAAAGGGAGCCCTCGTGTTCAAGCCTCAAGACGTGCCAATGTTTGCAACTTGTCTGACAACATCACAATGGATTACCGCAAATTGCATTTCGCCACATTTCAATTCAACGAGCGGAAAACGCCTCAGCATGCAATCTCGCGTGCTACTGTTTAAATGGCGTCAGCGAGGAACGGCAGCGATTGGAGCACTAGCTGAGCTAGTGCAATTTTGGAGTACATATAAGGTTGGGCAATCTGGAGTATGTGCTATATGTGTGGCGACTCACTGGCGTCATCGCAGATCTTGGTGATGATGGGGCGCATGAGCTCCGCATACTTAAAGAAGCCATTGGTGGGGGGCCGCGGCTCAGCCGGAGGCTTGGTTTTCTTCTTGTTACCAGGGGGGGGCACGTCACCACGAGAGCCACTGTTCAACTTGTTGGAAGTAGGAGCCCCGCCGCCGTCCTGCATGCGATGACGCAGTTGGTATCGGTGACCAGCAGCAGTGACATTCACGCATGATCATGACGCAGAATCACTGCAAGAACATCGGCAGTTTGATGTCATCCATTGGCCTTAACCCCTGGCAGCGAGAATGCTCATGTTGTCAACAACTTGACGCTGCACTTAGCCTGCAGGAGAGAAGGAGCACCATAGTCTAGAGACAGCTTCATGCAAAAAGACCACCGTGATGGCTGCGCCAGTAATTCATCAACTAGCTTTTGCCCTAATGATTGTGCGGCCTCCATGGATGAAAAAGCAAATACAAATTCGTTATAATTGACGTTGCTGCCAAAACATTAGTGCCCTCATGATGTAGGCTTGCGCATTGCATGAGGATAATGAAGCAGCATCCACAGTCACACGGTGTTTGCCATCCTGCACCTGTGGTGAAGGCTTGCCACCAGCTTCGTAGAGTACGTGGATGACAAATTTCATCGCCTTCTCCACCCTGTCTCCGTCTTGGGGAGCCATTGCGTTTGCGGGCTTGGGCTTGGCTTGCGGTGCAGCAGGTGCTGCGCTTGGAGCCTGCTTCTTCTTCAGCAGCTTGAACTTGGCATGCGCGGCGGTCGCAGCGGTGTTATTCGCACACTTCACCATGCTCGCAGCCACGATAGACCACAACAGTGCTTGTGTGTCGTCGCATGTGGCTTCTTTCGAGCATGATGTTTCCGCCTCCGCCCGGCAGCTCGAGGCCCCTGCTAGTTTGAAGTTACTGCACCGCACCAGCAGCTCAAACTGGCTGCATACATACAGTGCTGTGCTCGTTGTTGGCCCACAAGCTGGACGCCGACATCTGCAGAGCAGCACAGCACACACCTCCTCCTCGAAACCACAGGACCCCGCGTTGCCGCCGTTGCCTTTCCGAGGGGGCCGCAGTGCCTCCTGCTTCACTTCCTGCCTCCATGTCTTCCTTCAGCTGCTTTTAAATTCGAATATCCTCTTCGTGGCCATGATGTTGCGCCCTGCCCGCAGCTGGTTTGCTCGCACATGGCCTCATTGACGTCAGCTATGTTGACAGACCGTTGAGACCTGGCCGGGGTGGGGGGGGGCGCACGCCGTGCAATCATGAGAGGAAAACTTCAAATCTGTATCCGTGCAAGCCGAAAGAGCATACCTGACGTCAATTGCGTTGTTTATGGGCATATAGTTGCAGGCGGAGCGCCTCCGGCGTAGGATCAACGCCACGAAGGGGGGATAAAGCAGGTCATGACAAGGACAAGAAGTGCAATGGCGGTGGCAGCGGCCAATGCGGGTGCTGCACCAACGCCTAATTAGGCACAAGACGGTATGTAGGTAGCTTTTATGCGGCAACTTCAACTTCGAAGCGCGCTGCCTGCACCACCAGGTCCGGCGCGTGCTGCAGCACTGCTTGTACCCCCAGTTGGCAATGTTGCAGCTGACGCACGAGCCAGGTTCACTTCAAAGTGCAAAAATCTTATTCGCAACAGAGCCAGATGCACTTTCAAACTGCAGCAACTGCATTCAAAACAGCTTAAGAATTGGCGACCAGGAGCCGCAGGCAGCTTTCGCACCAGCCAGATTCCCTTCATCGTACAACAATCTCATTGAAAACAGCCTAATGAGTTTGAAGCGCAGAGGTACGCGTCACGGCTCTACACCCCCCCATCCCGTCTCCGTGGCCCACTTCGGCGGCGCCGTCTCGTAGCTCCACCCCTCGTCGCTGTAGCGCAGCGCGTGCAGCCAGATCCCCGGCGACCGCGTCAGCGCCTGCATCGACATCTCCATCGCGTAATCGAAGTCCTTGTCGACGCCGCCGCCGCTGCTGCTGCCGCCGCTGCCGCTGCCGCTGCTGCACTCACACTCATCAGCAGCAGCATCTACGGGCGGCGCGCCGCTGACAGCCGCCGCCACAAGCGGCAGCGGCACGCCCGCCGCGGCACGCGGGCTGTCCGGCAGTACCGCCGTCGGCAGCGCCGCCGCGCTGCCGCTGCCGCCGCCGGCTTGCGCTTCTGCCGCGGCATCCTCACCTGCGCTGCGTTTTGTCATCGATTCATCATGCGCCGTTGTCGCCGCCGCTGCAACATCCTTTGTGGACGCGCCGGATTGCGCGCTCGCTTGCATCGCCGCTGCCTCTGTTGTCGCGCCGCCAGTGCTGCCGGCGGGCGCGCTGCGGCCGAAGCAGTGGCGGCACGTGCGGCGCACGAACGACTCCTCGCTCTCCCCCTCCCTGTACCCCGCGCGCAGCACCTGCAGCAGGCGCGCTTCCGCAGCATCGGCGCCGGCGCTGTCTCCATGAACGTCAGCACTGCCGCCAGAGGTGTCAGTTTCGCCGCTCCCGTTGCTGGCAGCACCGGCGTCGCCGCCGCCGCCGCTACCAGCATCAGTGCCGCCGCGGACACCGCCGCCGCCATCCGCCGCCTCCTCCTCCGGCTCGGCGCCGGTGTCGGCCGGACAGGGGCAGCCGCGGCGCCGCAGCCACGCGCGCGCTGCCTCCGCGCGCGCGCGCCCCGCGGCGTCGGCGCAGAACAGCGCGCCGCCGTAGCACGGGTCGTTGGCGATGGGGTGGCCGAGCCAGCGCAGGTGCAGGCGCAGCTGGTGCGTGCGCCCCTCGCGCGGCGCGCACGCGACGAGCGTCGTGTCGGACGCGGCGTCGTAGCGCAGCGCGCGCACGCGCGTGACCGCCGACTTGCCGCCGCCGGCGCCGCCGTCCGCGCCGCCGCCGCCGCACGCGTACGTCGACGCGCGGTACGAGACCACGCGCACCGGCGCGCACACCTCCACCTCCTCCGTGTCGATGCTCAGCGCGCTTTGGCCGCTGCCGCCGCCGCCGCTGCTGTCGCCCGCAGGGGCGCCTGCTCCGCTGCTGCGGCCGTCGCCGCCGCCACCGGCATTGGCGCTGCAGCCATCAACCTTGCAGCCGTTGCCATTGCTGCTGTCGCCGCCGCCGGCGCCTGTGCTACTACTCCCTACCGCGCCATCCTGACCGCCGCCACTGCTGCCACTGCCATCGCCACTGCCGTCACCGCCGCCGCCGCCGTTGCTGTCGTGGCGTGCGTGTTTTCGCCAGTACGCGGGCGGAGCGTCCCCTTGCCCATCCCAACAGAGGGCGGGGGGGAAGGCGACGCCGAAGCGCCCCTTGACACGCGCCAGGTACGTTTTCTGAGCGCTGGCGCTGCGCACGCGCGCGCACACGGCGGCCGCCTTCTGCGCGCTCTTGGCCAGGATCACGATGCCCGACGTCAGCCTGCGCACGCAGAGAGAGAGAGAGAGGGTGAGAGAGAGGGGGGGGGGGGGGGGGGGAGAGTTAACGGCCGACTCAGCACTTGTCACTGAGAGGGAATACAGGCTCGTCAGGACAATGCGCCGCCAGGCAGAGCGGGAGCAAGAGCTGCCGGCAGGGCTCATGGCTGAGGGAAGACTGCCTGGCAACTGGCGCACGAAAGCGAGCTGTCAGTGTCTGCCGGCCTATCCACAGTGCCCCCCTGCCTGCCCACGCCGCGCACAGCTATCTCTGCGGCGCGACATTGGCAGCGCGCGCAGCGGCCTCACCTGTCGAGCCGGTGGCAGATGTGCAGCTGCGGCAGCGCGGGGCGCTGGTGCGCGAGCACACACACGAGCGTGTTGTAGCGGTACGCGCCGCACGGGTGCACGGGCAGCCCCGCGGGCTTGTTCGCCACCAGGACCTCGTCCGTCTCCGCCACAACTTCAACTGCGCCTCCCGCCGCCGGCAGCTCGTGGCGGTGCACCCTGTGCGACAGCAGGTCGCCCGCTTCGACTCTGTAGTCGCGGGGGACGATGGCGCCGTTAACGGTGATGCGGCCGCCGGCGACGGCGGCAGCGTAGTACGCGCTCGTCTCCGCGGCGAACTCCGCCGTGTAGACGTCCTCAACGCTGCGCCCGAGCCACCTGAGGGTCGTTCAAGTGGAAGTTGAAGTGTGAGTTCAAGCGTACAAGCGCAAGTGTGTTCAAATGCCAGAGTGAAAATAAGAATGGCGGCGGCGCAGTACACGCGCGTTTCTGCGGCAAACGTTGCCGTGTAGACCTCCTCGACACTGCGCCCGAGCCACCTGAGGGTTTCATAGCTCACATTCAAGTGGAAAGTGTGAGTTCAAGTGTACAAGTGCAAGTGTGTTTCAAATGCCGAGGTGCAAAAAACAACGGAAGCGGCGTAGTACAAGCGCGTCTCCGCGGCGAACTCCGCCGTGTAGACGTCATCGACGCTGCGTCGGAGCCACCTGACGTGTGCGAACACAATTATTCATCTAAGTAGGGTGTGCAGTACAAGTATTCATTTCTAAAAATAAATTAGAGCATGTGAAGTGATTATTTTGTTTGAGTTTTAATTGTACGTGTGCATCAGGTTCAAAGCACAACGAGCGACAGCGGCTGCGTCATACGCGCGTGCCATTGCGGCGAACTCTGCCGTGTTGACGTCCTCAATGCTGCGCCCGAGCCATCTGAGGCCGATTTTGAGTCCAGATGCAAGTTGAAGAAGCTGAAGTGTGAGTTCAAGTGGAAGTAGGGCTGCAATTTGCCTGCAAAGCAACGTGGAGTGAACAACAACGGCAGCAGCGTGGTGTACGCACGCGTCTCTGCGGCAAACTCCGCCGTGCAGATGTCAGTTTCACTGCTCCCCAAGCTATGAGCGAGCACGAGTGCGGGTGCAAGCATAAGTCCAAGCGCAAGCATCAGTTCAAGGGCAAGTCCACGTGTGCAGCTTCCGTAAGCACAAGCACAACCGCAAGCGCAAGTCACATCGGAACTGCAAGTGCGGAGGAGGTATGGAGCACCGTGACGGCGACAGCGATGGGCGGCGGCGCACCCTACACCGCTGAGCGCTGTGTTTTAAAGGTGACGCTGCTGGTGACGACGGGCGGCGGCAGTGCAGTGCATCGCGCGCACCTTCCATCTGAGCGCGTCTGCATGCCCACAAAACACTCTGCCCAAGCCACCAGCAAGAGCGCGCGGTGCTGCGAGGACATTTGACGGGCGCTTCATTGCTCTACGCACTCGCCATGTGCGCTGGAACACGACTGCAGGCTTAGTAGCAACAGGGGCGCACCAGCAAGTGCTGGTGCAGATCAACGTCAAACACCACTCATCTCCGGCCGCCTGCGACAGCGGGCGGATGGTTGCGGTACCAGTAGCAGCGCTGCTCTTCATTTGCCGCCAGCGTTTTGTGGTCTCTGTCTGCCATGCTCAGCTGGCAGCGCAGCCCTGTAGCGCATGTGTATCTGGGCTTCGTGAGGGCTCTGTCCTCACCTTAAACTGTGCCGCAGTCTGTGCGTGTATGCCTTCGCCATCTCCATTGACTCTGCGTGAAAATAGTGCGGGCAGCTGCAGGCCTGATAACATGCGCCCGCAGAAACCGTGCAAGAGGCGGAAGCCCTGTGGGTGATGCCCCTGCAACTTCAACCTAGCACAGGCTGGTCGAAATGCTTTAACCAAGAGGCATCTGTGGTAGCATTGCCTGTTGCCCTAGGGTAAGGGTTAGGAGCAGTGAAGATGGAGTGTCACTGCTTTCCTGTTCACGCATGAATGGATCACTCTTGCATGGATCTGGTGGTGTGTGGTGTACTGCTGCTTGCATAGCGCAGTTCTGCTGGCCATAGAGGCCCTGTTCAACACATCATGTATGTACAAACCTGATCCTAGGCAGAGCGCATTTTAGAAGCACGCCCAGTGCTTGCAAACTTCCCAGGATGTGTGCAGTATCATTGCTGTACAGGAGGTACTTGAGACTGCTATCACGTGGTGCTCACCTGTCCTTGGCAAAAGTCTGGAACTCGTGCACATAGGGTGGCACCTGTCGAAATCCATTATCATCGGTGTAGTACTTCACAGCTTGAGCCTCGGTCCTGAGATTGCCAATGCCCTGGGGCTTGGCACCAGAGCCTTTGTGCTGGTTCTCGCCTTGGTGCTTACGCTTCTGCTTCTCCTGCCTCCGCAACCTCTTGGCCGCCTGTTGCTGCGCTTTCTTCTCCGAGCCGCCCTCAGCGCTCCGTTTGGCCCCTGGCCGCGCAGAATCCGCTTCATGCTCCATTGGCAACTCAGGTGTCCTTTGCGTCTAAGCTACGCGGAAAGTCACCTGTTTCCTCTCCAAACATCAACCTACGATGGCCGGCTAATTAAGCTGTTTTTGGCAGCCGATGTACCTAGAAAAAATCAGCCGAGAGAAGGTTGTTTGGTTAGAGAGCAAAAGACGCGCTGGCATGCGCGGGGTTTCCGGCGGTGCCAAAAGGCAGTGTGCGTGATACCTGACGCCCCTCCCTCTCATCGGTAAGTACAGAGCTTCGATTGAAGCTGTAGGACTCTCTCTCGAGCCACTCCATGAAACCACCACTTTGAACGCCTCTGTCGCAGCACGGCCAGCCGAGGATGCACGCGCTGTGCGTTCACCTTCTTAAGCTCTTGCAGCAATGACAGGCCGCTTGTCCGCGCTTGTTGTCTGATGCGTCGTGCGCACATCGAAGGATGTGCGTCCTCTGACGCCCGCACCGTGTCAATAATATTGCCCGCCTGCGCATTTGCTAGAACCAAGCAGTCAGAGATGGCTGCATCGACATCCTCGCTGCTTTGAGACATCAAGGTATTTTATGCCACCACTCCTGCCACGAAAGCGCCCTCACACTGCCTGCTTGCACCTGTCTCGGCTTATTAGGCATGCAGGTTGAACCCAGCGTGTGGCAAGCCAACGCACCCAGAGGAGCCATGAAGTCCAATCCCCTGATCAGGGAGCGGTCCATCAGCATGGAAGAAGCCGTTTTGGTGGCCTATCCCTCGCACATGGAGGTAGATGACGCGAGGCCCAGCACGGCCCCATCTCACGCTAGCCCCACGCGAGAATCCGAACGTGAGCCTCATCTGAGGGCCGGCAGGAGACCAAGCGCAGGCATAACTGTCAGCAACGCTGCGTTCGGTTTGGGCGAGGGCCCCGCATCACCTCTGAAGCGCTTCAAGCAGTACGGATTCGGCAGCGCCAGCAGCATCGGAAGCGACAGCGACGCCACTAGCAGCAGCCGCGGCTGCAACATGGGTATATTTAAGCCATATGTGTTCATGACCTTGAAGCCGACAGCGCGAAGCGGACCCCCGCTGCATGCGATGGATCTACAGGAAGAACAGGAGCAGGAGCAGCAGGAGTCAAGCGATTCCAGCTGCAGCGAGGCGAGCGCTGCTCGGACTCCTAGCGGTGTCATTGCTGCTGCAGCTGCTACTGCTGCGGCTGCCACCGCCACCACTGCATCAAGCCGCAGACCTTCGCGGCTGATGGCAGCAGCGGCGGCCGCCGCCGCGGCAGCAGCAGCAGCAGCAGCAGCGGAATCTGAGCCAAGGGCAGCAGTGGCAGCGGCTGCTGCTAACTCGAAGACGGAAGCGGAGCCTGCCCAGCGCAGCAGCGGCACGGAGGAGGCACTGTTCAAACGGAAGAACTGCGACGGCTGCGTGGCGCGCAAGGTGCGCAGGCCGATTGCTGCTTCGTGTCGTCTTTACACAGTGAACAAGGGGTTTAATGTTATTTACAACATGAACGGAGTCACGAGGCAGTTGCGGGGCAATGCTGCAGTGAACGCCTTGAATGCCATGCATGCTGCTTGTAAGCTTTGCGTTTGGGCAAGGACGATTTCACAAGGAGCGCAGGTAGTAGATCAGCGCAACTGACCAATTGCAGTTGCAGAAACCACACTATTATGGTGTGTCGGCATGTGCAGATATGTGGAGACAGCTGCAGAGCGCACTCGCAACACTGCGCCAGCACACATAGCAAAATAACATGTGCAGTTGCAAACACACAATCATGTGATGATGCAGCAGCGCAACGTCACAGGCCAAGTGTGGAGTGTCGTCGTGGAAGCGGCAACGCTGAATTACCTACCTGAAATTCAGTTTGCTGGCTTGCGCTGAGGGTTAGGGTCAGACTTACCTTCAGGTCCCTCATCAACGCTAAGTCGCGGCGCACGCACAGCTACACACGCGCGCAGCCTGCACCACTTCAACATTGAATGCGCGCGCAGCCAGCACCACTTCAACGTTCCGATGCGTGTACTGCAGCATTGCTCAACATGCGCCGACCGCGCCGCGCCGCTGCCCCGCCCTGCCGCCGCCTTCGCATGTGGAAATGTGTGTGTTGCAGCACTGCTCAACATGCGCGCCGCGCGACAGCCACACTGACTCGCAAACCGCGCTGACCGCGCCGCTCCGCCGCTGCCGCTGCCGCCGCCGCGCTCCGCTGCTGCCGCCGCCCTCTCGTGTGCGCGCAGATCAAGTGCGATGGCCTGCTGCCGTGCTGCATGTGCGCGCGCAAGCACCTCGTGTGCGCGTACTCGTACAAGCAGAAGCCCGGCCCCAAGGTGCGCGCCGCGGCGCAGCAGCAGCTGCAGCAGCAGCAGCGCGCGCAGCCGCCGCAGCAGACGCGCGGCAGCAAGGCGATGCGCAGCGCTGCGGCGGCGGCAGCGGCGGCGGCGGCGGGGAAGGCGGCGGAGGCGGCGGCGCTGGAGGCCAAGGCGCAGAAGGTGTGCATGGACATTGCATGCACTGTTCAGGCGTCTGGCTGTTAGTGCGGACGGTTCACAACTACTGTCAGCTTCTGGTGGAAGCAGGAGGTGGAGCAACTGACATTATTTTGCCCAGAGCACTCAGTGTTTCAGTTTGATCATCAGCTCGGTTCAAGTGTTGATCTATGTCACGTGCAACGTGCAGTTAACCACATGCCTCTGACCTGCGCTTAGGGCTAGGGTCAGGGTTAGAGTGTTCTGAGCTGAAGTGCAGTGTCCTCAAGTGCCTTGGCGGTAGTCGCTTACATTATTAACCCGCAAGGTCAGTCACCTGCTCCGCAGTACACTTTGTCGGCCCTGCCGTAGAGCTGATTTGCTGTCATGAGGAAGGGGGCTCAGGCACGCAATGACACACACGCGCATGGTGAACGTTGTATGCACCCCGCCTTTCCCAATCCGTCAACGGACTTCGTCACCGCAAACGCACAGGCGCAGTGAGTGTATGCTGGAGGACTGCACTTTTGAATACCGTAGAGCTTTGAGGCGCCTGTCTCGACTCGTCTGCGGGGAGCGCTGCTGCCGCCACCGGCCAGCATCGCTCAGCGCATACGGGCGCTATGCAGCTTTGCTTTGTCGCCGCGATCACAGCACTTGTCTTATTGGCATTCGCGTCTGACCCGCTGCCGCGCCCTGTCCTCGCATATGTTTTGCAGAAACTGCTGCCAGTGCGGCCGCCCCGCGCCGTCGACGAGGATGCCTGCAGCGTCAGCAGCGCCGCCAGCAGCTGCGGCGGCAGCAGCGACAGCAGCGGCGCGCAGCGCCGCCGCCGCCGCCCCGTCGCGGCGCCGCGGCGCAGCCACGCGCTGCCGCTGCCCCCGCCGCGGCACCAGCAGCAGCAGCAGCAGAAACGCGCGCCGTCGCCGCTGCCGATCCCCTTTGGCGCGCCCGTGCTGGGCTCCCTCCCAGGCTTCAAGGTGGAGCCCGAGGCGTTGGCGCCGCCGCCGCCACTGCTGTCCGGCCCGCGCAGCAAGGTGCTGCAGCAGCGCTCGGCGATGCCCGCGTCAGCGCTCAACACGGCGCCCACGACGCCCATGTGCGCCGGCGGCGGCGGCGGCGGCGCTGGCGTGGGGGAGGAGAAGGACGAGGAAGGTGTTCCTTTGGCCATCACGCACGCGCTGCTGGCCCTCAAGCACAGCATGTGAGGAGTATGTGGCGACGGCGGCGGCGGCGGCGGCAACGGCAGCGGCAGCGCCGGCACCGGCGCACGCAAGGGAGGCCTGACGTTGATGGGTGTCGGAGTTGATGTGCTTGTGAAGCTTGCGCCTGGTCGCATGAAGCGCCAGATGCAGTCACAAATTCAACTTCAAGGACAGCAACCCATCAGCGCCGCCCGGAGCAGCAGCACCTTGCCCCCACAGAGTGTGTCTGCAAGTGGCAGCGCTCAATTGGGGGCGTTGATAAGCGGGCGGCGCTGCAGGCCCCGGATACGGGCTCTGTGCAGGGTGCTCCTGCAGAGGCTTTGGCGTAACAGCCTGCGTGTCGGTCACGCGGCAGTGCATGACTCAGCCGCCCTGGGTGTGTGTCAGCCAC
Source organism: Tribonema minus (assembly GCA_017506865.1). NCBI lineage: Eukaryota > Xanthophyceae > Tribonematales > Tribonemataceae > Tribonema > Tribonema minus. Next base: position 48,981 of record JAFCMP010000027.1, on the reverse strand, counting down.
AGTTCCGGCAGGCGCGGCTGCTGTGCTCTTGGTCCCGCCCCTGACGTCGATCACACACGTTGTTTGTTCACGTATGATTGCTGTCAATTGTAGCCAGCAAGCAGGTTTCTGTCCGCAGCGGTGCCGATTTCGCGTTGATTCGTCTTTGAACCTCGTGAGCGCGACAACCACTGGGAGTTGTTGTGGTCTAAACTTAAGCCACCACTTGGCTGGGTTGCCATTACCTAGTGCAATAGAGAAGGCTGCGTATCTTCAACAACTATATCTGTCCGCTTATGTCCTTAGGGCAATACAAATCAATTTCATCATCCTCCTCATGTCTTTGTCTTTGGTACGTCGTGTTCGTTTTTTTCCTGTTCTCGGGCACACCGTGCTCTCGGGCGCGTTCTCCCGAAACGACAGTTGAAGCAGGGACACACACGCGAGCTGCTCACGTGCACGCACAGCAAAGGAGTATAGGGGGCGCGCGTGCAAGCAGAGGCTGAAAATGCCAACAAGGAGCAGGAGATCGGCAAGCCCTGAAATGCCGGTAGGCGCAGAGTTCTGTCGGTGCCGTGACTGCAGCATGATATTAATGCTGGTGACACGTTCGCTCATTGCGATTGTTTGCGGCTTGATTGCCCATGCAGGAGGCGCATCGTAAGAGACTGCAACTTTTGCAGCAGAGAGAGGCGGCAAAGGCCAGGTCGTCCCGACTTGCAGCCATGCTTGCGCACAAGTTCGTGGGCAAGCTGGGCACCAAGTGAGTTCGCATGAATTGCAGTCGATGTTGCATGTGATGCACACCAACAGCGTCGGCATTGGCGGGCGCACCACTTGTGCTATCTCAGCCACGCCATCATTCTACAATAGTCGCCGCTGTGTGTTGTGTTGGCGTTGTCGTCGGTGCTGACGACCCAGTAGTCGCTCACTTGTGCGATTGTTGCTGCACCAGCAAGTGGATTGCACCAGGACACAGTCAGATGCGAAGACAGTGAAACAAATGCAATGGCGCCTGAACATCTGCTGCCTCGACGTCCGACGCAGGTACGCTGCGGATGTGGCTGCAGCCGTGAAGGAACTCCTGGAACGCGTGCCGCAGCCAACGGATGCCGATCTGGGGCGGCTGGAGAGCGACATTCGTAGTTTGAGGCGCAGACGAAGGGGGCAGACAGACAGGGATGGGGAGCAAATGCAAGAGCGGCGGCAGGCACCGTCATCGCCAGCCACATCAACTGAGCTGCCTTCAAGCGCAGCACATCAGGCGGAACAGGTACAGCTACCTGGGTGTAATTGCTTGAGGCAGGCACGTGAAAAGCAACACCAGCATGGACGTCCTTTGCAGTCTGGAACATATGCATGCAATCAATGCGAGCCACCGACAAACTTCAAGCACACTCAACAAATGGCAGGCACAGCGTGCTCTGCCAAGACCCCCCCTGCCATTTGTCAACAACTGCCCCTTCTCGAGAGGGCCTGCAGCCCAGCTCCGGGAACACCGGGCGCTATGATCAGGCACACTACCTTTCATCAGGCGCAATCGCTGTTTCCGCCAAGTCGGTGCCAATACATACATACTCATGAGCACGGCATCTGCAGGCAACAGTGTCCACAACTCACTTGCAAGTCCATCTGCTTCCACCAGCACAATGGCCCGCGCTGACTCAATGTATGCTTCATGCGCTGCGCTGACGATCGTCATACGATGCAACAGTGCGGGCAGCGCGCTGCTGCAGATGGCAAGGCCGCGCCGCAGGGGAGGGGACGCGAGGAGCAGCTGGTGCGCAACTGGTGCGCTTTTGCTGTGGCAAAGCAGGTGAGCGGAGTGCTGTGAACTGCGCCACCATGCCCTAGTAGCCCTAGTTGCAAGCGCCGCCAATGCGCAGCTGACTCGACCCCTAGGACCGCAAACTGTGTTGGTATGAAATGCTGACGGTCGCTGCTGCGTTGCCACCAGTGCTGTGCGTGCGTGCAGTATGACATGACTGGAACGGAATCAGCACGGTCAGGTTGTGGAGCAGATGTGAAGACCCCTTGCTGTGATTATAGGAAGTTGACATATGCAACATGAAGCACTGCTGCAGGTAGAGGAAGAGGGAAGAGCAGAACGGTAGGGTGCAGCTCTCCGGCAAGACTTGAAGCGGCAGATGCAGGAGCACACATACATGCAGTGTAAAGCTGCACAGCACCGCAAACTTCTACCATCTCTAGGGGCGTCAAATGTTGAAACAGTCTCGGTGGAAGGTAAAGTAATATCTAAGCAGCAGGACCGCTAAGCACAAGCCTGCCCGTTGCCCCCCCCCCCCCCCCCCTCCCCCCCCCAGATTGAGGATGAAGAGAAGAAGCAGCGAGAGCAAACCAGGAAGAAGCTAGAGCAGGAGCGCCTTAAGCAAGATCTTAAGCGCCAGATGGAGGAGCACGCGTTGAGGCACAGAAGCGAAGCGCTGGAGAGGAAAATGCTGCGGGAGGCCTCCACAGAGGACTTGCAACGGTGGCGAGCAGAACAGGTGAACTTGATGTAGCACTGCAACTTCATACGCCGATCATTTATATCATGTGGTTCATGATTAGTGCAAATTTTTGTCGTGTGCAGATTTGTGCTGTGTAAACGTTCGTCTTGAAAACAACTGCGCCGATGCGCAGGAGTTCTTGTTTCCACTTCATGGCCACGTGACCCCACCTGCAGACAGCGATGCCACATAAGCTGGTCTTGCATCCTGGAGCCCAACACTATAAGTCATGCATACTTGGGAGTGTATGTATATAAGTATTTTACTTCTTGAAGTACATACATTCGCGCCCTGAGCGAGAATTAATAAAAAGTACATACATACATCAACGTATATGTACTTGCGTACTTTTGCAATGGTCAGCCGCATGCCACACCGAGAAGACTTGTGTAATCCATGCACTCAACTCTGACTGCTGCAAACCCTGTCCTGCTGTTGATATGCCGTACAGGACGCTGTGAAGGCGCAGATAGCTGCCACGCATGACGAGGAGAGGCGCATCAGAGAGGACCAGATTGCCAACACACGGTCCAGGTGCGCTGCCGCACGCTGCTATTAGTAGTACAGTGGTTGTCATTGAGACACTTTCAGGCTGTCACACGACATGTAGATTCCATACAGCAAGCTTAGCTACCAGTCATCTGGGCTTTTACGCGCCCTGAGCAAGAATTCATTTATGAAAAGTACAGCTTCTTCCAGGCGCGCAATTGGCGCTTAGGAGTATTACTATAGTGTTATTTATAAGTATACTGTTGCTGCAGCACAGCACGTTTATGGCAGTTCAATCCCTGCCGAAAAGCACATGAGCTTCATTTTGCTGCTTCTGCTGCCAACAAGCCCAGATTATCAGCATCTATCGCACGGCCCTAGGTCTCTTGTTGATTGATTGGTTAGTGCTGTACACGGTGCTGAACCACATGGCATGTCGTCTCTATGTGGCACCTCACCTCCTGGTATGTATGGAATACACAAAACCATACAGACAAGTCATTGAGGTACTAAATATTTCTGTACCTCCTCATGCCCCCAGCTATGAATCGCTGCCCACCAGCCAATGTCAAACATGTACTGCACGCACTAACTTTGCATCTGTGCCACTAGCACCCACATCTGTGCAACACGAGAGGACACCATGATCTGAGACCATGTACGTGCAGCGCACAATAACAATGATGAACTTCCACGCTTTATAAAATGAGTCTCTGGGCGTGCAGGACACTGGCCGTCAGGCGGGCAAAGTCCAGTACATGCAAGCTTTTCGATTGCATAGGCAACCCGGCCTCCCTTAGGCCTTTATAAATAACTACAAGTCCATACGTACAGGCCTGCACTCAGCCATGTGTACCCCAAACTCAACTCTCATCAGCCCTACCAACCATCAGCCCAAATTTGCGTCTGCGCACAGGCAGCAGGCGGAGCACGACTCAGAAGTGCGCAGGCAGCAAGCCGAACTAGCCAGGATCACTAGGGAGGTGCGTCAGTGTCGGATGGTTGTGCTCCTGATTGCATTGTTTCTATGTTGCTAACTGATACACCTCAGTACAGATGCTGAACTGCTAGGGTAGGTGGGTACGTGTAGCCTAACCCTAGCCGAACGCTAACCCTAACCCTAACTCTAACCCCAGCATTGCCCTGTTTTGCTCGCCATTGGTGATGATTCACGCAAAGGCCCTCCTTGCCTCAGCATATGGCATTCATGCCTTTGGTGCAAATCTCGCTTTGGCTGGGACACACTCAGGCGAATCATGTCCAGCTTGCGATCAGAGTCTGCATGCAGCACTGTTACACAGCGACTCAATGCTCACTGACACTCCCTGTGCCAAATGATTTCTTACCCCATTACGTGCTCGTCCATCTGTCCGCCCCCTCTAGTCTCCGCCATGTGTGTCATCACCCGCATCTGAACTTGACGAGGGCATACCTTAAGCCTGCATCCATCAAGTTTCCTGACCTCTGAGTCAGTGAGAATCGTAAAACCCTAATCTGCTTTCCAAAGTTCTGCAGCTGCCAGGTGCGACAGTACATTTGCCTCCAACCATTCACAAACAGCAAACGATACAAAACTGCTATCATGCTGCCTGTTGCAGGCACAGGAAGAGGTTACAAGAGCAGAGGAGAAGAAAGCTGCGGAAAGGGCCCGGCTTGAGCGCATAAAGCAGGAAAATGCGGCGCACAGAATCATCCTGGAGCAGCGTGCTAAAGAGGTGGGTAGGCATATTCTGCCACGAGTGCCTAACCCCTAACCCTAACCCTGGGGAGATGGGCGCACGAAACCGCTGAAACAACAGGGTGTGTAATGCCATTGTTCTCAACGAACTTCGTTGAACATGTATTTTGTAGACAGCGAAGTACTTCCTGCCTGTTGGAATATGGACCTCGCTGTTGGAATATGGACCTCACTCATATTCTAGTGATGGAATATGCACCTCACTCATATTCTAGTGTTTGATTCAGTGTCAGCACTCATCAGTTGCATGCCATGTGATGACGTGCGAATACATGTTGAGAATGGCCGTTATATTGCGATTACATCTCTTTTCTAATCATGTTTGCTGTTCTGGTCTGGCGTGGCGCCTACGCTGGCGCCTGCGGGCTGCCTGCGGCAGGTATACATCTGTCTCTCTCAGCACTGCGCGTCCAACGCTTATGACCTATGCCAACTTCAAGTTCTATATCATAACATACACTTCGTCACTCACATGATCATTTTTAAAACTCCACAGAGAACATTTCACCCCCCAGTTCTGTTGCATCGCTTACTTTGGGGTCCCACTTCCTGAGGCAGAAAGAGACTATTTTGTACTTCAAACACTTGAAGTATACATGTAAACGTCACCCTTGCCGTGGCGGGTGTTGACGTCTCGAGTGCCCTTCTCACGTGACCTGGTTTCCGCAGGCTGCAGAGCAGGACATGCGTCTCATGCAGGAGTACAAGGAGAGGCTGGACAAGGAGGAAGCCGATAGGGCGGAGAAGCTCAGGCGAGTCACTACTTGAAGTTGCTGCTGATTGAAGTTTTGAATGCTTTGGTTATTGCGGCACGTGGGTACCTCTTCCTCAGGGTTAGGACCTAACCCTAACCCGACTGTACCCTTCAAACCTTACCACGGGCAACTGTTGAGAGCCCTCATGGCTACATTTACATCACAGCAGGCCACCTTTGAAAGCCGTTGCTGCGTTGCTGCCCACACACGTGCGGTCGCCGGCTGCACCCACCAGTCTGAGCCTGATGGTGATTTGCTCAGACCCCCTAATTTGAGCGCAACCTTGCGCTAATCTACAGCTACTTCATGAATTCCAACAGCATCTTTTCAAGAGGTTTCATGCTCAATCCTGCTACTGTTGGTCAGGCTGCTGCGCAGCTTGACAATAAATGTCTCAGTGATTTGCGTGTTGCGAGCGCTGAACTAGCAAATGCGCACAATTGGCTCCCGCTGCTTGGTGATTTTTTGGTCCTGCAATAACAATTGATGCAGGCTCAAATTGTGCTGCATTGAAGATTCCAACCCCACCTCTTGTTCACTGTCTGCTTGCAAAGATTGCGGATTTTTAAATCCGTGTACTGCACAGGACAGTCACCAACTACAACAAATCGGAGGTTCACTTAATTAATATTCTGCAGAAACTGTGCAAAACCCGCCATGCACAGGGATCGCGTGAAGCGGTACGAGCAGATTGGCGCATTCTGGACTGAGAAAGGTGCCGGCAAGAAGGAGGCCGAGGAGCAGCGCCGCGCCGAGGTAACTTCAATTTCAACCCTACCCTTAATCCTGAACGTATAACCCGGTGGTCATGACCCCAGCCTGCCATGTGACTCCCCTACCTCTACTTAAAACTTTTCCTTGAGTGCCCCGTGTCAACAAGGCAATCGAGAGGAGGCAGCGGCGAACAGCTGATCATTATGATGACGCCTTAGGTCATGTATACCTCGTCACCAAGAGCTCTGCACACTTCTGACTTGGTTCCATCATGATTTGTATACATGAAGGCATTCTGCGAACGTCCTAGCCCTCCCTTGATAGCCTGCACGCCAACCCGCCCCATTGAAAGCCGGTGCGCATATGATGAAAGTGCTAGAGTGACTTCTGAACACTCGAAGCTTGGTTGGTGAACCTATGTAGCCTCAGCAAAACTTGTCGGCAAACAACAGCAAGCAAAGCCCTGACACCATTGCGATCCTGTACAACGTCTTCTACAAGCTAACCGCAGCAGCACATGCGCGACAATGAACAGCAATTGAAGCTCTGACAACACACCAATACTTACAACATTCACTCCAGCTGGGCGGTTCGCTGTTACTGCTATACTGCACTTTGAAAGTACGTCAGTGTGAAGTACAGTACGCACCTCGGCTTGAACTTTCAGGTAAGAGCACCCATTGAACTTGAGGCAAGGACACCCACCCATTCTTCAACAGCACGTTGCAGGCAAGCCAAATTCAGTGGGACCAATTCGCTGACGCTTCAACACTTCAACTGCCCCGCAGGCCCTCATTGTTGCTGAGGCCAACGCCAAGGAACGAGCCGACATCGCCCGAGAGCTGCACGACAGAGAGAAGAAGCGCACGGGGTGCATCAACACGGCGTTGCAGAACAGGTGCGCCTCATGAGTGCACTTGCCAGAGGTGTACTGGCCGGCGGCATGCCATGAGCGCGATCGCCCCACTCTGCATGTGCTTCACAACCCGTCCCCATTGCCCGCGCTCTGGCACCATCAGGCGCGTGCACGCAGTGTCAATGACCCAGCATTGCTAGCTACTGCGCATGCCTGCACACTTCAAGTTGCTGACCAAAAACACGTGCATGGACCAAAAAGCACGCGCACATCACGCCACGGCGAGCACAGGAGTTCCTGCGCGTCCTCTCAGAAGTGTTCAAGTGCATTGCTGAAGGCCTTCAAGTTGAGAGGCATCGGACGTCCAGCGCGTGGCGCAGTACTTGTACGCAGTGTACGCAGAAACGCGCTCTGCGCTGGCGCAGGCGGTTGAACTGCATCACCGCCTCCAGCATACATTGATGTACTTCGCCGTACTGCATGATTTGACTAGGAGCACTTTCCATTGCCGCCACGAGAAGGACCTGCCAACAGATGGAGGAACCTGAAGTGCTGCGACTGCAAGTCACATTGTCACCCTGCAAAACGCCATCAGCTTGCACAATTGACGCAAAACCCAGATGATGTGGTGCCCCGTACATATGTACTTCTAGGGGTGACGCTGAACAACAAGGACTGCACCCCCCCCCCGAGATGCTTTCGGTTGCAGTGCTCAGCAAAAGCTGAGACTGCAACTTACAGTGCAACCTCGCTGCTCCAGTTCTTTAGCCCAACTTGCCTCAACTCATACGTCGTCTTACGAGTCATCTAACTGAGGGTGCTGGTGCAAGCTGGCCATGATACCCCCACCCCACCAGTAGATGTAGACTGAATCTCACCCAAATCCACACCCTGACACTAACCTCAAGGCTCGCCATGGAAGAGCGGAGGCGCCGGCAGGCGGACGAGCAAGAGAAAGAGCGCGTGTACCTTGAGACGGCGCGCAAGCTGTCCGAAGCCGATAAGCAGGTGAGGGAACACGTCTACCCAGGATGTGATTACCTATGACCTAGTCATGGTCAAGAGCAGATTCATGATAGTAGGGGTAGCATCAGGGTTGCGGGATGGGTTACCAAGCTCACAGGCAGGTGAGATGCACGATGATGCGTGAACTTCGTTGACCTCGAATATGTGAAGTACTTTGGAGTATATTCCATAACATGTTTGGGACTGATCCACAAGAGGCTGGCTGTCTGGTGCAAAAGTGCGGATGTGGTGCACGCAGTGCAGGTGTGTTGCACGCTACCTGGTTGGAGGATATGCGATGCTTACTTTGAACTTCGAAGCTTGACGTTTGCTCAAAACTTCTGAATTGGATTGTGTACACGCCCCCCCCCCCCCCCCCCCCAGGGACGAGGGAGCTAAAGCGAATTGCGTTCTTAAAAACTCTCTTCGTTGCAAAAGCATAGTGCCTGTGGTGCAACCATGAACATGCGTTCATGCATGGGGCTGTGTTTGCTGTATGATGGACAGCTGCAGCTACACAGCGCAGACTGCAGCTTAATGCTTACAGTCATGACAGCTGCTGCTCGGTAGCATGTAGCACTGGCAAATAACAAATGCTTGATCCCTGAAGAAAATGCCGGCTGTCTCTTGCGTATGCGCCACTGTCAGGCGGAGGCAGCCAAGCGTCAGCGTAAACGCAGCGCCATGCTGCGCTACACCGCGGAGCTGGAGCGGCAGATGGCCGAGACGCGGCGCATGCGCCAACAGGTGCGCGGCAATATTGCCATGATCACAATGCCATTCACGCTGCGCCGCGCTACAGTGCGTGCGCGCACCCGTTCGCCTTCGCTCTTGCACTGCGCCGAGCTCGTCACCCTTGATGCATCGCAGATCCAGATCACGGCAGCCCGCGACTGCCGGCATGCTACACCAGCACGTGTCATGCGTCAGCCGCGCAACACCTCCGTGACATTATCAATAATGTTATTGGTTCCGTGCGTGCATGTGCGCCAGGTGGACATGTCCGAGACGGAGGCCCTGCTGAACGCCGACATGATCGCGCGCCTGGAGGCAGACGTGGCGCTGCAGGGCAAGGTCAAGGCGCGCATGGGCGCTGCCTGCTGAGCGCTGCTGCAGCCGTGCATTGCTGAGCGCTGCCCTCATACGTCGGAGGCCTTTCGTACATATTTAAAAGCGCATGCTACCTAAGCATTGACTCGGAGCTCTGCTGGCGCGATGAGTGGCCACACCGCCCATGTGCTGCGCTGCACAGAGCTGGCAAGGCGTCGAAGGCCGCACTGACGTCGGGCATGCTGTGTGTGATCACGCCAGCGCATGCGGTCTTTTAGTGGGTGTGCACCAGGACATTCTCTCCGTCTTTACAGTACTGCAAACTATGTGGTGTTCCTGGCACACACTGTCAATGACCACTCGCATTTCCGCATGGGCATGGGCAAGTCGAGCAAAGACTCTCAGGCACCCTGGTATGAGAACACCGTGTGTACAATGAGCAAGCAAGGTGCAAGTTGACCTTGCTATTTGCTGACAACGCGAGGCAGCCCCAGCGCAAACAAATTACCTCTTCATTATTCAGCAAATGTTTATCATTCAGTGTCTGCGGTCGTCGTCTACACAGGACAAATATACAGCATGTGCTTGGTACCATTATGTTCAATTGCATCATGTCTCATGTACACCTGATGTACATTCTGAGCACCTGCAAGCTTGCGTGCCTCGTGTTGAAAACTGCGTTTGATGTCAAGGTGCCCCCCATACACCACACTCCTCTGCTGCATATGAGAAGTTCGAAATCCTTCTCATTGCCCAGATGCACCGCTCCCTTGTTGCATATAAGCTCAACGATCTTTCGATTCATTTTTAATAAAATGTTCAACGTCCTATTTATTGCAAAATGTGCTTGCACCAAATACCACATGTAACTGGCTCAGTGTTACCATGACAGCACACTGTTCACAACACTCAAGTGCACAGGGCAAACCCAGTGCGCATTTGCAACCAACAACATGGTCATTGCAGGCAGCGGTGTGTGGTTGCGCTGGTGTGCCACCACTTCATTCTTCAGCAAATGTATATGGTTCAGTGTCTGCGGTCGTTGTCTACACAAGGCACATATACAGCATATGTACACTTGGTGCCATTATGTTCCATGACATCGTGTCTCATGTACACCTGATGTGCATTTTGAGAGTCTGCGAGCTTGCGTGCTGCATGTTGACCAACAGCGTTTGGATTCGCCACTGCCCTGCTGCGCATGTACAGTTCAACGTGCTTCTCGTTACAAGTTGTGCATACACCGGATACGCCATGCAACTGGCTCAGTGTCAGCATGACAGCGCATAGTTCACAACACTCAACATTGTGAAGTGGCGCAGGGCAAACTCTGTGTGCATCAGGGTCGTCGCAGGCAGCGGTTTGGTGGTATTGTGTGATGACGCAACAGAAGCCATGGCACCGGCATGCAAGCAAATGTGAAGCCAGATGCGATGGGGAGCAGATGATCAATACACGGCATGCACGCTGTGCGCATCAGGGTCGTCGCAGGCAGCGGTTTGGTGGCATTGAGTGATGACGCAACAGAAGCCATGCGCGATGGGAATTAAGTACATGTGAAGCCAGACAGGATGGGAGCAGATGATCAATGCACGGCATGCAATCAAGAGCATGGTACAGGCTGTTGAGCACGGGTCAAGCACGTCAATTTCTGTCCATTTCTGCATGGGTCTCGATATTCAATATTCATTTATATGCCTATTTACTATGCCGACCAAGCGTGCGGAGTGCACAGGACTTGACATGCTCAGCGCTAAGAAAAACCCGGCATACACTCCACAGTGCTTGAGCTCTGCAATACGTCTACAACATCTTGCGTGTACACCAGTTGTCATTAGGCGCCCACCTATGAGGTACCAGCGTGTGCGCCACTAGCTCTTTCGCTGTACAACACTATGCACAAGGGAGCATACTTGTATATATCTCAGACCCCGGGCACCAGCGTCATGCAGCCATGTCGATGTATAAAAAGTTGCAGACGGCCTGTTCTTGCTCTAAGGAAGTCCCAGCTCACCAGCTCACCTCCCCCATGGGGGAGTGCACTGCGCACAGCCGTCAGTCAATGCAGCACCGCGAGCCAATGTGCTGCCTGCGCGCTGAAACAGCTGCATGAACTTCAAGCCCTAGCTCCACGACCTGAGGTAACGCTCAGCCCTCAGCCCCCGCCTGCTGCAGCAGCGCTCAGGGACAGCTGCCCTGACTTCAAGCCCTAGCAAGAGCCGGGGCAGCGCTCGTCCCTGAGCCACCGCAGCACGTCCTCGTGCCCGCCCGCCACCGCCTGCCGCCAGACTCCCTCATCGAGCACCGCGCCCTGCTCCCGCGCCCACCGCACGACGTCGAGGCGGCCGCCGCGCGCCGCGCCGCCGCACGCCGCACGCGCGTCAACCTCAAGTCCGTTCTCACCTGCCCACAGCACCGCGCCGAGCTGGCCGCCCTCGCCCGCAGCGGCGCACGCGGCGGCGGCGCTCCACGCGGCGCCGTGCGCGAGCGCGTAACGCAGCACGTCGATGTGCCCACCCTTGGCGGCGAACGCGCACGTCCAGGCGTCCCAGGGGCAGCCGCGCGCGCGCGCGAAGGCCAGGACGTCGACGTGCCCGCCGCGCGCCGCCTCGCTGCACGTGCTCGCGTACCACGCGGCGCCGCCGCGCCGCGCCGCCGCCAGGACGTCGAGCGCGCCGGCGCGCGCTGCGTCGCGGCACGTCCACGTGCTCCTGCGCGCGGCGGCGGCGGCGGCGACGGCGGCAACGGGCAGGGGGTTGTAGCGTCAGACATTGGGTTTGAGTGTAAGCAGGGCTGCGCCTTATGCGTGCCGCAAAGCGGCACGCCCACAGGCGGCGGCTCGGCGGCAGGGGGAGGGGGGGAAGGGGAGTCTCTTGGCATCAGGGACGGAGTGAAGTTGGGTCAGGGGCAGGGTCATGCCGTGGTCGACAAATTCTGCAGCGTTGCACTCATGTGGACTACGGATGCTTTCTCAGTTGCGACGATGACATCGCAGCTTACCACGGGCAGCCATTCTCGCGCGCCCACTGCAGCAGCGCCAGCGACTTGGTCATGCCGCGTACGAAGCTCCGCGCGCCAGGATGAGCACTGCTATACAGCTCCCTCCAGCTCTTGCACACGGACGCTGCCTGCAGGTGGTGCCCCGGGCCCACCAGAGCAAGGACGTGGCTCCAAGCATCGCCAATGCCGCCTGGAGCAGCACATGTATGAATGCAGTGTCTTCAGGACAAGTCTGAAGTGCACATGCAGTATAGTGCCCCGGGCCCACCAGTGCGAGGACGTGGCTCCAAGCATCGCCGATGCCACCTGGAGCAGCACATGTATGACAATTGTGTCTGCAAAGCATGTTTGAAGTGTATATGCAGTAGAGTGCACATCGACGGGCACTTGAGCCATCCCCGAACGATGCCTCGCTCAAGAGCGCGAGTGCAAGTACCAGCTGGAAGCAAACTGCAGCAGGTAAAATGTATGCACTGCAGCACCAGACATTTGCCTGAAGGCATCCAAGCAGGGCGAATGCATCAAAGTCGCAGGAAAGCTTCAGCATAAGCCTTCAAACTAGAAAACCTGAGGCAAAGCTACAGCAGTCTCAGAATAGTGAACGCCGACCTTGAAAGATCTCATGGCACCATACCAAGATCGCCCGAAAGTGCAACGCGCTAGGGTTCGTCATGCAACTACAGAATTTGGCAGCCTATAAACAACCACGAGGCTATCATCACAGAGCAGCAGTCGTCGCAACCATGATCGAGATCTTCAAGATCACATATTCGAAGTGGGCCAAGCGACACGTACCTGATAACTTCGGGGGCGCGTTCAGAGCGCCACGCTCATTGACAGCCACCACCGGGCCTGGACGTTCCCTACCTTCACGCGCCATCAGTTATGTCACGCACACACACACACACAACACTTTCCGGGTCAACGGAAAACTGCAACTATGAAGTTCGTTCTAAAAGACTTTCAAACTTTGATCATGATCCGCACAACCTTGTAGATGAAGAGGCAGGCCAGTACACTCATCGGAGCCAGCAATTGCAGGGCGGCAAGATTATTCCACGATGCGCTTGCCGCACCTATGGAGTGCGTGACACGGGGGCCTGGGACTGATGCGAGGCACAACTCAGCTCAGCTCAGCTCTACAACAGCCTGAAAGCAGTGCAGAGGCTGACGGACCACGCCCATGCACCCATGTCTCCTGCGCTGCTGACCGCCTCCCATGCGGTGCCAAAACAGGACCTCGGTATCTCTTGCCCTCCGGCTGCCAGCATGCTGTTGGGCCAGCCGCCATAAAATTTGTTATGGAGAGTTTACGGAGAGTTTACGTGAGTCTTGTGCTGATGTTTGTAGCAGGGGCAGCTGGTGTATCTGCAGCTCATCCCCGCAGGCACTCAAGCAGCAGCAACTCCGCGGAGTGAGCATGCAGCAGCATCGGGGATGGTGTTGTTCGCCAGCGGTATACCTATGCAAGGTGTTGTCGTACGACGCATCTGGGTTCCAGGTGTCGCACAGGTGTCATACTGGCATTGTACACGTGTCGTTCTGTGTCAAACTGGTATCGAGATGCGCTCCAACGACAACACCTAGGCGCGCAGCATGCAAGCCATGCCTGGAACTGCTGCACTTGCTATAGGGCATTCAGATCTACCTGAAATGTCAAGCTCCACCACATCACCTGCAGTACACACAGGTGTCCGGTCCAGACCCTCTCCATCCCCGCGGTGTGCAGCGACCATGTGCTAGAAAACAAATGTCATGTTGTGCAAGAGTCACAGAAAGAGGGGAAAAGAACAAGATGGACGGAGAGAGGGGGGGGAACGGACGGGCATGCATTTGAATCTCTGCTTTAGTAATTGTGCAACACTGCTGTAGAAATGCTGACCTCGCCTTCAGTAAGCCTGGAGGGTGATTTTAGATGTGGTTGCAAGATCCCCGCAGTCGGGCGTCATCTCGACACGAGCACTGCTTGGCACATGACGGTGCACGTGCGTTGGTGTCTGGCATATCACCACGGTTGCACGCTCTTGCGGAAGCCCTTTTCAACGCTCAATGGCGGATCTGCTCGGTAGCAGGGCCCATCACTGCACAGCTGTCCGTACACTCCTTGAAAGTGGCGCAGGACTGTAGCGCAGCAGCAGCGCCCTGCCGAGCCCGCAGGACCTGCCATGAACCCAGGGCCTGTGGTGTCTGCTCGTCTCCTGTGTGGGCAACAGCGTTCCAGGCAGCGCTCATCGTTGACATCAACGCTCTAGGCATGTCCAGAATATTCCACAGCTGTATCAGCGGCGCGCAGCAGCGGCCTACGCTCCCCATCCAAGGCAGTGCTCTGCAGCTCGCCGTCGGCAGCAGCGGCAGAGCCGCAGCGCACCAGCGCACTCACTGTGCTCAGTGCGCAGCACGGCAGCAGCACCAGCGCCCCCTCCCCCCCCCCCTGAAACCCGCAGATCACATCAAACTGCGTATCAGATGGCGGCGTCGTGGAATGTATATGTGCCGGCGCCCCAGCCGACGACCAGCACGATGAAGAGGCCGCTGTTGTACGTCATGGCGATGAGCATCAGCAGCAGCGCCAGCCCGTAGCCGCACGCGCTGAGGAGCGCAAACTGCGCGCGGTGCTTGCGCAGCGCCTGTGGCCTGCAGGAGCAGGCAGCGGTGGCGAGACACCATTCACACTTGTGTATGGAATGGTAATGTGGGTCAGGTGTCGACACAGCATGATTCTTTCATTGTACATCCTTCAGAAGTATTACCGCTCTCACGTCCTAGTGGCATACTTGAACAAGAAATTGTGAGCATCACCAGCAAGGCAAGGCAACAGCGAAGGCTTGATGCACCCGTGTGTGGCAATGTACAAGTGAAGAAAAATTGAGCGTGCAGTCAAAAAGTGTGCTTCTAGCAGTACAAATGTGCTTCACCCGTCAACTTTGTATAATGACACCATGGTTGTGAAGAAACTTAAAGAAACTCAAAAACTACGCCACAAACAGCAACAAACTTTGTATAACATCAAGAACCTCGAGGAAGTACTATGTGCAAAGTATGTATGAAATCAAGCAGGTCGGCGGCATTTATTGTGACTCATCATGACACACGACGCAGTTGCACCACCTGTTGCATAATGCGCTGACCCTGGCAGTAATGCAATCGCACAGCCCAACTGAGCAAGTCGATGAAAGTTGTGCTAACTTTAGCCATGATGCGACCACATGCAGCGTGGTGGTTTGCAGCCACGTGCCTGTGCAAGATCTGCAGCAACCCATTCACGCGCCGCACCTGAATTGATATATGGTGCACTGCCTCGGCTGTCTGCTTGTGTTGAAGTTGTGAACCTCGATATGGTTGAAGCGTTCCGGTGCAGCTCACCTTTGGACGCTGACTCCAGGGGACTGCAGGAGGCCCGCCTCTTCTGTCAGCAGTAGGCCATTCTGAAACACAAGGAAAGAGAGCACGTAGTGGAGGGGGGGGGGCAGATGTCATCTGGAGATGTCATGTAAAGTGCTCCTCAAGGAACATCAAACTCCTTTGTTATAAGGGTACATGTAGACTCTGGCAGCAAGCTTGGCATCAATCATCCATGCGCTTTCCCGCCCTAAGCGAGGATTGATCAAGTACAATGACAATGAGATGCCATTTGGCGATGTCTTTAAGAAGTGGTCATCAATGCGCAACGAGACACTTTGTCGCAAGGTACGTGGATGCTCTGCTGGCGAGCGTGACATCAATCATCTGGGCGTTCTTGCGCCCTATCAAGCGAGAGCTAACACCCAGTACACCAACGATACATGGGGCTGAACAACTGCGCTCGCCTGCGACAGCACCTTTACAGCAGTCATCTCGCGCAGCATGCGCATCTCGGCGCGCCGCACGCAGTGGTACAGCATGCACAGCACCACCACCGCGAGGCAGCTCAGCGCGTACTGCCACCGCGTGCGCACGTCCCAGAAGTCCCAGAGTATGGTGACGGTGTATGTGCCCAGGCTGCAGGAGAGCGCGCGACGATGCAACACGATGCGGCATTGTCAATGCTATGATACGTTCAATTGGTGTAGTGACGGCCCATGTGGCCAGGGCATGTGGAGCGTGTGCACGAGAAGCGCAATATGATGCTGCATCTTTCAATACTGACAAGTGGTGGTGTGCGGTGTCGCCTGCATGTATGTGCCACAGAGACTGGCTTTTGAGACGCTCTTGCAATCATTCATATGTAAACATATTGAGTGAACAATAATTACCATTATGTGCACACACCAGTAAGTCTCCAATGGTTTGTCGATGCCACTGCTAACACTGCAGGCTGTCTAATGGATGGGTAGTTGCACAGTGCCATGTCTGCATGAAGAGCATGCGCAAGGATTCCAGTACGGTGTCTGTGCCTGTAGTAGTGTACATAGTGCTATGTCTGCATGACCAGTATGTGCAAGGATTCCAGCAAGGTGTATGTGCCTCTGGCTGGGAACACAGCGGGAAGGACGACAACAAAAATCACACACACGCACAGGCATTGTATCCGCATCATGTGCCCTCAAAACTGCGCAGCCATGGTGCAGATCTGGTTCAAGCCCTGCCCTCAAACTCTATTTAAAATGCACAAGACTATTACGCAAGCAGCCGTGACGCCTTGCAGAAGATCGCTGTGGCCATGGAGACATGACTACATGAACAGCGCCTCTGAACGAGAAAAAAGGGTCCTGCAACTGCACTCTCAATCGTGTTGCAATTCGCCACGCGAGACATACCTGCTGAAGGTCATTGACATGGACATGCCCATCTCATGGTCGTCCATCGCCATTGACAGAGGCTGCACCAGTCTTCTGTTTTTCAGTCGGCGGCGACCCCCAATCAACGTTTGAAGTTCACCGTTGTGCAACTGTTGAGGTTGATGTACTACGAAAAAAGGAAGTATGAAAGTGCCGTGATGCTGTCTACCTACATTTATTGCGCATCGACGCAGCCAACAGGGATCGGAGCAGGTCTGCAGCGGTAGCCAGGCTACAAGGTGCTGGTGGCACCATGGCTGACAGCAAATCGGACGTCAAGGTGCAGAGAGCTCCTCTCATGCACTCGGAGTCGTCGAGCGGGGGCTTGAGCTTGAAGGGTGTGTTCGCAGCAAAGACGCTACTAGCAAACAGGGCTGCGCATGCGGCTCAGGAGCAGCAGATACTGGCACAGATGGAGGCCAACGACAGATTCAGGTAAGGCGCACAAGTGCATGCCCACCACAACTGAGTGGATATCTTGACCAGCAACTCAACCAGCAGTGCTTTCAATAAACGCCAATGAGGTACCTCAATGTCTCTGTTGCTTTCCGACAACAGATGTGCATTTCCACACACTGAATCAAGGACACTGATCGATATATGCAGTGGAAGTAAAAGGGAGGGGCTCCGCCGACTTGCACACAATTGCTGTGTTGGAGGTCCATGCAAGGCGTAAGGCGCACATTGCTCAACAATTTATAGTGGTCAGTTGAAATGGTGGCACTGCTGGGTCCATCACTGCTTTGGCTGAACTGGAGGCAATACGTCTCCGCTGGCAAAGCCACATGTGCTCATCCACGCCAACAGTTGCTTTAAAAAACATACCCTGAGGTTTTTAAAGTCCTTGACGTTATGAGTGATTGCATGATACGGTCAGAAGTGGGTGCTGCTCAGCAGCGGTGCTTGATCGTGCGACCTCAACACAGCAACAGCCAACTTGCATGGGAGCTGCAGAAATCCCCCATACCTCAATGGAAGTGCCTCGACCGCCCGGTCCCGACCTGTGCTTCATGGGCAGCAAGTCACCACTTGAGGCTGCAACTTCACCTACAGAGTCACTCATCGCTGCCGCCACTGCAGCATTCGCGACATCTCCAAGGAGACGCGCTCCGCCCTAGCCTACATGGTCTTCCTGGGAGTGTTCTGCTGCGCGGTGTTTGCGCCGCGCGGCGCCTCATCGTTCTTCCTCCAGAGCCAGGTAGGTGGCTGTGCATTTGTACAGCACAAATCTCTTTTTGATAAACTAGGGGCTCTTGGAGTGCCTGCTGTGGAGTGCTGCCATGCGCATAATATGCGATGCTGGCGTGGGGCTCACCAGTTGAAGTTTGACATGCTTGAACCCTGTGTTCTGCGCACCCTGATGTTTGACGGAGCAGTCTTGCAGCAGCGCTCAATGCTGCATTGCTTCTTCTTCAGAACACATGCTTGTAACTGCCTCAATGGTGCTGGCGACTTTAGCTGCTGAGCCATTGTCAGGTGCAGTATGCAGCAATGACATGACAGCCTTGAGGTGGGCCTGTACCTAACGATGAGGTTGTTGATGATGACTGCAACAGATGTACTTTGAAGTAGTGGCTGTTCACTACTCAGACAAAATGACATTGTAGGTGTTGAATTAAGTTTCAGGAGATGAGCGAAGCTCTGCAGCAGCAGGACAGTTTGCGCCACATGACATCAGCTGATGGCTGGCGTGCAGTCAGTCCGAACTGGTACATGTGACGCTCCCGCTGCCGCACACGCCGCGCAGGTTGTCAACACGTTCTTTAGGGACGAGTTCTCCTACAGGAACACGTTCGCTGATGTGGCGTCGTCCGATGACTGGTTCCAGTGGGCGCAGACACAGGTGAAGCGGTGCAGACTTGGACCATATACTCAATGAACTGAGTTTTGTATGCGCTGGCAATTCCTCAGAGCTGCTTCAGTAGACTTGAAGTGACGGTAGGAACTTCAACTGCAGGTGTGCACTTTGGTAGCGCGAGAGCTGTCATTCACAAGCATGTGCCACATGCATGAAGCAGCCCAGGATGAACCCAGCTTGCTATAAACGCAGTGCAAAGGTGCCATTGAAAAACAACGATGGTACATGCAGACTCCAGCCTCCGCTGCAAGCATCCTTTGTCAGAGCAGACACCTGTGATGGTGACTGTTGCAGATGTCAGCACCCACTGCAAGCACAGGTGACGTAAGAATATGTTTTTGCTGCAAACGCCAGTGATGATGGAATGCACAGACTTCAGCACTCAATGCAAGGGCGCCAATGGTGGCTGCAACAATCCCTTGTACGGAAAGCCATCAGCGCATAGGCCTCTAATGCCTCGTGAAGTGTGATACTGCCGGTATTTGATGATCATCTCGATCGCTGGTTTTATGACGACAAGTGGCTCTGAGCCAAACTACATGCCGCCGTCACCGCGTGTACCTGCAGTAACACAAGCTTGTTGTGTGCGGCTGGCTGACATCACAGTTTCCTGCGCTTGTCTAGTGCTCGTGTCTTCACTTTGTAATGCGGGCCGCCATCCGCAATATCTCTTCTTGACCTCATGACAATGACCGTGTTGCGTTGCCGCCACTGCAGTTTCTGCCCAACTGGCTGCAGCCAAACGTCACCTTCGTTGACAATTCCACGGTGATGGCAGCGCTCTACACGCCCGCTCAGATCGCTGTGGCGAGGCTCGGCCCGGACTTCATGCCAGACGGCGCCAACGTGCGCGTGGGGCAGGCAAGGTCAGTTGCATTGTGTGTTGGCAGTTACATGTACTTCAAGCACTACTTCAAGTAGCATATAACTCGTTTCCCTCTGCTGCTTCATGCTTCTAAGTTGCAACAGAACCACGTGCCATGGTACTCGCTGTTCCTGAGCGCCACTTGATGCTTGCAAGTCAATTCAAAATCCTGTCAGTGAAAGGAGGGCGTGAAACACTCTGCACGCCCATTCACAATGGTGTGGCAAGGCCTTGATTGGTGTGGCAAGCCTGGTAGACTGCCAGAGTGCACGTACAAGTGCGGCAGAGCAAGTACTAGACAAATATTGGAAACCTGGCTTGATATCAGTGATACAATTTTGGCAGGCTTCATTTGCACCACACTTGACAGAAAAAAGGTACTGCTGAAGTATTTGAAGCATTGCTGAAGTATTTGCAGGGTTCAAAGCATACCAATCACCAAACACCTAATTAATCTCGTGAACCACTACCCACGATGAAATAGTTCGAAGCTGCAACAATGCCTCGTACACACTCGTGCTGCTGCAGTGTGGTTTTCCTGTCATGACATCAAAACGGGTGAGGCACACACCGCCTACATCCTCCAGTGCTCAGGAAAGGGAACGCACTCAAGGATTGAATTGAAATCAGAGTCCAAGTAGACCAGCACGCACACGCAGTCAGAAAGCTCAAAGGCGCTTGCCCTGCACTACCGTAACACCAGAGTTATGGATCCATGCTTGAACAACCTTTTATTGAAGTGCCCAGTGCCCGAAATGATACCGCTTCCAACTTGACTGTGCTTTAACTTCAACTGTTGCATTGCTCAGGCTGCGGATCCAGCGCGTGCGAGGGGACACGTGTGTCGTGCCAATGGCCTTCTCCGACCTGCTGCCGTCGTGCTACGGAGCGCTGACACGCGCCAACATGGACGAGCAGCCGTGGTCGGGCCTCACATTCAACGGCGACCTCGGCATGCCCTCCATGACCAGGTATAATATAATAATGATGGCACGGTCTTGTGATTTGTTTCCTTTTAAAATATAAGTTATAACAACATATAAATAACAGTTACTTCAAAGTCATCAAAGTCAACAAGTCTGGATCACCACCCCGAGCATATAATGTGGGCTCAAGCTCAACGTTGGAGCAGCGGTGGTTGAGCCTCGCATTCGACACCGGTCTCGACCCTCACCCTGACCCCAACCCTAGGCGATGCCCTCCATGACCAGGTAGAATAGTTGTGATTTTACCACACTGAGGTGCCCTTAATTAGTGCCTAGTGCCAACCACAATGTTCATGTGCACCGCCCCATGCACGCACACAACGAGAAACAGCACTGTTTTATTAGCAGTCAGGGTGCACTTGAAGTTGTGCACTTGCAGTGTAGTATTGATTGTAAAGACCTGATGACGCTTCACACAAATGTGAATCTGGGCCATGTAGTCTTCATGTCCGCACACGGACTGCAGCAGCGTGCTGCATGACCTGGACAACGCCCGCTGATGCATGCCTGGCGGGATGTGGCGATTCTGTGGAGGTAGCGGTCAGGCAGCGTATGTCCTCCATGCCATACGTGTTTGCTGACCATGCCTGCCAGCTGTGGAGTAGTCACGCTCTGGCCGCGCTGCATAATGTGTCTTCCGCCTATGCAGCTGGTATGCCCAGGCCTGCTGTGCTTTCCTAACAACACATTCATTCCTACTTACAAGTGCGCGCGTGCGTGTCACGCCACAAGCTCAGGTGTCTCTGCATGGTGATCTGGGCAACGTCAACATTGCAAACGCTTCACAGTCCTCACACTCGCCCCGCTGCGCAATTTGTCTGCCGCCCACGCAGCCTGCGCACGAGCACGCAGTACCCCGGCTGTGGCTACGCGCTTGACCTTCCAGACACCCTCGAAGACGCGGCCGCTGCGCTGCAGGCGCTGCAAGACAACGTCGACTTCGGTATGTATGTGCCTTCAGTGCAGCGTGTCGGTGTGCTTGCTGGGCTCAAGAAGTGCTTCGGTGTTGCGCCGGTGGGCGAAGCGCGCAATTGTTTACACGTGGAAGTAGGCACCTGCAATCTGGTCAGGAATTCTGCGTCAAAGAGCATGCAGGAACACTTCGCTACGCCAAATTTCATGCTGGAACACTCTGTATCAGGTGATGTTTAGCTCGCTGCAGGACTGCGGCGACTTTGATTAGTGTCTTCAGCTGCTGGCCGTCAGTGTGGTAGCGACATCAGCAGCCGTTGGTGGCCGTTGTCGGTGTCTAAGAGCGACTGTGAGGGCATACTTTGTACAGGCCCTGGCCGGTCAGCCTAAGTCAAGAATCACCATTTACACGTCGTATCAATACCTCAGTTGGATTGACAGGCGCTGCAGGATGGCGCTAATTTCAATTCGAGTGCGCGCCTTCAGCCGCACCTGCTGGCGTGCTTCTTGAATCCCACAAAAGAATTTGTGTTGCACCAATAGGCAAACCAGTGGCACAAGTTTTGGTTGTTGTCTGTCACGCTCCTGGCTGTGTTGATTTCATCGCTCACATGGGCGGTTACCGCGATATGCATGTGTATGTATTGGATGAAAAGTTATCAATTTGCTTTGAGTGTTGCCAATCTGCGTGGTTGCCTGAAGTGACTCTCACATACAATCACCCTTTCACCTCAATTTCAACAGACGAGGGAGTGCGCGCCATGATACTGGACTTCAATGTCTACAACGTCCACTCGGACACGTTTGCGGTCACCACGGCACTGACGGAGCTGCTCTCTATGGGCGCGGCACGGTCGTCCTACAAGGTATGTATTGTGTGCCAAATGATGGCTGTGCCGCATGATGGCTGCTTCGGTTGTTTCGCAGCTGATCTCAAAATACTTCCAAATAACAGCAGTGTGGATCATGATGCAAATGGGCACCCAGATGTGTGCGTGCGCCGCAGCATGCGCTGCTGCATACCTGTGTCAGAGTCCCTGACTTACGCTTTGAAGCCTCCGGGGTATTGTGATCATGGTAGACTATATTCTATTAGGCACCGAGCAGCATGCTGATGGCAGGCACATGTCAATCTTGCCCTGCAGATGCTCAACACAGCACTCTTTGAATTTACATGGATGTGACCGCTGATCTGACAGATGTGGCTGGAGCCTACAGCGTATATACCAGAAGCAAATACACACTTGTGTTGAAGGCTTGCCGCGTTGACTAGGCAGCGGTGCACCATGGCTGCAGCTGCAAAGAACGTAGGGCATGGCTTAAGCGATGCGTCCTTGGCTCATGCACAATGCGGGTGGCCATGTATTCCATCACCACCATCTGTCGTCAGTGCTTTGAAGGGAGCATGCGATCTTGGCTAGCGCTGTATAGTATGAAGTGCTCCCCTTTGCTCTGACGACTGTCAGAAATGTCCATGATACATACTTCAGAAGTATGTACTTAAAAAGGGTGCATTCAGTTCTAAACGCGATGGTCACCTTGTGCTCATATGAATTTACACTTGCGTGAATTCATGCCACTTAGGCTCATGTGAATTTATGCAACTGCTCATGTTCATGCGCAGATTCGCACTGGGCCGCTGCTCAAGCCCCACAGGTGAGAGCGCTGTCGCACTGACAACGACGGGCATTGGAGTGTTCATCACTGCACAAATACCACACACGCACAAACACACACTTACTCTGCTGCTGCGATTTCAGTCAGCTTTGATAAAGAGCATAGCTGCAGCTGTGAAGCATTGCTCTGCTGTTGTTTTCTTGCGTGCATCGTAGCGCGATTGCAAAGCGCCACGCTGGTTCTCTTGCACGACAGAGTGCATCAGTGTCTCACCAACTGCAAATGTGCTGACGTGGACACTGAGTGTTCAGAGCGCCATCATCTTGATTGTCTGCAACACTGCAGGGTCTTTCACCAGCAGGCATCATCATTCGATGCCGGTTTCTTGGGTATGGAACTCGTGCTGTACGGCCTGGTGCTCTTCTACGTCATGGCGGAGTTGCGGGAGTACAAGCGGGTGAGACCCCCTGAAACTGCAGTTACACTCATCAGTTACTTCAACAGTTGCCAGTTGCAGATTGAACTCACATTGCAGCCAACGACTTGTCCATTAGCATGGTGGATATGCTGCCCCAGCCATGTTGGACCGTAGGCGTTGTGCAGCTGCATGATACCAAAGTGATGACAAATACACACGCACACATTGTGACTCCTGGCTATGTGAGGAAGCAAACTGCAAGTAAGATAAAGACACACATAGGAATACCTCACACCACGCAACATCCCTACTCGGGAGTGTGCATGTTGAGCTTCAACCATTCTTGAATCAATTCGAGGTTTCGCTGCAGGCAAGTGTTCGCAGCAGCTTTTGTTGGCTGTGTCTTGAACAACTGCGATTGACTCACCAATTTGCATCAGTGGGCCATCGCACCGCTGGTATTGCACACCAGCGGGGCTGCGGGGCGCACTTCAAGAGCACGAGCTACATGGTGACTCTCCGTGTTGTTTAGGCGCAGCAGTCAGGGTTTAATGGCTTTCATGAGGTGTACGTCAGCGAGGGCCGTTTGCTCACTGCTTGGCGCTTGTTGCTCAGTGCTGCTGATCTGCCTATTTTGGGTTCAAGTACATGCCTATGTCAGTATACATTTGCACGCCGCTATACTCCTGCACATGTCCGCAGCAAGACTGATTTTAACGAATAATTATACTAATACGCAAGGCGCCGCTGCGCCTTTACGCAAATCAGAGACTGCTGCAAAGAGGGATCATCATGGAACAAGCGCATGTTATCGCTTTCATGGCCCAGTAGGTCATTGGCGGTTTCTTGTGACATGGCCACCTGTATTTAGATGCCTCTTTATCAGTATGATAAGACCTTCTTGCCGTGACCTGCACCACTGTTTGTTCAGCATAAGCTGTCTGGCACGCCTATAGTCTAGTTTCGAAAGGTTCACCAGGACCCCGGCATCCATTTCGCCTTCCCAGGTCGGCCTGAGCGTCTATCTGTCGGACACGTGGAACAAGATCAACTGCGTCAACTACGCGTGCTTCCTCACGGTCATCGGCATGCGCATGGCAATGATCGGACGCATGGAGGGCATTGCGCCAGATCTTGATCAGCGCGGCCGCTACATTAACCTCATTTCGTAAGTCGCTCTGCGGAGTTCACATGTATTGTGGGGGTTCACCTGGACTGTGTAGTGTACTGTGCCTTGTACCGCGGCATGTGCAAGGCCGTGATTGTGCGCATTGACTAGCGCGGCCGGTGCATCAACCTCACACCTCGAGTCCTGGCAGAGTCCATATGTACTTTTTATTAATTCTCGCTCAGGGCGCGAAAAAGCCCAGATGATTGGCATCTAGCTGTAAAGAATCTACATGTCGTATGACAGTCTGAAAGTGTCGCAACGACAACCACTCAAACGCCGCCGACGCCAAGTGGCATCTCGCGGTCCTCCCCTACGTCCTCCTCCATGCGCCCCCCCCCCCTGGATTCTGCCACATGTACTTTAGCATACTGTACAACAGTGCACTGCAGCATGGATGCCGCCCATGATTGGGCGCATGGAGGGGATTGCGCCCCCCGTTTTTTTCAGCAACACAGAGTGCACATGCGCCATCCTCATTGAGCGAGTCACTAAATTACGTTCATATGGACTGTAATGTGTAATTTACAAGGCGTAAGCAGGCATCTGTGCCCCTGTACTGGTACTACCGTAATCGTTCCAGACGTTCCGTCAAGCAGGTGTAATTTGACGTCCGTCCTCCAGAAAGTACCTAAGATGTATGCCATTGGATACAGTCTGAAGCCCTGGCTGCGCCGTGTGGCAGCTCCTGCAAGCGCCTCACAGTACGCGGCCATTTCTTGAGGAGCGCGGCGACCCATCAGGGGTTAAGAAAGGCTGCCGCGTGGGATTTGACCCACTGCAACCAGCAACTGGCGCTTCAAGCATGCTAACTTCACTGTCCATGGTGGCCTCATAATTTTACTATACTGACCCGTCTTGGTGGCCCTGTGTCTCGCTTACTGGCCTTTTTTTCTGCGGCAATGATCGCAACGGCGGTATTAGTTCCTGACCCTGCACTCTGCTCCTGCCATCCTCGCCCTACAGCAGTCCTGTCGCCACAGCTGTCATCAGTGCTCAGGGCGCACACCTCGCGCCACCGGTCATTCGGCTAGTCGCAATTGGTGAATAGGCAAAACCAGATGGGGCCTGCTGATACATCTGCATGCCTCAGGCTCGTGATGCTGCCAATACGCACTGCTGGTCACCCCCTCAGAATTTGACTGCCTCGCCTGATCGCATGTCTGTCTGGTGCTGTTGCATTGCTCAACTGCAGGATTGCCGACCTCAACATGTACACGGACTCCGTGAACGCGTTCAACGGCGTGCTGTGTTTCATCAAGGTGCGTCCCCTGCCCTGTGTGGACGATGCTAATCATGAAAATCAAAACTGGGGCTCCAAATGCACACGCCAGTGCCCAAGTTTTCTTGCACACGTGCTCTTGTGTGGACGATAGTAGTCGTAAAAACGGCTACTAGAGCTGCGCATGAATGTGTCGGTGCCAATGGTATCTGCATACAGCAGCCATTGCTGCCATTGCGCTCACCTCTCGGCTTCGCTGGGCCAAGCGGCCTGGCACCCATCTGATCTGCATGTTGTGGATGCCACTCTCGTCAATTTTTATGTGGCTCATTGCGGCCAGTGTTCTGCGTATGGCACCTGCAGCAGTGCTCACATCTCCTGCTATTGTGATGTGCCTCAATACTTATAGAAGTAAATCAAAGAGTCGCTTTGGAAAGTGGCGGGCGCTCAGTGAGTGCAGCTGTGTGGAGAATGCTGCTTTTCACTCCATGCTTGCTCCTCAGCATACTTCTGTTTCGATATCGAGGGTACATTGCACATTTCAAACACATGTACCATGGCACTACGGAGTTGGCATTTAGCGACCTGTTTCACAAGACTCAAGCTAAGGTCTAGAGCTTCCGATGCATGCGTGCTCTGTCGCGCCGTGCTGTCTGGGCAATGCGCGTGTCACATTACGCGCCTTCCTCTGACCCTCACCTGTAAGTCAACTGTCATTGCACAGTGAGCAAGGCTGTTGCCCCGTGTCATGGCTTTGCGCATGCTGACAGTGCTGAATGCAAAGGCCATTATCCAACCTCACAATTGAAGTTCATGTGCCGCCTCGCTGCCGAGCGCTGCCGCGCAGGTCTTCAAATACACGCACGCCAACAAGCGCCTGGTGCAATTCACGAAACCACACCTTTGAGTAACCTCTCACTGCACATTGATCAGGACTGTTGTTGCCCTTGTCATGGCTTTGCCCGTGATGACATTTCGGCATGCAGAAGTGATCCTCCGATCTCGAGTTTAGTTCACGTGTCGCTGAGCGCTGCCGCGCAGGTCTTCAAGTACACGCACACCAACAAGCGCCTGGCGCAGTTCACGGACACGCTGGCCGTCGCCTACGCCGAGATGGTGGTGCTCACCGCCATCATCGTCATTGTGTGCGTTGGCTACGGCCTGGCCTTCACACTCGCCTTTGGCGCCTACTTTGAGGAGTACCGGAACGTGACCGAGTCCCTGTTGTCACTGTTTGAATCGGTGAGAACGGACGCGCTGCGGCGCGTGCGCGGCGGCTCATGTATGTGCAGACCTGCGGTCCGTGAGCTGCCTCTGATATTGAAGTTTCCAGAGCGCTTCAGCCCTTCTTCCTCTTGGCAATACTGGTGCGGGGGGGGGGGTGATGATAGTTGCGCATTGTTTGTGGTGAATGACGCAGTCGCAGTAACTTGCGCGCAGAGCGGGTGCATGTTCAGTGCAAGCCTGATTGTGATGCTTTGTGAGTGTGCGCGCACGCGCGTGAGGAGGGGGGTACCAGGCCTTCGCCCTCGCACCAAGTTTGGTGGCCTTGCTCAGCAGCAAAGGTTACAAAGAAGTTAAGCCTTGCTGCCGGCTGGAGTCGGTCAGGGCCGTTTGTGAGTTGTGTGGCATGCGGAAGCCCTCACGACCATGAATGAAAATGAACCAAAAGATCATAGAGCTTTAGGTGACAAGTGATGGTTGGCCGCAAGTGCCTTCCATCAATGACCGTACACCAGCTTGATGGCGCAGCCGACGACTGCTTTAATTTAAATACACACCCGCCTTGTTGCCATTCACAGTCCACGCCGCTCATGGCTCGGTCATCGTGCTAGCACAACACAGGAAACTGAGCATGGCAAGTAGAGTCTTGGAAGTGGACTGGAATACACTGGTACCTAAAATGATACCATCTACTTGAAGTAACACATTAATTTTATAAGACCGCGGTAGCAGAGATCTGATGCCAGTATGTGCGGTGCGGTCCGCCCGTCCAGCATCTGCCCGCTTGCTGGCATGTATGCTCGTATCACATAGCATACCCTGCACATCTTACTCTTTCTGCAACATCCGCGCCAACCCCCTGCCGCCCGCCCCCCCCCCCCCCACCCCTACAGGTGCTGGGCAATTTTGACGTCGATAAGCTGCGTGACGCACGGCCTGTAATTGGCACGCTGCTGTTCCTCAGCTTCATCTTCCTCATGTTCTTCGTGGTGGTGTCCATGTTCCTCGCGACCGTCGACAAGGCGTACGAGACAGTGCGTGAAGCGCTGGGGCACCTCGATGGTGAGTCACGGCTTGAAGTTTGTGCTTGCCTGTCAAGTCACAATTGAAGCTTGTGGGGGGGGGTAGGGAGGGGAATGGTGGCATCTGAACAGTGAGTCAGGGCTTGAAGTTTGTGTTCGGCTGTTGAAGTCATATCGAAGCTGGGTCAACGTCACTAGCATAGCAACAACTTCTGTCCACCCCAAGGCGCCTGCAAAGCTGTTCACACGTTGTGCTTAGGTCGTTCGCCATGGTTGATGGCTCCATGTGAACCTCTCAGCAGCACCCTGCCATGCACACACATACCACCCCTAGTTTTCATGGTGAGCGTGCTTCTGAGCACTGCCATGCACCATACCACTCGTTTTAACAAGTGAGGGTGCTTCTATCATTACAGGTCATCTGGACCCCATGGCCAAGGACCTCAAGCGGCTCGTGTTCGCCGCCAACAAGTTTGTACGCTACCTGGAAGAGGTGAGTGAAGGCACTCCTTCATTTGAAGCGCTCTCGTGCTCTTGTATCGGGACAGGACCTATGGAGACTTATGTGACATTGGGTGTAGGTGTTTTCAGCACTTGTCAGATAAGTGTGCACTTCAACAGTACTCACTTACCCTTGACTCATTTACCGTAGATCATGGGGGGACAACCCCCCTCTCTACCCCCCCCATCTTATGTTTACTCCCCCATCTCATGTTTTGGTACAAGACCCTTCGTGCCCTCTGTGAGGTGTGGGCGTGCATGCAAGACCAGGGGTACGCTGCATAAGACCGGGATAACCACGTGGTGCACATGACCGGGATTGAGACAACAGGGCATTGGCACAAACGCAAACTTCAATGTCAAAGTTCAAGTCGGTTTGGCAGAACTTCAGAGAAAAGTGTGCTCCAGCGCGTACACAGGTGGTGCAAGCTACGTCACAGTAAACAACTCCGAACCCTCCCAAGGCATGAAACCATTTTTGAGACTACTGCTTTCGTTGCACGGTTTCAGGCCCTTGCGGCCTTTTTGCTGCTGCTAATGACCGTGGTCGTGACATATGCGACTGCCATTGCGACTTCAACTTCAATTACAACTGCAGAACATCTCGGAGGACCCGGAGGCGCGACAAGCTGCTCGGGATGAGCGCGAGAAGAAGAAACAGGTGCGCGTATCTCTGATGTCTCTGATGACTTGAAGCCACTTGCATGTTGAAGTGACATTCTTCAAATTGAAGTTGGGTGTACAACGGTATGCGAAGCAGACGCGCAGGCTGTTGAAGTGATGGAAGCGCTAAGCGCGCGCATGCAAACGGAGTATGCTGTACACCTGAGCGAGGCATGTACTGACTGTGCGTGTACAACGCACAAGCAAATGCATTTCAAAGCGACCACGACCAATGCCTGGTCTGCATATGGACAATCAATGCATGGACTCTCAACCTGAGCAAGTAGTATAACTGCAGCAAGCTTCAAGTCAGATGCCATTCATCTGGTCTTTTTCGCGCCCTGAGCGAGAATTAATGAAAAGTACAACTGCAGCCATGCCCCAAGCCTGACGCTACCTTCCCGGATTTTTATCACGACGGCTGAGGTGATGCTATTAGTGCAAGCCAGCAATGCTGTGCAACAGCTCAAGGTGGCGCAGCAGTCAACACACACACATGATGTCAAAAAGTGCAAGGGCGCAGCAAACGCAAGCGTTCATGCTCACATGCGCGTGCGTGTGCACTGACGCTTAGCCCGACCCTAAGCTGCAGCATCGCTTCAGCTCATCCACGCACAAAATCTAACATCTACTGCCCACAACCCTAGCCCTAGCCTTAAGCAGCACTGTCACTTCAACTCCTCTGCTCGCAGGAGCGTGTACAGCTGGCCAAGCAGGCACGCAGGGCAGCTGAGGAGAGAGGCGAGGGGCCCCGCCGAGCTGATCCAGCCCTCTCAGTTCTTGGCGAAGAAGGGCTAGCAGCCGTCAAGTCACAGGTAGGTATTGCTTCTGGTTTAGAACGAGATACCTGTGCCAACTTCAACACATGCTTCAGCGTGAAGTTGTACTCAAATGATCTTGACCTCGCGGCTGATTTCCAGACAGAGCAAAACGGTTGAGGTTTCTTGGAAGCTGATTGCCGTATCACAGGCACGCATCAGATGCTGACATACTTCAGTATCTGTACTTTTTATTGATTCTCGCTCAGGGCGCGAAAAAGCCCAGATGATTGGCATCTAGCTGTAAGGAATCTACATGTCGTATGACAGTCTGAAAGTGTCGCAACGACAACCACTCAAACGCCGCCGCCGCCAAATGGCATCTCGGGGTCCTCCCCTACGTATCTGTACTTCAAATAAATGGCAGTGCATACAGAGTAAAAGGTTTCAGCTTGAAGCAGCTGAACTTCAAGTGCGTTGGTTTTGATCACGGCTCACTTGCAGAAAGCATGAGATGGCCATGGTCCCTTTAAGGCTGGCAGCCATTGCGCAGGGATGCAATCAGTTGCCCGCGTACGACCCTAACCCTAACCGAACCCCTCACCCTAAAGCCTAACCCTAACCCTACACCTTAGTCATCCGCATTCGCCCCGCCGCGCTGCAGCTCTACCACATGGAGCTCTCCCAAGCGGATCTTGGCCGCGCCCTCACCAAGGTCTTCGTGCGCACGCGCTCAATATGCATTACTGGTTGCCAAATACGGCCCAAATACGCTGTACATACCTGTGTGGCCAAATAGATACTCATGCGACCCTACGTAATCCGTACTCGCCCCGCCGCGCCGCAGCTCTACCACATGGAGCTCTCGCAGGCGGACCTCGGACGCGCCCTCACCAAGGTCCTGGTGCGCACGCGCGCCATCAACCAGCTCTACCCGCCGCTTCACAGCCACGCCGACACCACCACCAACTCCTCCAGTGCCAGCGCCGCCGCAGCTGCAGCAGCAGGCGGCGCAGCAGCAGGCGGCGCGCCGGCAGCAGCAGTGGCGGCGGCAGTGTCGTTCGCTCCGGAGGCAGTGACACAGGCGGCGGGTTCGGCTTTGGACGTTCACGTGGATATTTCGGCGGTGCAGGAGGAAGTGGGAGGGAGGGGGGCCAAGCGGCTGCTGCCGCAGCTGTCGGAGAGCGCCGTGGAGGACGTGCCAGTGATGAACTTGGACGACAGCTCACACAAATGACCACGACACATATTTACCGCTGCAATGAATTCATTGTTCGTGAGTGAATTGATGGTTTCAGGTACTTCGAAGTATAACATTTCAAAAAACTCAGGTACTCCAAAATTATGTTTGTCGTTCGGACTGTGCGGCGCTGCCGTGTCTCACGTGTCGCATTGAGGAATCGACACACATGGTACACATACATTGGAGACGACTGCACATGAGCTCCAACAGCAAGCCAGTTGTCATGAGCTGACTGCTATAGCCCCTTGTAAGGTGCCTGCAGGTGCGTACGGACCGCGTCACAGCTCTTACTCAGGGCTACAATGCGCAACGTGGCGAGCACACTGCTGAACCACACCAAATAAATCACCAGGGCAGCGTCATTCACGCGCAGCGCACGGAAACCAACAAACAGGCGCGCATACCACAAGCGGCAGACCAAAAACCACCTTCATTCATGCCGTCACTGACATTCGGTGCTCGCATACGCGTGCGCGCCGCACACAGGGGCGTACGCGTCCCCGCCCTGAGTCATGTATCTGCAAGCTACACCAGAGCGCACGAAAGACCCTGCTGAGTGCGGTGAGGGAGGGGTGGGTACCCTGGAAATACAACTTCAAGGTGAAGTTGACGCGCCCGGCGCGCACGCCGCCGCTGTGCATCCTAAAACGCCGTGACGCGACACAACATGCAGCCCGCCGCGCCCGTGTCCGCTCGCTGTTTCAACTGGCGCGGCGCCTTCCGCTGCCGCCGTCGCCACCGCCGCCGCCGCTTCTGTTTTCTGTATGACAAATTATGGGGTCGCTAGCGCCTGGCGCGCGCTTGTTTTGTCGTTTGCTGCGCGTCGCGCGCGTCTATGCGAGCTTGTCGAGCGCTGCCTTGACGGACGGGACGGCCGTGACGAACATCTTGGAGGCCGCGACGGCTTCGAGGAAGCGCGCGGCGGCGTCCGCCTCTACGCTCAGCGCCTCGAGCTCCTGCACGTTGAAGGGGATTGACAGTGGTTTAGCATCACAAGGAAGGGAAATGCATGCACCGCGCATGACCCCCCTCTGCAACTGGCCAAATATACCGTTTCAACACTCAGCGCCTGGAGCTCCTGCACGCAAAGGATAGACAGTGGCTTAGCATCTTAAGGGAGGGAAGTACGTGCACAGTGTTCTCCCTCCGCGCAAGGTGTACACACACTCACACACAATTTCAAGGGGAAGTACATGAACATGTACGTGAAGTGAAACAAAGGAAAATGTACGGCATTGAAGCAATGGGTAAGAAATGAAAATGCGCCTGCCTCTACGCTCAGCGCCTCGAGCTCCTGCATGTTTGGAGGGTTAGACAGCG
Source organism: Tribonema minus (assembly GCA_017506865.1). Taxonomy (NCBI): domain Eukaryota; class Xanthophyceae; order Tribonematales; family Tribonemataceae; genus Tribonema; species Tribonema minus. The sequence continues at coordinate 16,351 of JAFCMP010000027.1, read as the reverse complement.
ACTTAGCATCGCAATGCAGGGGAATATATGCGCTGCGCAGTACCCCCCTCTGCAGTTGGAGGACGGACGGTAGCTCAGCATCAAAAGGGAGGGAAATACATGCACTGCGCATTACCCCTCTCTCTCTGCATAAATGCCAACACACATCTTGTCTGCACACTTGCGACTCTTGTGCATCTCTAGATCACGTGCATGAGCAATTGATGAGAGCACTGGGTGCAACCCCTCAACAGCAAAAGGAGAGCTACGCGTTACGACCAACGGGGTCTGCTGTCGCATTGTGCCATGCACCTGTCTGCCTCGATCTGATGCGTCCACGCGTATGAACAAGCGACTGTGAATCGAGTGCATTAATTCACAAATATTAAATCAATCCATTCATGAATTGATTCGGGTGCCTGACCTCCTTGATCTGGTCCTGGGACAGCTCTCCCGATGCCTTGGACCCCAGGAAGAACGCCTTCGTGGGCGCGTTGGCAAGGTTGTCAGTGGGCATTGTCACCGTTGCGAGACCCTCCACCACCACCGACAACCGGCTCTGCAGTAGACGCAACAGCGAATGTGAAATGTGAGCAACGGCGCACAGGTCAGTATGCAGAAAGCGGCACCAGATGAAAAGATATTATGGTCTGGCGGGAGCCGCGAGCCCAAGAAAAACTATTGAGTTCCTGTACGCATGCACAACAAACGTTGTTAATCATCACATCATGTAAAGACCCTCCGCCACCACCGACAACTGGCTCTGCAGGAGACACAGCGGCAAATATGAGCAACGGCGCATAGGTCAGCATGCAGAAGAGAGAAGCGGTGCCAAATAAAAAGACGTGTTCTTAGCAGCTGACACTGCAGCGGTTTTAGCCGCAAGAACCTTGACAGCATCGGCAAGTAGAACCGTTGCTTTCTCTCATCGCTCTGTAAATGTTGACTTATTCATAGGCATCAAGGTTTCAATAATTCTAGACATGAACTTGTTCAGCTGACGCACGGCGGGGGGCTCAAGACTTGAAGGTGGAATGAAGTTGTTTGAACTGACGCATGGCGGCAGTGGCTGAGAGTTGAAGTTATGCAAAACTGAAGTTCCTGACCTGCGCGGGCCCCGCACTGGCAGGGGGGACGACGGCGCCCCCCCACATGGCCGACACCCCCTTGTCAGGGCACAGGACTGAGCCGTGTGCACAGTACAGTGCGCCTGCAGACTTGGCCTCGCCTAGCTGAGCCGTGCTGAAAGGGGGAGAGGGGAGGGGGGGAAGGGGGGAGTGAGATAGTTGCACTGCTGCTGCTGCTGCTGCTGCCTTCGCAGCGGGTGTGGAGGCGTTGCGGCTGAGGCGTGCTGTGCACGCCTGTGAGGATCTGGAATGATTACGTGAGGATTTACTTACTGGCGTTGCATGAGGCAACGCGGTAGAAGTACGGCGTTGCTACCAGGCCATCACATGTGCCTGCACACCCAACCCTAACCCTAACACTGAACGTCTCACAGCAAGTGTGGCAGCTGCCCCCGGCGCCCTGTGGTGAGCGGCTGACCTACTCGGGAATGGACGTTCGACCAGCATATAACTGGTCTGTGATGTTTTGAGTCGAATGATCGCTGATGTCGTGTAATTGCATGCACTGCGAGGCAGCGGCAGTACATTTGAGCACTGATGCCGTGCTACCGACATGCGCTGTCGGCAGCGGGTGGCTACTGTGTGCTTCCGCACAGCTGGCGTGTCTTTATTGGCCCCGTGATTAACTCTGTTCAGCGAACTGTCTCAAAGCGGACGAAGCAGACAAGGCCACAGACGCTGGCGTCTGTGCTGCCAACGCTGACCGCAGGAATGGTGGGGATTTGGATGTGCAAACACACGCAGGAAGGAGCCTGGAGCTTGCACGCTTTCCACATGAGCAATTGAGGCCCAGTAACATAAACTTTTGAGCCTGTCCCCCCACTGCCAGCGCAGTACCGTGGTGACCACCCTAACCCTGCCCCAAACCCCAGCCCTAGCCCCGATAACCTCATTATTGAAGCCTGACCCCCCACTACTGAGCGCTGTCCCACAGCTGAATCCTAATCTCGCTGCCCCGTTAACCTCAACTTTGAAGCCTGGCCCCCGCTGCTGCTGGGTGCTGTCCCACATCTGATGTAACCCCAATCTTCGCCGTAGCCCCGAAAATCATGACTTTCAAGCCTATGCCCCCACAGCAAGCGTTGTTCCATGGGTAATGTGAACCCCACCTTCGCCGAGGCCCCGATAACGTTGCTGTTCCAAGATTACCCCCTCACAGCGATCAACTCACCTGGCGTTGAAGAGCAGCGCTGTCTTAGCTCCCTTGCGGAGCACTGACGCGGGCAGTGGCACCACTCCCTCGTGTTCCTGTAATACATGTCAGCGAGCGCGGAGGGTCAGCTCGTCAGAACAGAGGCGCTGCTTCGACTAACCCTAACCCTGACACTAAGCTGACCCAAGTGTGATATGCATCGCGCTCCTAAGGCGGACTTGACATGGTTTTGCGGAATATGCTTTGATGGGGTGCACTTGGGTATATACAATAGGAGGTTCAGCACGCGGGCTCAAGTATGTTCACAACGGACGCTTTTAGTGGTATTGACTTCAAAAAGCGGCTTCAAGACAACAAGATAAGAGTATGTAGTCTACCTACGTGGCTGTGCTGTGTGTGGTCAACCGCTCTGGTAAGGCGGGTACCCCAGTGTGTAACCCCCCCCCACGTGGATACACATATCAAAAGTGGCTCTCAACTCCCTTACAGTAACGGACACAGGCCTGAGATAGCATCATAAGTCATGCCTCTGAGTTGCGTATGGGCATGAATACAGCGATGTTTTCAAGGACCCCAAGAAAATGGGTCACTGCAAACTTCAAGAGTTGCTCAGCAGAAGTCAACACTGATGTGTGTGTCAGCTGTTCTGTCCCAGGCCTTCTGATACGGCTGCTTCCTGTTATCCAGCACGGTGGCATGTGTACACAGATTTGGCGGCCAGCCCTCCTTTCAACTCCTTTATACCCACAGGCCAGTAGGCCTGAGAAAGCGACAGCATGATAGCTGTCCTACTCTGAATACCTTCTCTCCATTGAATTGGCTGCTGTAAATTGTTGCTGGGTGATGCGGGTGCGTCCTCGTATAATGCACATACGTGCCGGCAGCGGCTCAGCCGTCCTACCTCCTGACAACAGCTGCAAACGCCGCTTGGCACGCCCCCAGCGGTTCCCTCATGACCGCAAGCACACACTCCCCATCACCTGAGACATCAACCACCGTACCCTTCTGCTGCTGTGTGGCGGCAGTATGCGTTCAATCGACGCTCAAAATCTGCTCATGAACACTCTGCAGAGTCAGTCATGGCAACTGAGCACCTGGTGCGAAGCACAAGCATACATGCCAGCAGCAGCGCCGTCGCCGCTAGTCTCAGTTACAGAGTGGCAGCTGAGCACCTGATGCGAAGCGCAAACACACAAGTCTTTTGGCGCCTGATGACATGGTGGCACTGTTTGACTCGTGGCCAATTGCTGCTGCAGCGGCGACCACGGTTATTGGTGGAAGGTACTGGTGGCTAACCACACCTTGTCACCTAAAGCTCTACGATCATTTTTATCGTTTCCATACGTACCAGCAGCAGCGCCGCCGCCGTCTCCTCAATCGCGCTCATCAGCGCCGCCTGGCACGCCCCCGCCGCTCCGCACAGTATGCCCGTGGCACCGCTCAGGCTGCCGCCGTCGCCCTCCTGGTACTGCACCGCGCCTATCGTCTGCGGAGCGCGGGGAGGGGGGGGGGGGGGGGGGGGATGGCTGTGAGGTGACAGGGGTTCTATGGGGGGGCATGAAATGGTGTAACTTCAAAGGGGTGCGAGTGTTCAAATCGGTGTCGTCTGGCAGAGGTCAGCTGCTGCAGTCAACGTGGCACCGGTGCAGAAATTGGCACTTGGAGTCTCTCGTCTGCACTGGGTATTTGTGCACTTGAGAAATGGCACGTCAACACTTCGTCGGCCGTAAACGCACTACATGACAAAAACTTCAACTTTTGAAGTTGAAGTTTGTAAACCCTAAAACGCATGAACACCTTGCACGGGCGTGCCGCAGTGGTGGCAGCGCCAGCCGCAGCAGCGGCAGCAGCAGCCGCCGCCGCGCTCAAGTACCCTGCCGCCACGCCAACCACAATCACCACATGCCACCATTGTCACTATCTGCACCCGCTCTCTCACCTGCAGCTTGTCCGTGACGTAGAAGACCACGGGCGGCAGCGGCGAGTCGATGGTCTCGTACTTGATGTACGGCGCGGGGACCAGCAGGTTCTGAGCGATGAGGCACAGCGCCGGGTTGTCCGTGATGACTCGCACGCCGACCGTCGCGCCCCGGTAGGACCCTACGGATCTGTTGCAGTGAGCGGCAGCGGGGCAACACATGCTCAGCGCTCTGGCGGGCAGTTTCACTCTCTTGATGCCATGACTTGCTGTGGATTCGCTGTGTTGCGGTGGAGCTCAAGTAGTCAGGCGGCGCCTTTACGACCGCTTCAAACATGATTGTACGTGCACGCGGGCCAGCGGTTTGGACATCTTCTGACCGTCGCGCCCCGGTACAACCCTATGGATCTGTTGACATTGTGCGCAGCAGCGAGCAGCGCGGCAATACGCGCTCAGCGCTCAGGTTGGCAGTTTCACTTTTCATGACTTCGGAGTTCCTGTGCTGCGGTGCTCAACTAGTCAGACGGCACCGCTGCGACCGCTTCTATCAAGATGCACGTGCAAGCAGGTAGGGACATCATCCTACCGTCGCGCCCCGGTACGACCCTATGAATCTGTTAACATTGTGCCCGGCAGTGAGCAGCGCAGGAACATATGCTCAGCGCTCAGGTTGGCACTTTCACTATTTTCATGGCCATGACCGTGGAGCTCATTACTGCGGAAAGTATGACATATGGGTAGGTATCACGACATATGGGTACGTATCACGATCGCCCCAAGCAATAACAGAGATGGATTGATAGGACAGTGCCAGGAAGTTCAGCCTAACGAGGGCCACCAGGCTTTGCTGGCCAATGCAAGAGGGCAATACTGCATCATACGCGTTGGCACCAACGCATGAGTGCCACAAAGACAGGCGTTGTGGCCATGAATAGGCTCTGATGGCTCAGGCGGACTGGCTGGGCACTGCATCATGCGCGGAGAACACACACAAAACAGCTACTACAGGCTCAGACTCAGACTCTGACTCACCCCGTGGCCACGTAGAGATCGCGGCCCGGCTCGCTGAAGAACTTCTGCACCACGCCCTCCAGCGTGTCGTACTTCTCAAAGGGCAGCTGCGCGGGCAGACCACGTGACAACTGAGGGTGAGGCACGGGATGAAGAGCTCTACGATCGGGATGGAGAGCTCTACGATCTTTTGATTTGTTTCTTTGAAGTTATGGACTCAAAGGGCAGCTGCGCCGGCAAATCACATGCCGAGGGAGTGAGCCGCGGGTTGAAGTTATGGACGCGGAGGGGGCAGCTACGCCAGCAGACCACATGACAACAGAGAGCGAGGCGCGGGATGAAGAGCTCTACGATCTTCTGATTCATTTCCATTAAGTTGTGTACTCAAAGGGGGCAGCTGCGCCGGCAGACCGCGTGACAACAGATAGTGAGGCGCAGGATGAATTCATGTACTCAGTGGGCAGCTGCGCCGGCAGACCGCGTAACAACAGAGGATGACGCGCGGAATGATGAAGTCATGGACTCCAAGGGCAGCTGAGCCAGCAGACCATGCGACGACAGACGGTGAGGCGCGGGATAAAGTCATGGAGCCACATGCTGTCAGGGATCACTGACGGCGAGACATCGATGCAGTACATCTAATTGGCTGAGCATTGGTGCAGAAAAAGCGTTGCTGCAGGTGACCGTGCGTTGCCGCAGACTGAGCAATCACCAAAGCAACAGCGTGAATCAATGGCAGTGGCGGGGGCAACACCTTATGGGTATGAAACAGTGCTACTGAAAGGTCAGCACCCAACAAGAAGGCACAGATGCAGTGCGGCCAGCGGCTGCACCTCGGGCTGCGCCTCACCTCTTTTGAGCCGGCTTCCAAGAGGGGGAAGTCGCCGCCCGCCTGGACGCCCTGTCGGAGACGACACAGTCAACGCGGCGGCACATGGTCATTAGATAACTTCAAGTCACGGTCATTACATAACTTCAACTGCATTAACTGTCATTGTGCCTCATGAATGGTCTTCGTGCCTCATAGATTGTCGCCATGCCAGTTTTTCGTCCTCAGGGCAAACTTCAATAGAGTGATGGAGAGTCAGGTGTGTGGGGCCAACAGCAGCGGTCGCAAGCCAGAGGGAACCCGCATATTTCTTACATGGAAGCAACCCAAAAACTGCATCAGCAAACTGCAAAGTATTGGAGCAACAAGCCCAGTTCTGTGCACGAGCACTGCTGCCAAGCTGAGTGCTGCCTCACCTGCAGCTGTACAGAGCTGGCATCCGTCTTTGCATTGAGCCGCTCCGCAAGCAGCTGCTGGCGCGGATTGTGAAATGCGTCGGCGCGTGGCACCACGTTGGCGCGGTTCAGGGCCCAGTTCAAGCTGTCGACAGCAGCCAGACAACAGCAGTCATGACGTTGATAAAGAGTTGTGAGCGCCCCTGGAAATTGAGGTAATATCAGTGAAGTTGAAGTAGTATTGAAAGTGGGTAGAAATGAGACGTGTGGAATGTGACATGCGTCATAGTCACGCGACACCTCACTTGCGCGGTTCAAGGCCGACCTGAGGCTGCTGTAGCGCTGTTTGAGTCACACAGCGCACTGGGCACACCATAGCGGCAAAGCGTACCGTGTTGCAGGTGACCGTGCAACATTCACGAGTGATGAGTCTGGTGGAAATGGTGCATGCTCAAAGTCAGGGTGCAGCAGTCGAACGAAACAAACATGTCAGCTTCAGTGTACGTGAGAGCACCCACCCACCCTGCAAGCTGCCTTTGGGTAGAAATCAATGCAGGAATTGAAGCAGGGAGGGTTAAATGGAAACACATTGGATGTGTCTCTGTGCCATATTCTTACTCCAAGGGATCCTAATGCACGGCAACCTTGCACATTTCGCAGGCAAGCTTCACTGTCACGCAATCCGAGACCCTCATTGACCTCATGTCGTCCAACGTGCACCTTGTGTAAAAATTGCGTATTCTCGTGGATTTGAGCACTTGAGAACAAGGCATGGCAATACACAGCAGTTGCCGCAAAGCCTTCAACACCACGCCAAGCTCACTTCATTTCCATCCCTTCCCTCTCGTAGGGAAACGAGATCCAGTCGTCGTGGCGGCCGTCCACGGGCTTCTGCCCAACGAGAGCCATGCATCGCACCTGCTGCCGCACTACTCCGGACCCAGCACGAAGCGACCTGCCAGCACGAGCACAGAGCATCCAGCATGAAGGTGGCGATCAATGCCCGCAGCGATTGTGTGTGCAAGTGCCACCCTTGATTTTCGTGCACGAAGAGAGCAGCGGGGACTTTGCGGCGACGCGCAGCTCACCGGAGCACAACAGCCCTGCACGCCATGCTGCTCCTGCTGCGTCCTCTCAAGCTTCGATTTGATGAGCCTCACACATGCTCGAAAGTTGAAGTTGTGATTTTTTTTTTCCCGTGATTTTTTTGCCAACACACAAGGAAGGGCGCGTGCGTTGCTGGTCTGAGTCCCGAGCGCAAGTGCCGCCTAGTTGAGGACAAAAACGTGGCAGGACCCGATGGAGCCTGTGCTGCCGGTGTACGACGATGATTTCACCAGGGACGAGATCCTCGCCAGGGCGAAGCTAGGCGAGCCGCCTCTGAGCGCGGAGGAGTACTTGCTCAGGGTCAGGTGCGTTTCTGATAGAGAGTGTTGGCCGTCGCAAGCGAGCACAAAGGAAGCTTGCTAGCAGAAAAAGAGGATCAGGAACATTAGTTGAAGTACCAGACCTACAGCCTTGCACACCTTCACTGGGTACATGCATGTTGAGACCAGTCTGCGAGCATTGGTCACCGATCGCCGATAGCATCACGTTCTCCCTTGCTTTTACGCTCGCTGGCCTCTATGGCGCAAATCAGAAGGTTGTGGCACGCGGTGAACTCGACGACATCCAGCACATGTTGGCTGCACAGGGGTGCATTTGCTCTGTTCAACTCATCAACGATCAGCATAATGACCTGGCACATTTTCCAATTTAAGCAGCACGCAGCACCTGCTTTGGAAACTACCTGATGTTGTATGCTTGTTCAGCACCCTTTCATCACGTGCACACGATTTGTGCAACACTCCCAGAGCTGCCAACCACCGACACACACAGAAAACCACTGGCGAGTGTGCAACGTAGCCTTGTACAAGAAGTGTGGAGCAATGCACAAACTGGGTGTGCTCATCATACTGATTATAACAGTACAACCAGACACCCGTTCATTGCGCTGCCACAGCAGCCACGCAAGCGTTCTTGCATCAATACTTGCATACGGCAGTAAACTTTGTTGCTGTCCCTGTATCGCTGAACAGGCACACCCTCTTTGGCAGTTGTGGAATGCAACTTCTGGCACTGGTGTTGAAGTTGACCACAAGCAGCACTCCGCTGCTCCCACCCCTCGCACCAACCCCCTCACGCACTGCAGATATGAGGCGGAGGGCATCCCTGACGTCGTAACCGCCGACCCGTCCGTAACTGAAACTGTCGGCAGCCAGCACAGCGCCAGCAGCAGCAGCGCCGCCGCCGCCGCCGTCGCCGCTGCCGCGTCGACCTACATACCCCGGCTGGAGCCTGTTGTGACGTGCAGCAAGTCGCTGCTGGCGGCGGACGAGTGGGAGCGGGAGGCGCTGGCGGCGTTTGTGGACATCCGGCAGTACCTCGTGTACTGGGCCAGCCAGGGCGTGGGGTCCAAGGTACGCTGCTCAACTGCAAACTTCAAATAGGTAAACTTCAAGTTGGCAGTCTGTGAAGAGTGTGTGACATTGATATGATTCAACATGAAGAAAGTATACTTCGAAGTATACAGTCTAGTGACAGTTTTCACAGCATGGTCATTCGGCAGTACCTCGTGTACTGGACCAGCCAGGGCGTGGGGTCCAAGGTACGCTGCAGCTTCAAGTACAAACTTCAAGTTGGCAGTCATCTTGGCAAAACATGCAACACTTTGATGTGGTACAGCATGTCGATAGTATACATTGCAGTGGTAGATTGCGCAGCAGCATGGCGAGTACAAGGCGTGTCAGATGCAAGGTCCGTATTGCACCTGTGGCGCGGCCACGAACGCGCCCCATAGTTGCACCTGGCTTGCTCTCTGTTTTAACTGCCATGCGTAACTGCTGCCAGTATCGGGTCCCTCCAGCCTCTGCTGGCCTTCACCACCTGCAGCCACAAGCTGGGTGCATACACAGCCACTGCGCACAGCACGCTCTTTGCTGTGTTGTGCGCCGCAGCCCCAAGGTTTCAGTTCTGCGTATATGCGTGGCACACCGCACCGGTCGCCGCCACAACTGCCAAGCAGTCTCGCGCTCTTCAAGTTCCGGCAAGTAGATTATCACAGATATGTGCAGCCTTGCAGGCGCTGTCACCGCCAACACAGGTCAAAACAGCAGCCTCGATCTCTCCTCGCCCTGTCCCATTCTGGCACAGCTGTTGTCACACGTGTGTACGTATGTATACATCAAAGTTCGCTGAATACCTCAAGGACGCTTCTTGGGAATGTGTACATACATGCGAGCTAATGTGCGGCATGGTTTCCGTCTCAGACAAGTCTGTTGTCACGCACACACACACAGGCACCCCCCCCCCCCCCCCCCCCCCCCCCTACACACACACGCACACACACACACCCCAAGATCAAGTGCACGCTTTCTGGGAATATGTAGATACATGCGAGCTCACCGCGTGCACACATCGCCCTAACCAACATAACGTCTCAGGAATCGGGCCAGCGCGTCGAAGTCCCCGCGCTCAAAGACGAGCAGGGCTGGCACATTTACTGCCTCGGCTGCGCGGAGGTCGCAGAGGGCGACGAGACAGAGCCCCCTCTCCCTGAAACAGGGGAACAGGGGGGCACCGAGGGGGCGGAGGGAGAGATTGAGGATGGCGAACTTGAACTTCAGGAGGCGCAAGGGGGGTTTGAGGGGGAGGAGAGGGTGCTGGAGGGGGAGGAGGAGGGGGGTGGCACGGGGGGTTTGGGGGGTGCGGAGGGGGGCGGGGAGGGGGATGAGTCGATTGAGGCGGAGGGTGACGCTCCTGCGGAGGAGGCGAGGGCGTGGGGCTTGGACTGGCTCGAAAGGTGAGCAAATTTGAATTGCGGCAAGCGTTTTGATTGCCAGATATGGACACCTGCATCCTCATGCACCAAAGCATACACCCACACTCAACGAGAGTGTTGTATATTGTGCAGCATATGCGTGCAGGATGGGCACCATCACCAACAGCCCTACATGCATACCCCGCCGAATGTGGTCAAACGGTGACTGTCGTCATCATCAAGGGTTTGAAGCCCCTCCCTCTTTAGACAGTGCTGCTCTTTCAGCATGACCGCTATGTTGCAGTGGCCCACTTGCACACTTCTTGAGCTTTCTCCGCCAAAGTAGAGTCATGGTGTCAGATCCTTAGCACCGCTTGTCCGACGTAAACGTAAACGTCAAATGTAGTACTTGACCCACATGAACTTCAAGTACCTGCTGCCTGTCCCGCCATGCACCGCAGGTGTCCAGAGGGAAACCCGCCGTCCACTGCGCTGCTACTTCAACTCGACCAGGTGGCGGTGATCCGCGTTCTGACGCACCACGCGGGGTGGCTGCGGTGGCGCAGCCTGTCCAACGCGCGCGCGGCGTGGCTCTACGCGCTGCTCGCGCGGCTCGAGAAGCCGGTGAGCAAACCTCGTGATACATACATACTGCCTTCATGACAAAGTATGACATGTATACCCTCTTCATGCCAAAGTAGCGCATGCTGAAACGCCGTCTGTCGCTCCTTACCGTGGCTCTAGGCGCCGCTCGCGCGGCTCGAGAAGTCGGCGAGCGCACCCCGTGATACATACATACCCCCTTCATGCCAAAGTATGACATACATACCCCCTTCGTACAAATTGCAGCCGCGCTGCGCACCCGTGATACATACATACCCCCTAGACGTCAAGTGGTGCATGCTGAAATGCCACCTCTCGCTCCTTGCCGTTCGCACTCCATGATACATGCGTGTACCCTTGATGCCAGGTAGCGTATGCTGAAACGCCATCGGGGCATTTGGCAGCAGGCGGTGGCGCTGATGATACGCAGGGAGTGCTGAGGGTTGTGGAGACACCGAGAACGCACTCATGCTGCCGTTGATAGTGTCATGTCATCCCATATCTCTCTTTTTCAACTTTGAGCCCTCTTTCTCGGTACAGCACGCCTCCTTTGACTAGCACTGTACTTTTTATTAATTCTCGCTCAGGGCGCGAAAAAGCCCAGATGATTGGCATCTAGCTGTAAGGAATCTACATGTCGTATGACGGTCTGAAAGTGTCGCAACGACAACCACTCAAACGCCGCCGCCGCCAAATGGCATATCAGGGTCCTCCCCTACGTCCTCCTCCATGTGCCCCCCCCCCCTGGATTCTGCCATGTGTGTCATGACACGGCCAGAGTACGCCATGTGGAGCGCTGCCGACAGTGCCGAGCGTAAGCGCGCCAGGGCGATGCCCTTGAGAGCTTTAGGGCGCGCTCCTCCGGGCACTGACATCCTGCTGGCATACTCCGTCGCCACAGCCTCCAGCAGCTTCCGCCCCTGCTCCCCGATGCTGCCAAATGACCCTATTGCCAAAGTGGCAAGTTTGTAGCAATTCTGATCATAATGACTAGAATAGTGGGTAGTCTTGGCGGCCTCTTGGTCGCGGCAGCATCGCTCGGGGTCTGCTGCAGTCTTCGCCGCCCGCGACGCCACCTGTGCCTCGAAGCAGGTAACGTCCACCATGAGCGGTAGGTGGCGTGTCGGGTCGTCGTAGCCGGTCACCGGGAAGGCGTCGGCAGGCAGCACGATGTCCATCCTGCGACTCCCCGGCGGCCCGGCGGCCCCCAGAAACGGCGTGTAGTCCTCGTCCACCAGTCCCGTTTTGAGGTATTGCCGCAGGATGCGCTGCGTGGCCCTCTTGACGCTATTGTGGACGATGGTGTCGTGCGCCTTGACGCGTGGCGCTTGACACAGCCGTGCATGCAGGGTGCCGCCCGGCGACTTCCCGCACAGCTTGCAGCCTGCCGTCCGCTCCTCTACTCCGATGGCGCGTTTGACGGCCAGCTGCCAGGATAGGCCATCGAACGAAGCCGTTGTGGAGTACACGGGCTCGTTGAGGAATGCCATGCCGATCGAGTGCATGTGGCGCTGCGACCGGAATCGAGCAAGTGCTTGCGTGCGTTGCGTGCCCTGCGGCAGCTGTTGCAGGTCCGCCTCCACCTTATCTGCAAGCTCGGTAGCGACGGCATCTGCAAGCGCACTCTGATTGGGGCGCTTCAGGCTACACTGCAACTGCAGAGCACTGGCGTCAAGTACGCAAGCAGCATCCGCACCAGTGCCACCACCTGCTGTCGGCCGCAGCGGCGGCTGCTGCGTAGGTGGTTGCTGCTGCAGTGGCGTTAGCGCTGGTGGCAGTATATGTTCCAGCTTGTCACCTGTTGCTGCACGTAGAGATGCGGCAGCTGTGGCGATCGTCCGCATGAGGGGCAGGCGCGCCACCTCTGCTGCTGCTGCGCCTTGTAGCATTGCTGGTGTGGAACGCGCAGCGCCTGCATTGACGGCTGCCGCTGCTGCGTGCGCTGGTGCTGCAGCTGCGCCGCCTGCCGTTGCTGCTGCTGCCAGTGGTGTTGCTGCTGCCGCAGGTGTTGGTGCAGCACCTGCCGCATTGGCCGCTGCCACCGCCATTGCCGCTGTCGCAGCCGGCACGGTTGCGGCGCCGCCTGCCGACGCTGCTCCTGTTGCAGGTGCTGCAGCAGCCCTTAGGCTAGTAGGGCCTGGAGCAGCTGTGTTGCCTATGCCCGCAGCCGCTGCTGTTGATGCTGCAGTTAGTGATGCCGTCGAGGCCACTTGAGGTGCAACATGTGCTGCCGCTGCTGCAGCAGCCTCTGATGCTGGAGCAGCTGCTGCTGCCGCCGCTGCTGCTGCCGCCGGAGTAGTTGCGCCGTGCGCCGCCGCTGCTGCTGCCGCTGGTGCCGCCTGTGCTGCCGCCGCGGCCCCTGATCCAGCGGCAGCTGCGTCGTGTGCTACCGGAATGGCTGCGCCATAAGCGCGGCCAGCTGATGCAGTTGCCGCTGCCGGAGCGGTCCACTGGCAACCGCCGCTGCCGCTGTAACAGTTGCCGCTGCTGATGCTGCTGGTGCTGGTGCTGCTGCCGCTGCTGCCGGTGCCGCTTGTGTTGCCGCATCCTCAGCAGCGTTGTCTGCAGCCGCTTGAGGAGCCGCCTGCTGCAGCACCCCCGCCCATCCAGAGAGTGCTGGTTGCAGCGCTTGCAACGTGCCCGCCACATACGCAGCATCAGCGATGTCGCAGGCGCTGGTAATGCCAAGGCCGCCATGCCGTGTTGGGAGTCGCGCTTGCTGTAAGGCTGGGCCGTGCGCTGCCAGATGGAAGTGGGCCCCACTTTGCTCAAACTGGCGCCAGGTCTGGCCTGGTGGCTGCAGGCCCATTTAGTGCTCAAGCACCCACTGCGTGACCCGATCCCACTCCTTGGCGGCTGGCGCTGTCTGCGTAGTGGGAATGGTGCGCAGGCAGTACGTCATGCGAGGCACCACGCAGTAGCGCAGTAACCTGAACATAGCCCTCGGAGATGTCAGGCGCGCGCATCGCTCTGCAAATCGAGCCCCTGCCCAGCCTGCACCCACTTCCCTGCGCAGCCATGCGTCCACAAAGCTGCTGTGGCCCACCGGCACCCCCAGCAACACAGCTCCACGGTTCTGATTTTCATCCGTATCCCCCACTAGCTGAACGCCCAGCTGCTGCAGCAGTTGCCGCTCGTGGTCTGTCACCACATGCCCCCTGCCAGGCAGCGCGCGTGACTTGGTGAGGTTTAGCTCCAGCCCACCTCCGCAAAGTGTTGTTTGAGCTGCGCCACCGCCTGTATGTCATCCTGAGTCAGCGTGCAAGCGCCTGTTCGGACGTTGGCATCGTCCATGTAGGCGCCCATCCGCCTCCGCGCGCGCTGCGCGGCCGCCGCCTCATTGAACCGTTTCAAGCACTGAGCAATGGCGCCGCAGAAGAGCATCGGTGCCGCGGGGTCCCCCTGCTTAAACCCGCGCTGAGATATGATGATGCGCGTGGAGCCGTCGACGTGCTGGAACAGCAGGCGTGGCCGAGTGCGAACGTATGTGCCGATGAAGTAGTCGAGGAAGTCCGGCAGCTGTGCTGCTACCCATTCCGCTGCCGCCAGGACGAACACCATGTTGAAGGCATTCTTGAGGTCCAGCATGAACTGCCAGTGACCGAGCTCATACGCGAGTTTGCCGGCCATGGCCGCTTTCTCCGCTCCTGCTGAGACGGCTACCCCATACTGCCCGTCTGGCTCAAGGAGCTCCGCCAGGAAGTCTTTGCGGTCTGCCACGTACACCGAAGTGCATAGTCGCTGCAGCACCTCGCCGCAAACGATGGGCCGCTGCTTAGCTGTACCATCTTCCTGTTGTTCTGCAAGTGGCGTCAGGCGCCCCGCGCCATGCAACTGCCAGAAGGCATCCGGCAGCCGCGCAGCCTCCCGCATAACGGTCTGAAGCCACCGTGTGAGGACAGCAGCAAACTCATGCCGTCCCCAGCTTGTGCGTAGCGCATCCTGCAGGTGGCTGTAGCGCAGCCCCGATGGGCCTGCTCCACTGTAAGGGCTTGCTCGCTGGATGAGCTTGGCAACCGTCTCTGGCTCAATTCCCTTCCCCTGTAACAGGCTGAGTTCTGCTGGCATGTCGGCTGCTTTCGCCACAAGCTGATCAACCATGCCGGATAGCTCATGGAGTTGTTCCCCTGGCGCAGCGGGGGGGTGTTTGGACTGCATGGCGGCAAAGCAGTCATCATCATGTATCGCCACTGTTTTGGGCTGAAGGAAACGCGCTGCCTGCTGTAGCCCACCCCGTGTGCCCATGCACTGTAGGACGTAGGCGTTGATCGCTGCCTCCGTTTGCTGGCGCGCGCGCCAGCGCCGGTGCGCACGCGCGTGTGCGAGGAGCGCTGGCACCAACCGGTCAAGCTCACCGCGTGCCAACATTCTGATTCTGTCGGAGCGAGTGATGCCAGGTGCGCCATCGGTGGAGGTGATGAGTGATGGCATGAGGTGGTGTAGAATCGTGGATCTTTGCAGTCGCTGCACCCGCCCTGCGGAATCTGGCTCCCGCGCCGCATGAACATCGTCATTGTGTGTGCCAACAGATGTGTTGCTGCGTTCTCCAGTGCAGCTCCCACATAGCGACGATTGCGTGGTCTAGCAAGGCTTCTAGTTGTCGCGAACTGCAGCTTGCACGCTCTTCGAGGCTGATGCTGTCAAGCACTGCTGCGACTGCGGCGGTTGAGATGGTCCACGTGAAAAAGCCCACCGCCCCACCTGCTGCGCCTGCAGGGCCTGGCGCTGCCGCTGCTGTCGCCGCACCTGCCGCTCTGGTGCCCCCTCCGCCTCCGCCGCGGCCGCCAAGACCACAGCCTTGTCCGCACGCTGTCGCTGCTGCGACCGCTGCCACGCCACCTCGCGGCCCGTTGTGAGTTCCCGCGCCACTGCCGCTGTTGCTAGCACCCCGCCGCTGCCGGCTGCTGGCATCACTGCTGGCGCCGTTGCCCGCGCCAGCTGTCCTTAGTACCGCGGCCGCTGCACGCCGCCGCGCAACCGCTGCTGCTGCCGCCTCCGGTTCTGCGCCGCTAGTCCTCTGCTACGGCTGATGTTCTGCTCATTGCTGCCACGCTGCGAACGCGTCCTCCATTGGCCACGTCCGCGCCTCCACTGGCGACCGCCGAACCCCCTCGTGTAGCACTGCTGCCCCCGCGTTCCGCCTCTTTGAGCTACCGAGGATCTGCTGCCACAGCCTGAGCAGGCAGGTGCCTGCTGCGCGTGGCGCGGTCCCTTTGCGTAGGGGTTGCCGATGGGTGTGCACGCCGGTTTCTGCTGTTGGCAAGCGCGTGGTAGCTGATGCGTCGATGCATCAGTGCTAGAGGTGGCTGCTGATGCTGTGTTGACAATGTTGCCGCCGCTGCGAGCGGGTGAAGTGAATGGCATGCAGTTGCGGGCAGCGCTTGCCCCGCTGGCATCGCTGGCTGCCCGCCTGAATGTCCTTGTTGGCAATGAAACAGGTTTTTGCATCTAAGAGCACACTCGGTGTTAGATGGTTTGTCAAGTGCGAGGTGCTGGGTCGGAGCGCTCCAGGACCGTTGTTGCTGTCCCACGTGGTG